>VWZD01013789.1:2139501-2433335 GCA_013396695.1 Sakesphorus luctuosus | reverse complement strand
AAATCCTGGTTTTAAAAAGAAACTGTTTCATGAGTAACAAAACAGCATTCCAGAGGAAGATNAAGATCAGACACAGTGCGGTGTACAAAAGACATTTTATCTTTTACTCAAGGTTTTCTGTACACAGTAGGTTTTACTTGGCTTACCTTAATGGCAATGAACTACTTTATTTAGGAATGCTTTTGTGTTAAGACTTCCTGATATTCTGCAAAGTTAACACTATTGATATCTGACAGATGGAAGAAACCAAACTGTGATGTTTGATACACTCAAGGACTGGCTTGATGAGTTGGAGTGGACCAAAGGGAATGTGAAATGTAAAACAGTGACCACCAATGAAGGCTAGAGAGTCTCTGAAAAATAAGCATGCCCTGATGAATAGTGAACTTTGGATTTGCAAAAGGCAGTGCTACTTTGGATGCTCAGGGTTATACAATTGTTGAAGAGGTTTTTTTTAGGGTTTGATTTCCATATTTATTTATGGATTACTTTTGATTTGTGACCTCAGAGGGTGATCTTACACAACCCTTGGTTCAAGCAGTGTTAACTTCAACATTGGGTCAGACTATTCAGAACCTTGTTCAGTCAGGCTTTGTGCAGTTATAGGAGTGGAGAATACCACCTTAAAATGGAATAGGAAATATGTAGGTTTGGGNCAGTAGCTCTCTTCTAATCTCCTAATAGTTCTAATTCTGTATACAAGACGCATAATCACATGGAGTGTCTCATTTCTGTAATATTTGCGTTGATATTGCTGAGCTCTTCTGACTACAATAAATCCAGATGAAGCATCCATCAGTGTTTCATATTGATGTTTCTTTGTCTGCAGTACCATGGGGCAGTGTCATCTTCTTTAAGAAAGGGATGCATTTGCCTCACTACTCTGACATGCTGTGCACTGGTACCTGGCCCAAGCCGCTTTCACACTTTGCAGGTTCTGTTCTAGGCATGTGTGAAAATCCATTATCATTTGGAAGGGATGCAATGACTGGGACCTGCTGTTCAATGGCTCCTACACAAGGCACAGGGGACACACCTGAAGTGCCGTAGCAGTTTTGTGTGCTGCTAACACCTCCGACCTTCAGAAAAGGAGTGAGGATGGAATCCAAGGAACATCATCCTTTTCCTCCCATTTGTGCACCTTCCATTTTCCTCTCCATTGTGCGCTCTGACCAGGTGTCCCCTGCCAAGCCCTGATTCTGGAAGTCTGCACACACTGTGCTACAGCAACAGTGGTTCTTGCCCACACTTATAAAAACCATCTAGATCAGCCCCTGTAGATGTTGTTCCTAATGACAGCTCAGCATGAGGCACTAATAAAAGGGAGATGCCTTCTGTCTTCTCACTGTAAAAATCCCCCCCTTCCCTGGAGAGTGAAATCCAGTTGCATAGTTGGTCTTCAGATCCAAGTCTCCCACCTGGCAATAGGTAATATCCTAATTCCGCCCACATGTAGGAGACCAGACAGCAATATCCTGTAAAATGCTTCTTCTAAATGGGCCCTCCTCTTCACAACTGGGTAGGAGAATCTCTACCGCAATCTGCAGTTAATTGTTCTATGGCTTGAAAAGAAAACCACCTTGCAAAACAAGCCTCAGCTGACACACCTGAAGGAATGTAATGTTCTCACATACAGAACAAACAGCTGCAGGTTCTTAGGGGAAGTCATATTTGGTTTTCATATTTTATGTTTGTTTTTTTTTTCTTTAAATCCTGGTTTTAAAAAGAAACTGTTTCATGAGTAACAAAACAGCATTCCAGAGGAAGATTCATAGAATCATAGAATCAGTTGGGTTGGAATAGACCTCCAAGATCATCAAGTCCAACCCTTGGTGCAACTCCAGTCCCTTTACCAGATCATGGCACTCAGTGCCATGGCCAACCTCAGTTTAAAATCCTCCAGGGATGGGGAATCCACCACCTCTCTGGGCAGCCCATTCCAATGCCTGATTACTCTCTCTGGAAAGAATTTTTTTCTGATCTCCAACTTAAATTTACTCTGGCAGAGCTCGAGCCTGTGTCCCCTTGTCCTATTGCTGAGTGCCTGGGAGAAGAGACCAACCCCCACCTGGCTAGAACTTCTCTTCAGGTAGTTCTAGACAGTGATGAGGTCACAGCAGTATTTGACAGTGTTGTTAAAGATCAGACACAGTGCGGTGTACAAAAGACATTTTATCTTTTACTCAAGGTTTTCTGTACACAGTAGGTTTTACTTGGCTTACCTTAATGGCAATGAACTACTTTATTTAGGAATGCTTTTGTGTTAAGACTTCCTGATATTCTGCAAAGTTAACACTATTGATATCTGACAGATGGAAGAAACCAAACTGTGATGTTTGATACACTCAAGGACTGGCTTGATGAGTTGGAGTGGACCAAAGGGAATGTGAAATGTAAAACAGTGACCACCAATGAAGGCTAGAGAGTCTCTGAAAAATAAGCATGCCCTGATGAATAGTGAACTTTGGATTTGCAAAAGGCAGTGCTACTTTGGATGCTCAGGGTTATACAATTGTTGAAGAGGTTTTTTTTAGGGTTTGATTTCCATATTTATTTATGGATTACTTTTGATTTGTGACCTCAGAGGGTGATCTTACACAACCCTTGGTTCAAGCAGTGTTAACTTCAACATTGGGTCAGACTATTCAGAACCTTGTTCAGTCAGGCTTTGTGCAGTTATAGGAGTGGAGAATACCACCTTAAAATGGAATAGGAAATATGTAGGTTTGGGACTTAAAGTTCTGTCATGCTGGTTAGGATGACACNGAGAGTCTCTGAAAAGTAAGCATGCCCTGATGAATAGTGAACTTTGGATTTGCAAAAGGCAGTGCTACTTTGGATGCTCAGGGTTATACAATTGTTGAAGAGGTTTTTTTTAGGGTTTGATTTCCATATTTATTTATGGATTACTTTTGATTTGTGACCTCAGAGGGTGATCTTACACAACCCTTGGTTCAAGCAGTGTTAACTTCAACATTGGGTCAGACTATTCAGAACCTTGTTCAGTCAGGCTTTGTGCAGTTATAGGAGTGGAGAATACCACCTTAAAATGGAATAGGAAATATGTAGGTTTGGGACTTAAAGTTCTGTCATGCTGGTTAGGATGACACTGTGTCAGTCCTGTTCCTGTGAAGTTCCTGTGAAGTTTCAAGTTAAATGCACTAGAGTTTGTTTTAGCTGAGAGGGGCTGGGTATATCTGCCAATTGTGCTGGAGGAAGTTAAGTTGTGTTGCCTGTAATGGAAAGTTAGCTAAGTTTAGCTGAGGTTACCTGCCAGTTTAGCTGAGTAGCATCTATTGGTGAACCCTTTAGAATGTATACAAAGCAGGCTCTTTCTCTGCTATGAAAAGAGAGAAATTCACAGAGGCTACAGGCCTCCACATCGGGGAGGGTCTGGGGGAGTCCAACAAACATAAAAGCCTTGAGGAGAACAGAAGGCATCTCTTGCTGAGATCCAGTGCTTTGCAGCACTGTTAGAAGTTTTCCCTTGTAAGTCTAGTGTTCTTGACTTTTGGAATAAATTTTCCTGAACTTCCACTGGCTGGCATTTTGGGAGTATCTGAGTGTTATTTTATTTCACAAGATTAGAAGGGAAATTGTGTTATTGTCTCCAGCTTGGGCCTCCCATCTTGAATTGAGACCTTAGTTCAGACTTCTGCTATGCCACCTGTTACCTGGGGCAAGTCACTCACACCCCACCTGTGTACTATGCTGTAAAATTAATATAATTCTTTGCTAATTCCTGTGCTGAGAGAGACCTGAGGGCATAATAGGCTTTGTGGTTTGTGGGTTTATGACCCACAGAGTTAACAAAAAGGTCCCCACCAAGATAAAACTTCCTTCTACCACCTTCACTGTATGTTCCTGTGTCAACAGTGCACTGTATATTTTAGTGTGGCTTGCTGTGCCTTTCCTTAACACAGTTGTCCTTTCTCATACACAAATGTGACATACTTTATTTAACAGCTGTAAACCCAATGTACATTATACGTAGCATTATCAGTTTAAGATCAAGAAAAATTTATTTGTACAATTGCGTTTACATATGATCTGTGAGCTGATATGCCTCATGCTTCCCCATTCAATAGCAGTGATAGTTAACCTACTGGTTTTAATGTCTGGATACACAGACTGCACTAAAGAGTCCTGCATTTAGTCTTCTCTGAAGAAAACTGATCCCTCACAAGAATGTGAGAGTATTACTGCAATGCTAGGTTAAGGAACAAGTTTCTTGGACTGCTTTCATTTTTAGTGCATCTCGTCTAGATTTTAGTTGTTCATAGATAATAGCTGGTTTATTGGGCTGTTTTAAGAACATTACTTCTCTGAAATCATGATGTGTTTTTCTCTGTTGACTGAAAGACCCAGAAAAACCCAGGTTGATCATCTTGCATTACTCTAATTATCTCTGTGGTCATCAGTGAGATGTAACCTGAAACTCCAGCTGAAGAATAGCTAAATAAAATAACAAGGTAAATCCCAAGAAAGTCCCCAAGATTTTTCCCTGCCTTGGGAAGAAAGAGGACACTGTTCATCAACATGGGAAGGGGACACAGAAGTGGGCAGACGACTGATATTCTTAGAATGTTTTTAGTAAGAAATTATCCAGTTGGGAAACCAAGATAAGATTTCAACCAAGCAATGCCTGTTCAAGATGCCAGTTCTGCACACAAGCAAGGCACCCATCATCCTGTACACGAACAATATGAAGACATGCAACATTATATGGGTCACAAATGACCTCAATAGTCAATACATGGAATAGACTATTTACATAGAGTCTGCTGCTGTGAGTGGTTTCAGTACCATAGCATATTAGGGTTCCTCTGAATTCACAGACCATGCAAGGAGCTTCTTCGTTGTCCTGAAACACTTAGACAGGTCACTCTCTGCTGTGTTCCAAAGAAAGCTGCTTGCAAGAACCTTTCTCCATGCCTGGCATAGCTTGCACCTAGAAAACAGTGAGGGGGCTCCTGCAATAGGAACAGCTGGGCAATCACTTCTTGTATGAAAAGCGGAGGAAGATAACATATATGCATGGTGATTGGGGTTTTGAGTTTTTTTGGAGTTGAGCAACAAATACATCCTCTGTCACTCAACACCAAACCAGCAAGTTGACAGCATTTTGACTACAACAAATTCCGTAAGTTTCACTCTAGTACACCTGCATCACAAATTTCTAATTGATTGGTGGTTTTTGTTCACACATGAGAAATGCAGAGTGATGCAGGGTGCCTGTCAAGCAAAAAATGAATGCAAAGGCCAAAATATATGAGAAGAAAAAAATTAAATCATTCAGTAGTATTAATAGAATAAAGGCAGTGAATTTTGCTGGTCCTTTTACTCCAAAATATAATGGAATGTTTGTTCCAGATTACCTTTGAGGACATGGAGGGCCTGGATGGGATTCTGTGTTACTTCCCACAGTATTGTCAGCCAAGGGGAAATAGTTAATTTCAGCACATAAAGGTTAGAAAGAGCTGGCATGCAAAGTTAGGGCACATCCTTAAGCATCCCAAGATGTAAATCAATTAGATCAGGCAGCACAGGAATAGGATGTGAGAAGGGAGACTGTGAACTCTTCCCATCTTCACTGCAACCAAGGCAGCGTTGGCCTAGGATTGGGGTGTAATATTTTGCTACCCTATGAGGTTTTCCCCCCCTTTAATAAGAATATGCACATGGTCTGAAACACTGACAGTATAATAAACAGTGATGATGCTGCTAAACTGTCTTCATACATATTTGTGAGAGATCCAAAGTGAATATGTGGGCTCTGTTGATTTCAGTAAAGAAATTCCCAGTCTCTGTCCTCGTGGGCTGACACGTTCTCTTGCTTTAACAGTGATTATGAGTAAAGGTTATGAGCCATGTGGTTCTGCCCATTTCAGAGCAGGACATGCATCAGCATTGCCAAATCTAATTTGCTAGTGACAGGTTGGCAGCTTTATCAAACCTGCAAGGGCTTCATCTCTTTTCTGCCATCCTGAAGAATGATCTAGTAACTGAAGAAAAATCAATTTACTCAAGCTACTGAGTTGAAAGTTGGCTAATATGTCCCTGTGAGTAGTGGTCTCACTGTCACTTACGTGGCCATAACAGGCTTTTTTTCATGGACTTTCTGAGCTAGTTCTCAACTTTGGAATTTGGGTAGAAGACATGGAGTAGCCAGCCCAGCTTGGACTTTACCCTCTACTCCCAAACACACACAAATCACACAATTAGGCAGTCAGAGTAGCTATTTCAGGCATTGCAAACTTTGCAGCTCTGGTAATAAGGAAAAAATTTCATCACCAGGTAGGGCTACCTAGTCTGAAATATTTGAACCAAAGCAAAAGGGGACTGTACTTGACCCCCTGGCTATCAAATTACTGTCCTAAGCACGTGGAAAACATGCCTGCCCCCGACCTATCCAGCCTCTGCAGGAAAAGGACTATTTCTTCCTGACTACAAGGATTAAGAGAGAAAATATACAATGGCTATTTTTTCATAGAGGACCTGAGCATATGGATCTTCTACATGATGGAAAACTGAACAAGGAAGAAAACAGTTATGTAGGACCCAGTTTTAAACCCTAGATGGCTCAAACTGAGGAGGCATATTTTGTTGTGAGTGACAACTACTATGTCTCTAATGGGTTTCTCAGGGCAAATGCTAAATATTCCTTCCAGGCTTCCTTTCAATGTACTCTCTGTAACTGCCTTCCAGATATGGTGTGGCACAAATCCACACCTATTTCTTCAGTGCTTGTTAGAACAAACCTTCCTGTATGTAATTGCCTTATGTTAACAATGTCCACCCATGAGGTCATTTTGCAGAAACATCATTGGTGTTAGCCATGCATGGCCAGTTTGCTTAAGGACTGTTATCACAAATTGCTTCTCTATATAAGTTCACTAAGAAGATGAGCTTGCTACAGGCCACTCCTTACTGGAAGCCTCATAATTCTGCAAGAATGGTGAGTTCTTACATCTTACACTGTAAAAGACTATGGTATGTTGCTATAGACTTTAAAGGAGTTTCTGTTGGATTTATCTCAGTACTTGGTGATCTAAGCAACTTGGAGAATGTATAAATTCTGTGTTATGAGAGCAAGCATCAGACAGAGAGGCACAGGCAGGTAAGAACCCTGGGTAAAAGATATCAGCATGTATGTGGCAGAAGATGCCTAACAGGCCTCCAGCTAAGGCTTTATTATAACCTCTCTTCACTCTTCATGTAATGTTTGCAGCTAATCTGTCTTCTGTCAGAAAGCAGCTCTGTTGTCTCTCAACCTAGAATTGGCCTTCATTTTTGGGATAAGTCTGGATAATCTGAATATTTAGTTAAAAGTGTTATCCTGAGTTTTACTCCTTTGCCACTCTGTTGCAATTCTGTGGGGTTTAACCTCTCTCCTGCAAAAGAAAATTCTAGGCTTGCCTCCTCTCATCTCTTAGGGATAACTTCTTTTTACAAATCACCAGTTCTACATTTCAAATTAATATTGATAGATAAGCCACTAGCTGAGGAACTTCACCTGAACCTTCAGAAAAAAAATGCTGACAAATATCACAGGATATAGAATTATTTAGGTTGGAAAGGAAACCATCAAGTCATTTGGTCCAAGCTCCTGTCCAAAGTAGGGCCAAGTCTTGAGTATACAACTTCTGCTGAAGTTATTTATCTCGTTCCTAATCCTTTAATATTAAGGTGAAACATTTGGTAGTTTAGACTTCAGTGAAAAAGTTTTTGCAACTATGAGTGAGGTTAGTGAAAGAAACAATCAATGACCAATCCTATGGAGAAAAAAAGGACAAGAAAAATTTATGGGGAGGGGAAAGGAATAGAACACACTTTTTTTACAAACAGTATGTGGGTCTATCAGTCCTGTTATCAGGTAATGCTTGACTTTAACAGCTTAAAAAGACAGACTTTTCCCCCCCTCCCACATGATGCCCTGCCTCTGCTTCTTCTAAATGGTTCAGTATTCCTGATTGTGTGCTAAAATGTCTAAACTGCAAAAGACAACTATATTTTGATTTGAAACCACAATATATTTCCCTGTTTCTAATGGTAGTATTTATCATCAAGACATCTTAATAGTTACTTAAAAATTCATATGAGCCGTGTTTCCTTGTTCAGAAAACCATCCTGGTCTGCCTTCTTGTTCTTGCTGTTAGTGTGCCACTGTCTGATGCTTCTTGCCTCTTTATGGAATGCAAGCCAGGGATGTCTGACGGTGTGATTGTAGGTAAGAAGTCAACTCCTCTCAACTGGACAGACATCATCAGAATCACTGCCTGATTTGATTTTATCACAATTTAGAAATAAGTGGGAACAGTGGAAAGAAACCAATGAGAAATTGGAGGGAAATGGGATATGAAGAGAATGGAATTTATAATATAAAAAGAAGAGGTTATTTGGGGAGCATCGCACAGAACAAATTACAAATGAACTTTGTCCAGAGTAGAAGCATAGGCTTAGTTTACCCATCTGCATGAAGTAATGTTGCCAAGAACCACAGAAAACAGAGGAACACAAGACACTCTTCCGCCTGCATTAGCATAGCATGCCCTGCTCTGTTGGGGAATCGCCATGTTTGGCAGATATGGATGTTAATTTAAAAAGCAAACAAAGGTCCTACCCATTTTGTACAAGCAGCAGTGTTGTTGGTGCAATGGGTCTGACAGTGAAGGCTGCTCACACACTATGTTTTCAGGCTGCCTTGATGGGGAAGGAAAGCTGCATGAATTTGGTTCTGAGTGGAGGACAGAGGACTGCAATGATTGCTCCTCTTCCAGGGATGGAATTCGCTGCTGCTCTAGGTGAGTTCAGAGCAGCAATGGGTGTTTTCCCCTGCTGCCATAACACGGCACAAACTACTTCCCTTCACACAGAGGTTCCTGAAAAATGAACATGACCCTTGTCTCACTTCATATCACAAAGTTATGCATTAATGTAGCACCATCATCATTGAACATGCAGAAATTTCCTCTGAAAAATACAGGTCATGTTTAACAAAAGATTTTTGATTTAAAATAAAAAGAGAATTCAATTTTACTTGGGGCTAAAACTTTAGGCAACTTACTGATTCAGGAGAGAACATGTAGTTACTTAGGAAATCTCTACTGATCCTAGTTTATATCTTCCTAAAGCTACACATTGCCCCACTTTCCTCTGAGAAGCAGCTCAAGATACATTGGCCTATCTGTAATTTTTCCTATATGACACCTGATCACTCATGCAATTCCTGTCACATCTTGTGGGTGAAGAGAAAAAGTGGTGGTCTGTATTAAGAAGCATAATCCAACTGCCAGCAAATACTACTTTATTAACAACTAAATAGCTACAAGCAAACTCAGAGGCTTAGAAGTTTCTGAAGCCTCAGGAGCCCAGGTAGCCTAAGCTACTCAAGCAACTTAAGCAACAAGCAAGCAGCAAGCAAGGCTCCCTTAAGAGAAGGCTTAAATCTTTGTAGTCTTTGTCTCTGTCCACATGCACAATATATCATTTTTAATTGGCTAAAAGCTTTTATTCATGCAACTTGACTGTAGTCCTGATAGGTGGCTGATATCTCTCTCTATGTTGGCAGTTCTCAAGCTTTTGCTGTCAATTCTCAAAACACACCTTGTTATTTTTGCAGGTGTTCTTCCTCCTCTGTTTTCCCATGCCATAATTAAATCCACTCAAGGCCAATGCTGCCAGCAGCCCAGACTTCATCCTCAGCAAATAAACACAACTAACATCCCTTGGATGTAAATCAGATCAGTAAACTACAACTCTCCACTCATCCTGCTTAAGCAGCAGGCTAAGTAACAAGTGAGCTGGGAGCTTTGTGTGAGTTCCCTTTTCTGCTCCTAAAAACCTCCTCAGTGTAGCTTCTTCATATTAAAGGTGTAGATACCATCTGAAGTTGAAGATGCTTAGTTCTTGTTCTCATCACCTCTTTTCTTTTTCTCAATGACAGCTATGTAACACCAGTTGACTACGATAAAGAGAAGTGTGAAGAAATTTTCAACAAGGAGACCTGCTCTTATAAAGTAGTGGAGAAAGATGATCACTCAAAAGAATGCCCAGTCCATTCATGGGTGGGGTAACAGAGAAGAATGGTCTATTGTAGGTATAATTCCCTTTATCATTTTAAGGGTTCTCTCTCACAAATTCAGAAACACTTAAAAATGCAGCTGTTGAGTGAAATCTACTCCTAAACCCTGCACACAATAAAACTGAATATCTACTCATAGAAAACTCCTTTGGTTTCCCTGCCTTCTGCTTCACCATGAAGAGAGAACTGACCTGTTCCTTACTTCATATCAGACATTAAAACTGACAGACTTCCAGGTTCATTGTAAGGCAAGTCCATAGAGAACACCAAGTCATAAGTAAGTTGTAATAGAGGATTTACTTTCCTTTTTAAGGCTGACTAGACATACACACCCAAACTCAAGAAAAGCCAGACTGAACCACCACTCCTACATGATACAGAGCTATTTAATCACATTTTAACTCCACCCAAGCATCTTTCTTCACAATCTCTCAAGTCTCCTTATCATATGTGGCTCTACGCTGTTCGCTATGAAGAAGTAGGAAAGGTTCATTTTATGTCTAATCCAAAAAGCCTCCAGGGAGCAGTGTGCTTCCCTCTTGTCTTTTCCAAGTGTTAGCATAGAAACAGATGATGTTTACCTGTTGCATCCAATTTCAGAACACTAGAAGCACAGCAGAGACCTGGCTCCCTTCTATAGCACAAAGTCTAGCTGTAGGGAGATGACAAAAGCCTCAAAATCAAAGAAGAGACAGAGCATACAAAGCTCTGCTTTGATCTTTCCACTTTTGCCAATTTATATTTTGTCTTTGTATTTCTCTACTTCAACATACACAGCTACTGTCCCATACAAAGAATAAATCCCTCACCCTCCAAACTTTAGATCATAACACCATGAGCTCCACATAGTGAAAAGAAAACATTCACAGGAAGGTTTCCTCCACTATCCTGTCAGCTTAAGGGTTTAGAAGGCTCTGCAGAATATTGAAAGGCAAATCAGCCCAGGCAGAACAGAAGGGGTTCTGTGCTGTATTTGCCACTAACTTCTCTCTCTCCTCCTGTTATCATACAGCTCCTCTGCTAGAAAGAGAGGCAATTTTGGATAACTGGCCCTCTGCTCCCAGTAATTATTTACAAGGCAAGGTTTTTTTGAGTACTGGAAAGGTATTCTTGTCCTAGAAATGGCTTAGACTACCAAGTCTTTTAAATCAAACATGAGAACACACATATAAATCTAATTCAAGTATTCCTATGTCAAACAGCGTTTATCACCTAAAGCTTAAATGATTTGTACTCATTTGTGTTTTGTCCAATAATATTTTTCCCCAATATTAAAAAGAAAATCCAACTTAAACAAAGAAAGTGCATATTGCATTTATATTATGTGTACCAAAGAAGCTAGATATTTGCAGTTCACATTCTGATCTGTGGCAATTTTAAAATCTCAGATAAATTCAATTCATGGCAATTTTGCTTGTTCACTTTGCTCTTAGCTAACTCTACTACTGATATGCAGGAAAGTTTGCATTGGCACCTTTTCAAAGCCTGAAAGTTTCTGTTCAAATCTAATGTTGTGTGCACTGTTTCCTTGGGTCAAGCTGTGGTTTACTTTGGGGTGAAACTGATTGGAACTGATTTGCTTTATGACAGGTATTTACATAAAACTGCAGAACATGCAAGTCATATGACCAATTCAAAACAATCAGCAGGATTGAGTTACTTCAATATTCCTCCCCACACTCAAAATTCTGTTTTCAGCTTGCATTTCTTTCAGCCTGTCTCAAGCACTGACCCATGCTCTTTACACTTTTCCAAGGCTTCCGTGCTTTTGCACAGTCAATGCTTCAAGTAGATCTCCATCAAGGACTACTGATAAACTGCAGTCCTTTGTCACCAAGAAGAAAGGATAATTAACAAATTAAAATAATCATTTAAAGTAAGAGAATAATTTAGAATCCACTATGCCCCTTGAGTCAGAGTTGCTTATTACATTTCCTCACAGCTATACTCTTCTTGAAAATATTATCCACTATAAAACTTACTTCTCCTCAAGAGACAGCACAAGATTTGTCAAGAGTTAAGCAGAGACAGAGCAGAAGTGTGTTTGGCCTCTAGCTAAACTAGACCTTAATCAAATGGTTTCAATTAAAATGAAACCAAGTTCATATAATTTATTTAAAGGCCTAGTAGTACAAGTGCTATGTTATGTTTTCACCTTGTTGCCTTTGCTAACAAAGTAATTTTAAGCAGATCACTCCCTTCAAAGAGAAATTAATTCATTTAAGGATTCCCAGAGGAGGAGTATTTTCTCAAAGCACTTCATTAAACACCACAACTGTTCCCTGCAGCAAAATTGCACATGATCTACCAAAATCCTAAGTTTAACACAAAACTTGACATCTGTACTGCAAAGCTAAAAGAAAACTACAACAGAAGCTCTGAAGCCTCTTACTAAATACACACAAACAAATAAAGGAATTCACATAATCCAGATCTTCTGTCATAGCAAACAGTGGCAACCTCCTCCACAACTGTCCCTTCAATCCAGATCCCTCAGGAGACCACTCTCCTCCTATTGCACCTTTTGTCCCAAACCCACCTTCAGTGCAGCTTTGCTTCTTCTAGCTCTTTGTCAATAAGTGGAACCTAAAGACTTCAGGAATACCAATTAAGGTGTTTAATTAAAGCCAGATGTACTAAAAGAGCCACACTAATGGCATTAATGCAACTAATTAGGCTGGAAATCTTCCGCTAACTTCTAAAACTTGTTATGCCTATGCTCCAGTTCAGTAGAATACTGAATCCCTGCAGCCCTAATGCAGTCACAGGGATCTGTGCTAGTTTTCTTTGCTGTTTTTGAGATGCAGCCTGTGTTTTAAGAGTCCAGTGGCATAAAGACCTGGACACTTATGGTAAGATATGAATTGAAGGACACATCCTCATTTTACTGTCACAAACAATACTCCCATTAGTGTCCGATTGCAGACCTGTTAGAGGCATACAGTGAAAGAAAACTGTAACTTTTTCTTTCTTTGCCTTCCTCAGTTATAAGCATTGTTTCTAGACTGAAACAAAGCACAGCTCATCTCACTTTTACTGCCAAAAAGGTGCTGTCTAGTTGTGTTGATCCGCCTCTAGTCCCCAGGCCTGGCTTTGCTTCAACGACTGAGAGAGAAAAAAACTACAGCTAGTTCCTTCAGGTCACTGAATATGGAAAAAGTAATGAGTCTCATATAAAATAATTGAAAATATTATAAATCAGCCTGAGAACAGTGGACTTTCCACACTACTGCACGGTATGAATGACCTGTCCTGTACCTGGGGGCGACCTCCTTGTAGCAGGTCAGCCAAACAATAGCTGCACTGGTCCTTGATGGCCTGCCAGTTCTGGAGGCATAGCCTTCTGGTGGTCAGACTCTTCCGCTGACACCAGTGCTGATGTGGAGTAACTAGTCTCTCTCTACTGGAGTTTCTTCAAATTTACACCAGCACAATGGAGATCAAGATGCCAATGTATGCCAATGCACAAAACAAGCCTTTGCAAGAGTTTTTGAGGTGCCACCTTCTGATCAGTGATTGGAACAGGTTAGGGAGTCTCTTTGCAGCCAGGGTGCTTACATTTACATCACCTCCCCTTACACTGACCATTGTTTTCTCACTGTATATAAATAGACACTACTCCTCATTATTAAATGTGAGTGGCTCATGCAAGTATGGTAAGTTATCAGCTTTGTGTGTGTACCCATGTGTGTGTATGTGTATTTGACTTTCTTTGGAATAGTAGGACTCATCCACAACTCCATGCAAGTGAGTTTGCTAGAACTTTGGAAAAAAATATGTAATTCTAAAAACGATTCTTGTTTCTTTTTCAGAAATTCTTGCTGTTTTTCTCCTTGATCCTTTTCTTCTCAAGGACTCTGTGTGTTACTCGCTGTTACCTTAGACCAGCCAGTAAATATGGTAAGAATGGCAAACATATTAGACATCCTTGAAACATTAATTCAGAGATTCAAGGCCTTTTTTTTCTTAGAAATGTTGGAATGGTATAATCTGTTCTTTCCCGGGGAATGATCCAAACAGCTGCATACTCAGCAACCAACCTACCTAGAAGCCTCTCTGGACAGAGAGAGAGAGAGAGATATCCTGTTGAATAGTTACCCTCTGGGCTGATGTATAACTGAGGTACTTGCTCATGTGGCAAAAACTGTGTACTTTTAAGCAGCATTGATTAAAATAAAGGGGGTACCTGATACTAAAATCAAAGCAAAGACAATGCAACTGGTGTTTAGATTTTGTTTAGAAGAGCAAGCTGAACTCTAATAAGTAGTGGGAAGGAAGAAGGAATGAGAAAGTCTAGATCTGTGATGTTGAGTATGAGAAGGTGCAGAAAGATCCTACTGTAGCCTTAAGCTAAGGTGTTTTTCAGATCCATTGCAATAGCAGAATAATATATCTCTGGTACGTGGTTGCTACGATTTTATCATGCCATGTCACACACTCATGCACTCTACAGGAGCAAAGACACGGTATCTTCTCTGTGAAGCACGGGGTTAGACTCTTCCCTGCTGGGACTCTATGGAAATCAGTGCTTTGATTGCTGCAAGTCCACAAACTTAGAAGACCATGGTCTATGTCTGTTGATATAGTGACTATCATTTTCTGGTGTGTACACACAGGGTGCCTTTCAAACGGAAATCTTTATGTTTTTGGTGCGGTGTGGAAGAATGAAGATTGTTTCCAATGCAGATGTAAGATGACTGCAATGATTTGCTGCAGCTTGTAAGTTGACCCAAATTTTTGTTTACTTACTCAGGAACTCATTGAAATATTAAGGCTTAAAAATTCTCACTGAAAGCATGCAAAGAAATTCCATAGTCCTGTGCATGGAACTCCTTTTTCTGTTTCCTAATTAGCTCTAATCATGACTGACAGAATTATCTGGCTTTCAGACAGACTTTTTTGAGAAGAAACAAAATGAAACATAGTTAGTGTTTTTCCAGCACACAGCTATTCCACATCATCTAGTCCTTCTTTTGATTCAGATACTAAGTGGGTGTATGGTTCCCTTTAGCCTCTGTTTTTTGTTGCTTCAATTCACTAGCTTGTATCCAGATACCTAAACACCTCACACCATGCATACCTGTGGGCTTCTGTAGCTCTGCATGAAACTGGCCTGCCTGCAAGCATCTATTCAGGCCAATGCTGTTTGACATTCTTCTCATGCTGCCAAGAGCCCACACTTCCTCCTTATCAAAACAGGACATACATGTCCCCTGCTCTGATAATTTGCTTTCTTACATGTTCCTGCCTCATAGATGACAGGTGACTCATCAAGAAGAGCTGTGTTTTCCTGAATATAGTGAAAGAGTCCCATAAATGATCTGTGAGGAAGGCTACAACTCAAGCCACCCTTGGCAGGATAAATTCCTGGCTTTGCTCAGCTGGAAGGTATTCATGCTGGGATGATTCAGCACTCTTTAAACTGTTTGTTACTATCAAGAAAGTTTTAGTTTCAATTAGGAAGACAGAATTAATCCCTATTTTGTCTCTGCATGGAATTTACACCAATCCCTAACAGAATGACCAATGAGAACTGCATTTAAATAAAAAAAAAAAACATTGGGAAATCAATTCATCTGTTAAAAAACACGGTCAGGGGTTTCTATTCCTCCTATGGTAATCCATAGCACTTGTTACGTATACACATGAGCCAAATGGATCCATGATATAGCTTGCTCCAGGATGGCTGTAGCTCAGTAAGCATCCTTCTAAGTCCGTGTCTTAGCTGCTGATTTTCTCTTTGTTTTTCTCAATGACAGGGTTTTAATCCCCAAGAACTATGACAGGGTGAACTGTGTTGGCCTATTCCACAAGCAAAGCTGTTCCATCAGAGTGGTGAAGAAGACTAATCCTGACATAAGTTGCGAAGTCTACAATGGAGTTGGTTAAGACCATATGATGTAGTTCTCCTCTTTCACACCTACCCCAAAAGCTGAATATGCTCTGGATCTCTCGTTTAGAGGAAAGCAGCAAGCAGCATGGTTTCAGGAGCAACAAGTTTGTCTCATGCCTTTCAAAGCTCTAATTGTGCCATATCTGTCTCAGTTCTGACACTAGGTGGTTTGTCTTACACACATTTGTAGCCAAGCTTTACCACAGACTACTTTGTCACTTTTTATCTCGTGTGATCCAGAGTTAAATAAATTTGCACATACATCAAATCACTGCTTTTCTTTCTAAGTAGTCAGCGACTGATCTTATAGAAAACAGAAGTATACGTGGTGTTTATAAATCTAAATATAACAATGGATTTGGAAATAATCTAGCTTTTAAACTAACAAGTATTAGATAAATTGTTTCCAGACAAAGAGATTCATTATGCTATTACAATTATTATCCCCCCAAGGACATGTATACCAGAAAAATGGGATGAAACAGAACAGAAAACAGACCCTTA
Source organism: Sakesphorus luctuosus (assembly GCA_013396695.1). Lineage (NCBI taxonomy): Eukaryota > Metazoa > Chordata > Aves > Passeriformes > Thamnophilidae > Sakesphorus > Sakesphorus luctuosus. The sequence goes on along the minus strand of VWZD01013789.1, from coordinate 2,416,854 downwards.
AAAGCCTCCCCCACCTTATGTAGGTCAATCCATTAGTGCAGATGCACAAGGGAACATAATCTCCAGGAGATGACTGGTATATTAGAAACAAGGCAATCTCATACCTGAGAGTCCAACCTGCTGCAAAGAAATGCCATATAAATAGCTCTGTAGCCTTCCATACTGAGGTAGAATTTCCTGCAATAATCTTGTTTGAATCAAAGTCCACTGACAAATAACCCTCTAAAAGCTGTTTATACAGAAAACCTACACTCTAAATCATATTTAGCCTGTAGACTTTAGGCACTACACTGTGTCTAGTACAAAGTCCACAAAAGTATTTAATATGAGAAATATCCTATAAAACCTATTTAGACAATATTAAGAGCAATTATAAAAAGAGCATTGTACAGCTTAAAAGGCTCAGATAAATAATTTGGGTGCATTCAGTTTATTCAACACTGACATCATAGCTCTTTTCTTCATCTGCCTTGCCTTGACCTTGCTGAAGTATACTACAATTGAATATTTCATCTTTTGATATCTGTTATGTGAAACCACAGTCAAAACCACAATCTATTTTCAAGTGTGATGCTGAGACTATACAAGTAGAAAACCTGCACATAACAGGGAAAACAGTCTACTAATTACTAGAAGAAAATGCATTCATGGCAGTCAATAAGGTGATTCTAGGAAGCAAGTAAAATGAGAAATACAATTGTAGTTTCTTAATTCTTCGGGCCTTGGGGTTAGTTAGAACTGGTTAGTAGCAGCTGTCTTTGATGATACCCCCCTGTGCCTTCTTAGGCATAGTGGAGTGGACATCACTGCATCTGGCTATGACTCTTTCAGTCTGTGAGGAACAGACACTGGAGGGGTTCTCATTTCTCTCCTTGTGGAGGGTGGTTCAGAGGATTTCACCCAGTTATATGTATGTATATACAAATGTATGTGCATATATATGGAAGTAGATGTAGCTATAGCTATACATACAAGGGATCATGCTACCAGCTTCCTAAATGCTAGACACATTTAAAAGGGCCTGTCTAGGGGGCCCTGAGTAACGGGCCTACTTTTCTGAAGGTCTGAACATCACTTAAGCAGTTCAGGAAAATTCCTGGGAAGGTACATCACTTTCATAGGTACTCCCACTGAATGAAGGTTATGAAGAAATCTAGGACAGCTGATAATGATCAAGTATTCTACTTCAGAAAGAGGTAGAGATTCTGACAAAATAAAGCCAAACCAAACGTACATGAAATACCTACAAGGATGCCATGTAGCCCCGATAAGCTTAGCATACACATGGACTCTGTACTGTTTTATGGTACATTTTCTCCACATGCTTTTGTCATCAAGTACCTAGTACTATTCTTTGTGGATACTGTTTGCTCACTGTTCGATGGTGCCAGAGAGAGCAGGTCTCCAGATGCTGGAACACAATTAGATTTGCTAAATGTATTGTAGGAGAATTGGCCTCTGAAATTTCATGCTCAGAGAAAAGAAAGAGATAAGAATATCAGGGCTCCATCAGCCAAAGTTGCTATGGTCGAAAATCCAACACAAGAGCACTGGAGGAGACCCTCAAAGCATCCAGACTGCAGCTGTAATCCCACCATTGTGACAATCCTGTCACTCCCAGGGAAATGCTTAATTCCACCCCATGAATGTTTGTCAGTAGAGGCCTTGCTGTTCCCATAACCACTTCTAGGAAGGAGTTACTTGGCCAGAGCAGAGAGGACTGTTTCCTCATCCACCCATACCCCCTTGAAACATGTTATCTCTTTGTAGTACAGCTGTATTCTGTAACTAACTTCAGAGAAAGCAGAACAGTTCCCCAGTGCCTCCTCATAACAGGAGCACATGCTGTGGATAGAGAACGGGAGCAAACCTGCTTATTGCGCTGTGGGAAGTAGGACAGCCCCATGCCATGCCAACTACAGTTTCTTTACTCCATTTCCTGTCAACAGCAAACTGGGACTTGTCCATTGACCGCACTGGATTAGCAGTAGTGGGGACTACAGCACTCCCACACTGCTTCCCAGCAGCATGTGTTCTGCATATAGAGGAATTTCCATTCATATGCACCCTCATACAAATACTTTTTGTGCATTTTGCAAGTCTTAATGGGTTGGGTTCCTCACAGAGCCTCTCTACAGATACATGTTCAGTACTCTCCAGTGGAAAGTGAAACACAGCCAGATTCAAAACATTCAGACTGAGTTTTGCAAGGTGCTGAACCAAGCCTAGACAGATTTGAGAAAATTTGCATCTGCATCTTTGTCTTGCTGCTGCTGTTCTTGCTCTAAGCTAGCTCTGGTATTGTCCTTTCTATGGTACAGTCTGGACAACTACTGCGTGGTAGCCCTGGCCTCACCACACCTCTTGGCTTACATTCAGTGGCTGCTTTATGGGAGTCCCAGTCACATGGAATGCAGGGTTGGAATGACCCAAGTTCTGCTCCCACACTGGTTTATTAATAGTGTGCATTGTCACTCTGCAGTTTGGATATAATGTGGGAAGAATATGTGTATAATAGGACTCTAATGCAGCTCTGTTCACCTCATCAAAAATGGCCAGAACCTTGCTACAGCAATTCATCCTAAAAATCTGTCATGAAGAAAGTCCCAGATGCTATTGCAAGATATTGGTGGCTTTGTCATTTCCTGATTCCTGGGTGCAGAGACCTGAACAGTGTTTCAGGACCAGTGATACAGCTGTTCTCTGTTTACTTTAAGAAGAAAGTAGATGCTAATTTGATAGGTTGCAGGCTCTGCCCAAATGTCTGAATTGAGGGAATAAAAGTGGCATAATACATCTTTAAATGTCTGGAAGATGTGAAGATAAGGCTGGCTAAGGAATGCTACAAGATGAGGAGGACATAGGAACAGCTTCACAAACCAAAATATCCCTCAGGAAAAAAGAATGTCTGTTTCCTAGTTGTTTTCCTCCCCTTTCTTTAGTGCTCTGAATAGCAGAGCAAATAAACATACGATAAATAAATTAAGGAAGAAACAGAAGTGAACAGACCAGCCAAATACATAATTTCGGCTTCTCTGGCTCCAGTAAGATAGGAAAAACTACTTCCTATGAAGCTGGTCAGAGGCTCAAGATCTGTGTGGGCTGATGCCTTCTGAGCTGGAGCACAGGCTTCATGTCCTTTTCCTTAACCAGACCAGAAAGCTTGTCTTCTTCTGAGGTGTCTGGGTAAAAGGGAAATGTTGGGATATGAAGTGCGGGTTTGAACTACATAAATAAAGCCTCTGAAAAGGAGGCTGGGAAAAAATAAGTTAACACAAAATAAGAAGCAGTTCAAGCATCTCCTGAAAAAAAAATCGGTAACTGAGGACAACTCTCCAGCTTACACCATCCATTATGCAGATTCCAGTTTTGTGCTTCTCAGCATCGTAAGACATGAGAAATATCAAAATACCCTATATTGCTACTTCTGCTTTGATTATTTCTGTAATCATGAAAGATATCTGCTAAGCTCTTGAAGTGGATGATAAGATCTGTAACAGCTGGTACCAGAAAAAATAAAAGAAAGAATACAGTACAAATGAAAAATTGTTTTCACAGTTAGTTTATTTGATAAGTGCCTGCACTTATTTTGATATTGAAATGTTTGATTTCTGTTGACATACTGCAAGTCTACAAATGTAAACATCTATTTGCTTCAACCACTTATCACAGCTTTAGAAGAGCAACAGAATAGTATTAGCCACTGGACTAATTAAGTAGCTGACCGTAGCTTAAAATCCACTTTAAAGACCAAAATTAGGTTATTCTGATACAGCCCTTGGAAATATTCTGTTTGTGTATTTTCCCAATGCAAAAGAAAATTTTGCAACTCTCATTTCTGCCTAGCTTTTTCATGAAAAAACCCTGTGAAAAAAAAGTCACAGAAAACCGGCACTTTTGAAAATTCGTTTTTTCCTCTGTTTCAGACCTCTTACATTTCTGTGTTCTTTGACTGAGTAACAATGTGCCTCTTTCACAATTTAAGCACTTGTAGCCCTCACCTTTCTAAAAAAAAAATCTGTCAGTGATGGAATGGAAAAACTGAGAAAACTGATACTGGCAACCTTTTCATAAATATAAGGCAAAATTGTCTTCGAGCCCTACAGAAATGTTTCCTCAGCAAGGAGAAGAGGATTAGGCTCTGGTCCTGTATTTTGTCTCTTTGCTTTCACTGAAGCTCACACTCATGTGCAGCACGTGCACACGCTGTGCTACAGATACTTCATAGCTCTTTTCTGAGGTTACTATTCCTCCCAAGTATTCCCAGAATTTGTGTATTTATATAACAGCAGAGGGAGCCAGAACTTCGAAGTCAGACCATAACCATAAAGCAGAATCCATTGGTTAAATTGAAGGGAGGGAAGGGAAGAGGGTGGGAGAGAGAGCAGGAGAGGGAGAGAGATGCCATCCAAATTACCTACAGAAACAGTGAGGAGAGCTTCTTTCCTGGATTGCTAGGGCACAGAAGATCTTACTTTGTGACTACAACATTCCTTCTTCCTTCTAGAATAGAAAAATGCATCAACAGCTGTGATTCTCTCCATCAGTAACAGGTAAGAATTTTCTAAATTATCTATTTCAGACTGTCAAGAGCTCAGAGCTGTTTACTAAATATATCACTTATTAATGTTAAAAAAGCAGGTGACTATGTTTGATAAATTAATGCAGTCTGACTTTCCATGAAAGGCTCAACCCTTGTATCTGCTGAGCAGAGCTTTGCAATCTTTCAGGGTGCAAGAGGGAGATGGCAGCCTCTTGGGACATCTTTGGGGTTCAGTTGTATTCCCTGTCACCCCGAAGTGTAACAGAAAGCCTTCCTGGTTACCCCTGGTCACTGGAAAACACTTCTTATCTCCTAGTCCTTGAGACTTCTTGTTCCTCACCCAACTCATGTAGTTTCTGATAGTACTCTCCCGATACTATCACATCACTCTCCAGATATCCTAAGTGGCTCTCTGCTAAGGTGCCCATTGCAATGTTTTACAGATTCACCACTTCCTTTGGTAAGGATCACTTTCATAAAAATGCAATGTTTTTCTCTTGGATAGCGAATAAGTCACAATGGCCTTTACTCTTAAGAAATCAGGGACTAACTGCCATTCTCCAGTCTGCTGACCTGCTGGTCACATTTTATTTTTGTGAGCTGGCTCCATGTCTTTCGTTAGGTTGTTACGAATTTAACCAGAAAGTAAAAAGTTGGAGTAGATGCTTTTGGAAAACTTCCCTGCTTTCTCCAGGATCAGGGAAGATTAACTCATAAGAGAACTTCATAACCTCTAGAGGGTTTCCTTCTGAAAACATGCATATGTGAGAGGGAGGGAAAAGTATTCACTTTTCTGGGTATTTATACCATCTTCCAATTTTCTAGACTTTTAACAGATTAATATACACAAGTTTTTCTATACCCTAATTATGCAGGTTTTAGAATTTTTTAATCATATCTAGCTTTTTCAATGACAAGATATTTGCTCCCAATATTTTTGCAACACAGAATTAATAAAAGGTGAAGAGTCCATGATTAAATTTTATTGTACCAAATCCCTTATGGATTTAACATTGCTGTGGGATGTCTGTGCATACTCAGTGGGATGTTTCCTCTTCTAGTTAAGTATTGCCTTTCTGGGAAGCTGTAAGAACAGCCAAATGATTTTCAGCCTTTCTTTAGTGTGTAAGGCTGAACAGAGCAAATCTATTTTACTGAGATAACGTTGCTGCCAGCCAAAAGGGTTGTCAGTCACTGTCAGTCAGTCAGTCAGTCCCTACCACCTCAATGAATACCTGCAATAAGAATTCCAGCATTCTATTAAACCTTTCCACTGCTCCTTTGTTTCTAGTTTATAACAGGCAGGCAATAGCTGCTTTACTCCAGATAATTGCTGTAAAAATTTACAGAAATAGTACAATCACAGCACATCTCTAGGAATTAATTCTCTCAGAATCTCTTATGGATAGAAAGACAACACTTGTTTGAGCAACTAGTTAGAAGCACTTGCTTATCTAGCTCAGAATTTAAGTATGAGGTAATGAAGCCAACCCATTCATTTTTTATTTGATTTATGTCTGATGTGGAGATTGATTTCCACTGTCCATCACAGCTATAGAGACTGTTATTTGATTACAGGGAATGCATGATCATGATCAGCATCGCAAGAATGACCCACGCTTTCCCAGTGGACACAGAGAACAACATTTGTAGCAGTCCCTGCCTTGTCCTGCCTCCAGGAAAACAGTTTTTACAGGTGTTTTCATAAGATGTCTTCAAGTCCAGAGGTCTTTCAAAAGGGCAGTCATGCATTAACTGCTTGAAGCCACTTATGGTCTAGCAGTCTCCTTGAAACTCCCTGAAGGTTTTATTTTCTTCCCTGACCATCTCTGCAAAATTTCCTTTCCTTTGAGGAATTTTTCAAGGAAATACAGGATAATGCTCTGAGGCAAGGCTTTCAAGTTGAATATTGATAGTTTGGTTTCTTTTTTTGAGAGAATCTGAGTGACATTTGTTATTTCAGAAGGCTGTGTTGTTCAAGAAGACAAACCCTTCAAAACTTTCCTGCTCTTCTTCCTTTCTTCCAACACAAACAGCAGAGTGATGGGTGTCTACAAAAGACGTACGTGGACATTTTAACTTACATTAACATTAAATCTGAAAGCTTCTTCTCTTCTTCCTTCTCTATCCTGTTGATATGTTGCAGACCATTGTGACTCTTGCTTTTCAGAGAAACTACCTCATGCTCTATTGATTAGTGAAGAAACTCCTTGCTTTTTGAACATCTTAGTTTTTGTTACTGAACTCTCTGTTGAGGTTCATTAAGGATTCTGAAAAGGATTCCTCTTTCTTCTTTAAAAACAAACAAGCAAACAAAAAAAACAGAAAGCAAAAAATACCTTTTGCCCTCACTCCCTCAGCAAACTGATTTAGGAGACATACTTCTTACTTTTACAAGTCAAGTAAGTATTGCTTCACTTTCCAGAGACAAAAGCTGTTTTTTTCTTAGCCCACAACATTATTGATGTGTTTTCTGGGGTAATCAACAAACCTTCAGTACAGTGAGGGGACTAGCACCCTTGTTCCCACTACACTGGAGATTTGGTATATTAGCTAACATTTGATTCAAATATCTAAACAGAATATGTACACATTGCTTATTGGTGGGCCTTGGTTCAGACTAAACTGAATGGCAATCAAACACCTTGCAAGTCAAACACAGCATTTGGCAGTGACTATCCTCACGGATCTGCCATCCAAGGATACCATAATAGGATACATAAGTATAAGGTCACTGCAATGTTTATTTTTCTATTTTTCTAGAACTGCTTTTTGTATTATGGTTGCTGGAATAAGAGTTAATGAGAACTATAGACCTGGGTAATCTAGGCAGTGACTTTTCCCAAGACATCAGGCTGGCAGGTGGTTTTCAGTACTGCATAGTGTACCACAGGTTCCCCTGAAACACTGGACAACTCATGTCTCATCTCCCTCTCTCAGTCCCCTTATCTGTGACAACAGGGTGATAATTCCTTATTTACCTCTGGGCAGTACCGTAAGAATTAATTCCCAGGAAATGCCTGACAGTGACCTTGTGGGGGACACCATGGAATGCAAAATGTTAAGAGAGAGAGCTCTTAATCCAACAATACACATTGCAGAGCCTTCAGTAATGCTTTTTATTCCCACCATGTTTGCCATCTGTGACCAATGCATGGCCCTGCTCAGCCTTTGATACTCCTCTGGGCAATGTGCCCCTTAAAGCTGTGGGATCTGGCTTTTGTTTTTCAGGTGGCTCCACCACATTTTTTGCTGCGGGTTTGTGGTTTTTTTCATGGTTTTCTTTGTGGGTTTTTTTGTGTTTGTTTTTTTTTTCTTCAGCATTATTAGTTCTCCTCACTGATACCTCAGCATATCCAAAAGTGTCTGTGACCCTTGAGAAGACTTACTCTTTGGGACACAGATGTTTGTAATAACTCTGCAAATACTTTTTAAGCAACAAAAGAGAACCATGTGTTTGTTGTCGAGGATACTGTAGCTAAGGACACTAGGCTGGGACCATAGTAAAAAGCTCATGCGTTTTGTTTACAGCAGAATCTCTTTGTCCTCTCCAAATGCTAAGACTTATCTCTTTTGAGTGGCACCAAATACTACTGCAGGCTGCTGATGCCTTTGCTCTGTTTCATTTGCAGCATTGTCACTGGCCAGCAATCATTAAAAACTACAGGGCTGTTGACAGGTTTTCTTTCTATATCCATTTTCACAATGAAACAGACCCCCATACCCTCATCATATGTGAACATGTAATCCTGCCATCATTATTGCCTCTTCCGTTTGTTTCAGAAAAAGAATCAATCTGTTCACATGGATTTGGCAACAACACAAAAGTGAGTGTACAGAAGGAGTCATAGTTATAGCCACAATTTGGAAAACTTCCTTTGCCCTCTTTAATTCTGATTTAAACTACTAAGGAAATGAAAGATTATGAGGAAGAAAGACTACTATATTTTGTTTGTGTGACTGTCTTCCTTGTCTCAGATTGATACAGATAGATGACAGAGAGATATAGATAGATATAGTGAGATAAATCAACAGGTCCAGCAAAGTAAGAAAATAATTTACTGTACTCATTTTTTTCTGATCAAGCAGAATGATGATCCCAATCTATATTTTTATTTACCACACACTATTGCTTTCTTTAGTTCTTGGGAGGAAACATCTATAGAAATATATAGTAAAACTAAAAATGAGAAAGACAAGGCAAAGAAAAAATTGTAGGAAAGTGGATGCTTTTTTGTACAGTACTGGTTATCTTTGGGCACACAGTTGTTCAGCAGTAAATGCTACTCAAACAAACTGGTAAGCTCACTATACCATTTTATTTATGTATCCATACCTTGATCAGTTGTTTTTTCTGAAGCTCAGAATCTTTTCACACAAGATCATAAACTTGAGTGACATTTTATCACTAAGGAAAGGGTCATGTAGTGGTTAAATAGTGTCATTCCCTGAGTATTTATTTACTTTTCATACTAGAAGCCTTTGCACAACATGAAACTGCCTCTGGCCTGATGGGAACTCCCAGTGGAGTCAGATTTTTTTTTCTTTGATTTGTTAACATAGAGGAGTTGGACTTCAGGTTTATAAAGTAGCCTTTGCTATGGCTCACAGGAGTAATTTGGGAGAGTCTAGGCAGTCCTATGACTGAGATTTCCAAAAGTGTGCAGCACCAATTAACTCCATGGGTTCAGCTCCCTGACACCCCACTGAACATCGCAGCTCATGGCTTGCAGCAGTGATTAAGAAGCAGACCTATCTGTCTAGGCAGGAACAGTATCTAGGAGACAGCACATACTATTACAACACTTTAACTTCTTGGGTAAAAGAAGCAACATTATGCTGAGTGAGAATCAATAAGAAGCTTCTCAGAAGCAATTAAAAGACATTATGAAAATCACTCGCTCTTAAAACTCTTAAAATCAGGAGACTGGACTATATTTCTGATAAACCCTGTCATGGCGGCATTAGGGGAGACATCAATGCCTCAAGGGCACTGAAGTTCATTCAGAATCGGGAAGCGAGATATTCAGACTGCAGTTTCCCATGACCTATCATAACTGTGTAGAAGCTGAAAAATGTTGAAATTATTTTGAATTATTTTAGATTTTTGAAAAATTGTCCAATAATATCCCCCCTGAGAATGAGCCTGAATTTTTGCATGGTGATTCTTTTGTGCAAATGTGAGCTCTGGCTGCAATCAAAAAAATCACAAATTAACTCACATAAGATATTTTAGTGCTGGCTTTATGCATCTAATATGACTTACTTGTCACATTGATGTTTAGCTCAGATGAAGGTAAATGTAGCCCACCACAATATCCTCTACCCAGTTTTGGATCAGAACCTTGCAAAACCAGAATTGCACACAATTTTTACCTCCAGGTGGGTTTCTAGCCAGTTTTCTTGAATCATCACTCTACTGCATCAGTGATGTTTAAGATACCTCAATGAGTTAAATAAAAAGTTAAGATGTTCTTACATCCATGGGACAACCTCAGAATGAATAAACACAGTCATAATTCAATAGAGTTGCACAGACATTCATACCAAAGTTTAGCAAAGGGCTCCATTTTATGATCTAATAAACTATATAAGAGAGAGCTGCAGAATATACACAGAATCCCTGGCATTTGCTTCCCTGACTCCCTCCTTGCCCTTTTGACTAATTTCTTGCAGCATAACCAAACGTATTTTTTTCTTTCCTTTGCAGATACACCCAGATCTTCCACAACCAGACAGAACAGATAAAACCCATTTTAGGCTGGCTCCAGAAGACCTATACTTTGTTTGACTACCACCCTTTGTGATAAATATTTTTGAATTCAGGATGAATAAGACAAGGGCTGTTAATGGTTTTCATTTCCTGAACAGCAAGAACTGGAACTCCAGCCGAAGCTTTCCCGTGAACATTTCTAATCAGTGCATGAACATCACTGACCTTACTGTCTTTCTGGCCACCTCTTACAGCTTGGAGACTGTCCTAGGCATCGTGGGAAACATCTGTCTGATTGCCGTCATTGCCAGGCAAAAAGAAAAGGCCAATGTCACCAACATCCTAATTTCCAATTTAATAATTTCAGACTTGTTTATGTGTCTTGTCTGCCTGCCTTTCACTGTTGTTTACACCATGATGGACTATTGGATATTTGGAGAAGTTATGTGCAAAATGACCTCTTTCACTCAGTGCACAACTGTGACAGTGTCAATCCTTTCCCTTGTCCTTATTGCTCTGGAAAGACATCAACTCATCATAAACCCAACTGGCTGGAGGCCAAACACCTCCCAAGCCTATCTAGGAATTGGAGTAATTTGGACTTTAGCATGCCTCATGTCCCTACCCTTTTTGACCACATCCATCTTGTCTAATGATTTGTACGAGCAGCTCTCACACTTCATGAATTTTTCCACTGATAAGGCCATATGCATCAACTCATGGCCTTCTGAGCAACACAAACTTATCTACACTACCACTTTACTGCTTTTGCAATATTGCATCCCGCTGTTCTTCGTTATACTTTGCTACCTGCGTATCTACTTGCGTCTACAGAAGAGAAAGGACATGTTTGAGAAGAGTGAATATAGCAACCGAGCAGTTCAGCTGAGAAGGATAAACATTTTGTTAGCATCCATGGTTGCTGCTTTTGCTGTTTGCTGGCTACCACTGCATGTTTTCAACACCATTGTAGACTGGAATTACAAAATCATTTCCCCTTGCCACCACAATCTGATCTTCTCATTGTGCCACCTGGTAGCTATGGCTTCCACCTGTGTCAACCCTGTTATCTATGGTTTCCTAAACAGCAACTTCAAAAAAGAAGTGAAGTCACTGATTCTGAGCTGCCAGCATAATTCAGTAACTGCATCAATGGAAGAATATGATCATTTGCCTTTATCCACCATGCAGACTGAAATTTCCAAGGGCTCACTGATGTTGAACTGTAGACATAATTCTATCTAACTAGCAAAAAACATTTCAGAAGTATACAATGACACCACACACCAATTATTACCTGTGGGTATATAAAATAACAGGTGATGCCATAGCTGAGATGTGAACAGAACTTATTACTATCTAATTTTTGGAAGAACAGGCAAAGGAATTTGGGTAGATGTTTACAGTTGCTGCTATGGCACACAAGTTTTTCGTGTCACTGAGATAACATGGACACGGAGGAGACTGTGCTGACGTATACGCAGCTGCTCTAAGATCCATGCACAGCTGTGACTGCACACAGGCCAGCATGGGGTTCATCAGCTAAACTCACATCTCTGCCATGGCTGCAGTAGAAAACCCCATTTCCAGTTTCAGTACTGCAGGCTGCCAAAAATTGTGTTAGAGAAGACTCTCTCAGTTTTTCAGTATTAGTAAGAATTTTATGCATGGCTGATACACCAGTAGAACATAGTATGTAAATATCTAAAATTTTTTGCTTTATGAACTCTCACAGCCCATTAAGTAACAGTAATCTTTCAGCAGATCTAGCTCATACAAAATGACTGGATGTTTCTATGAAACTTGTCTCTCTGGCATACAGGCTTAGGAATAGCCATTGCCTCTGCAAGTTGGCATACAGAACAATGATAGTGGTATGTAAAGAAGACAGTTACTTACAAGGGATGGCAGCAAATGAAAGCGTTATTCAATGGATTAAACTTTTAAAATGCATGAGAACTGTTTTTAAACACATCAAAAGCAGTCCTAGGTCTGCATGGAAATGAGTCTGGTTGAATTTGCAATCCCAGTTTCTCCCAATCACAAAGCTCTCCAATGCTAAAACTACATTCCATGATGGTACAAGGGTGGCTGGATTACAGGAGTGGTTTCAGGTCTTGGTAGCAACATGTCATTCTGCTTCAGCATCTCCTTGATATTTTAATTGCAAAGTATCTCATTCAGAAGGTCAGAAGGGGCACAAAAACCTGTTTGTGGAAACCGTGTCTTTACAGAGTGGGTATGCTCCCAAAGAAATATGCATATGCAAGGAGGATTTTGGTTTCCTGAAAAAAAACCAGTATGAGTCCCACTCAGCTCATAGGTGGAGCTGAAATTCCAGCTAACCAGTAGAAGGTCAATGAAAATACACAAGTGGCATTCAGGTCAGGCTGAAGCCAAGCCACATGTAAATAGGTAGTACTGTCCATTGCTCTGCCAAAATGAGGGTCATATTTTTTCACATCTGTGGTGGTTTTAGTCATGAAACCTACAAACTGTAAACTCATTTTAACCTCTGGAGCCAGAGAAATTGCTCAGTGACTGCTAAGAAACCAAGATATGCCCAAGAAGGCCATGCTAAGGAATAGATTTAAAAAAAAAATAAAAGAGACCAACCAGTTAAATGCTAAAGAAATCTTGAAGGATATTCTGTCCTGACTTTTAATCTAACCTTAGCAGAAGACTGGGCTGGGTGGCTACCCGAGGTGATTTCCAACATGAATTATGCTATTATAAGTGGTTTTTTGTTGTAGTCAATGTGTTTGCATTGAGTTGAAGAAATCCAATGTATAGTTGGGGAGGCTCTCTGATTAGATAACTTGATAAAAAGCTAGGTGGGGAAAAGAATTCTTCCCATGCTGTGAACTGACAGGAATACGGACGTTGAACTGAGTACCTGAAGACAAGAGCTAAGCCTTATGCTATAATGTAGCAAGAGCTATCAACAAGTAGGAGATCATATCCCTCAGCTGGTAGAAATGATTGTTAATCCCTTGCCATGAGCTGGGTGTACAGATTTTGGTGGTAAAACTTGAAGTTTGGACTTGAATATTTTAGGCAGAAGCTATTTTGATGCAGCTGTCCTTCTGATTCTGGGTAGAACGTATATATCTTAGTAAGAGAGTTCACATGTTACCTTTTGTATTTTCCTCAACTGTGTGGCAAGACATTTTTGCTTCCTTCAAATGGACTTCTACTTTTATTTTTTATCCTTGTTACTTGCCACAATATGATGAGAAGTTGTTTCTCTTGATCAGTTTGTATACAATGTGATTTCTAGACTGGACATTGAGTGTACTAGAAACAGAACAAGAGGACTCACATTTTATCTTAAACACGTCTTGAAATTTGCTGCAGTAGCTGAAACCACCACGTAATGCTGAGTAGCACAAAATACAGTAGCTTCTCTTAATCAGCATGATTTATATCAAAACTGTGTTGTATTATTTGAGGGCTTAAATACTGCTTCAACTTTGTTGTTGTTTTGTATTTAGAATCAATGTAAGCAATTGTGTAATTCTGCCTGTTTCCAGCATCGAATTAGCTAAGATGTGTGTCAAGCTACTGTAAGAATACTTTGCTAAACATGAACGCAGAAGATTACTTGATATATGGTCTTAAGCATACAACTTTTGAGGCAACAAAAATGTCTTAAATGGAAACACAATTACCCTTAGTATTAGTACTTGAACACATCTTTCCCATTCGTTTTAAGTGAAAACATCTGGTAGAGCTCTTACAGGATGTCAGAGACCTACCACTAGAGCTGTGCATTGACATTGTGCATCAGATCTGAGTTCTTCCTGCAAGGAGTAGAAATATGAGCAAGATCTGAAGCTTTGTTTAACTTTAATTCATGTAGCCATTTGTTTCCATGATCCAACTTTACAGTAACTCAGACAAACACAAACAGATGTATCTTCCTCTTGTGATTAAGGGAAGTGTCAAGTTTAGAGTCAATTACTGTTTATTGCTAACTGACTTTGGACTGGATAAACTACAGGATTTAAACACTAAAAGGCACCAAACTGCACCCATACATCAACTGCAAAAATGCAGATCCTCAAGACTTCCAACCAGCTGCAGTCTATCCATCTACTTACACAGCATCCTCAGACACATGTTCTTCAGTCTCTAAAATTCCCTAAGTAAGTAAATAAACATCAAAGTAAGCCCAGAAAAAGAAATATATCCAAGTTCTAACAGATTAAATATCCATGCCATGTGAAAACCTTGCCTTTATTTACACACTAGGCATCCTGCTGGCACAAACAGATGTAACAGGAAAGGTGCCTATATCACTTTATTCTGTGTGTACACCAAGCCTGGATGCAATTATGCCTACATGGTTGAAACAGCCATTTTATTTGTCACTCTGAGGCCTTATGCAACCAAGGGAGGCCTGGTTTCTTTTTCACAGCTAAGAGAAGGTAACAGAGCAGAAACACCTTACATTCATCTTATCCATTTACAAAAAACAGATACTGATCATATCTAAGAGAGATTGAGCATTTTTGTGTTCATTGTACACAGTGATATTTTTGGGTATACTATTTAAAGGTCTGCTACTAAGTCACAAAATGAATGTTGGAGAAATAGTCAGGTGTTTTGAAAATCATGAGTTCATATAATTATAAGACCTTCCACTGCCATTTTTCAAAAAATCTTTTCATAATCTTGCCTCTTGTGACACATTATAAGAAGATAGTAAGGTTTTCAGAGCAAGAGAATAACTTACTGCTGTGATATAAGTGACACACTATGGAGTCTAATCATAACAAATAAAATAATATTGTCTGTGTCACTTCTCCGTGCTTGCTTTTTTAAAACGGCATAATACTCTTCATAGTACAGAATATATAAGATTTAGTTCTCAACTAGTGTTTATCAAGAGAAAACAAGTTACACTGTGTGGTAAGAGCCATTGATATATGAAGGATTAATAGTTTGATAAATTATTCCTAAAGACAGACAATGGTGCAGTGAAACCAACCAAGAAAGACAGGCAAGTATCAAAAATTCAATGTGGAATATTGGAATATTCTAAGGCCAGGACTCAAACCACCTTCACAGACTTCTCAGATAGTGCAGAAAACTGGTTCCTACTGTCCTGTACCCTGACCAGGACCCCAGATGGAAAGTAACTGAGTCTGCTGGGATGAAAACCTATGTAAGACTTCATAAAATCTTTTGACTGGGTTAAAAGAACTGGTAAATTTCTCTGACCTGACTGAACAGAAAATAAACCAAGATACTAGAAATGACTGCTGGTTTTGCTATAACCAGGTTTTGTTTGTTATATTTGCACACAAGGGAAGAGTGCAATAGCAGTACCTGGTACCTGCCTGGCTTGGTGGTGTATGCCATAAATGATGTAACCATCTAGAATGGTTGTTAACAATGTTGTGACAGCATTCAGTGAGCACCTGCACCATAGGTTTCTTATTTGCAAATACAGTGTACATACACATCTGAAGCATGACAGTCTATGCGAGATTACTGTGAATGAAGATGTCACACTCTAAGAACCACTTAAGAGATTCTTTTTCTTTGCCCGATGTGTCTTCTCACAAGATCACTTGGAATTTCTTTTACAGGCCATCCTCTTCAAGTTTCTTATTGATTAAATACTGGCCTGATGTTCAGAGCAGTATTGATTTCATTGGAAATAGTTGTTACTTAGCACCCTTGTTAATCCGTGCTTATATTGTGTGAGCATCAAAATCCACATAGCTTTTTTGACTTTCCCTGACTTTCTCAGTTTGCTTTATAAAGTCACTTGTTTGAACTCAGGAATTCATAAGTAGCATAAACCTGAAATTTATACTTCTGTACCATGCCTTTCCTTCCAGACTGTTCATTAGGCCTTAGTCAGAACTGTTTTGCTGTCCTTCCATTAAAAGCCTACATGAAGCCCAGTAGCAGCAGAGATTATATGATGGAAACCTGTGTTGAAATTGAACTCCAGAGGTCTTTTTTTTTTAATTTTTAGAACTTTAATTGATGAGACTCTACTACCCCTTTATCAAAAATGCTCAGTTAAATAGTGCTATAGTATTCATCACATATGATAGAAAGTTCTTTGCTCAATAGAAACTATAATGCAGATTACCAGCCATAATACTAAAAAAAAAAAAAAATTAGTCATGGTACACAGAAAATTCTGACATCGTATTAATAAGTACTTTTAGTGGAATGTCCCAAGATGCAACTGCTGACAGTAAAAAGATAGATTTTGTCACTCAAAAGGTATGATGACAGAACACGAAACCTTGCACTGTAACTCTTTAAAATAGGACTAGGTTTTGTTCTTAAAGTCCCAGATAAAACTTTCTGTCCTTTGAATACAGTAACTTCAGTTAATTAATTACTGTGTCTGTTACTCAGTCTGTGAGAATACGAAGTTTCCCTGTTCGGAACTAATGGGCAAATAATACTTCACCATTCATAAATATATGTCTTGATGCCATTTCTACAAGGTGAATATATGTAAAATTCACTTGTCCCACGCCATGCCTTCAGTAAGGTAATAAGCATTGAGTCAACTAGTTGATAGCTTGACTTAAAGACTAAAAGGAATTACATGTACCACGTATTTATTTAAAGATAAGTTGTAGAAAAGTTCCTGATGTCCTAAAGACCAATGTAACCTCTTTCTAAAACACTCTGCATTCAAAGCAGGGAGCTGAAAGATACAGTAAAGTTATGGTCTCCTCAGCATGCACACTAAACTCAAAGAAATTTACACTGTTACGCAGAGAGTTTTGTTTAAACTAACGGCAAATACACAGACTGCTCCAGGAGCATAACGTACATGTACCCCCCAGGCTTGTGTTTTGGAAAGTCTCCCAGGGCTGTAAAAATAGCAGAGACTGGCTGGCACTGTGGTAAAGGTTTTTAAACCTGATGAAATCAACACCACTAGTGCCATTTAAAATTCAGTGTGTACTGAAACCCATCAGAAATACAGCCATACTGTCACAAATTGCACAATGTCCTTTTAAAACAACCCATATTTCCACAATCCACCACATAAACCCCACATGGCATATGACGTAACACACACAGGCATGCACAACCTCACTCCAGGCAAACTCATCTTCATGAGCAGAGCAAAAGGGCTTCTGTTAAACCTACAAACTGCTAATATAGATTGTCTGCCTCAGAAATAGTCTGTGAAACATGGTTCTTAATAAGACGGATGTATTTTCTATGCACTGCAAGGAAAAGCTTCATGGAATTGTAGTTGCATTAATCTGGACAAGTTGTTTACAGACATTATTAAGTAAAGGAGTATCTTATTTGTGTGTAGGAAGCAAGGCATTACATGGCTGAAACAAAAGGAAGTGTTCTACTTGTGTGCAGAGCAACAGGCAATACATTTGCAAACAAAATCCTGATCCAATACATGCTCAATTCTTTGCACTGCAAAATGAATATATTACATTCAAGATTTGCAAAGTTAAAACTTTAAGTAAGGATAATACGAGGTTTTGTCCTTCATAACATTCTCACTGATCAGTTTTCCACAAATCACAATTGGTTAGAACAACAATATGCTAAGCATTCCAGGATTACAAGGCATATAAGATTAAACATAAACACACATAATTTCTCAGGATCTGGGCTATGGAACAAATGTACACTATGCATTTTAAAAATAATTATTTTTTTACTTTGAATATTTCCAAGCAACAACTATCAAGGATGAAAAACAGTCCTCCATTGTGTAAACAGGCTGCATGCAGTAAAAAGAAAAAAACTGTTTACTTGAAATTATATCAGGAATAGAAGTGGTTTGGCTTTGAACTTCCCACTGTGCAGTAGGACACATTATTTTCACTAGAAAGAACAAAAAGAAACAGTAATGGTACACACAGTGAACCACACATGAATGCACTGTTGTGACTGGTAAACTAGTACTTGCTGCAGTATAGAACAGCTAATAGCTTCTTTCTAGTCCCTTAAGAAGGAATGTGTGTTTCAACCAGCTTAACTCAGTATCACTTTTTATAAATAGAATTCACTTGAAATAGGTAGCAGCAGGCATCTGTGCATACAGAGAGTATTTGAGCATAAGGAACAGGTTTAAGACATTAAACATAACCCTGTTGTATCTAGGAGATTCTGCAAAGTCTTTATTAGTTTTTTTTTAGACTTGGAAACAAATCAATTGATGCTGTTGCTATGATTCAGCCATCAGTTCAACTGGCTGCATTTATTTTTGTCTTGATAGTCTGTTATTATAGGTAAGGAATGAAAATAACCACTGTGGTGCTGCTTGTTTTAAGCATACTTACCAGCAGCAATCTCCCATTTTATACTAAGAGCAAACACTGTTTAATACATCCTTTTATAACTAAAACTAAATTAATAAGAGGTATGGGGTCAGTAAGCAGTACCAGCTTCCAGGAACATCCATTCTTATCAGACTACCTTTTTCTTTTTTTTTTTTAAATAGCACTTATAATATCTATTCAGGAAAACACTGCCAACTCTTTTAATAGAGGTTTACAAATCACTGCCCTATTAGGAAAGAATGTCTGTGTTTCATCCTCTGTTAACATGCTTTAATTGTAAGTAACTGCCATCAGCATCTCCTACAATGATCTCCAGGTCTCCCAGTGCCATGATGGTACACAGAAATTAAGTGTGGGCAAGTAAAATTAATTTCCAGGTGTAGGAGCACATCACCTTGGATACCACAAAGTGTTTTTCTACATCCACAAGGATGCGTATGGATATGTACACATTCACACCTGCAGAAATAGCCACAGAGCACCTGCTCTTTGCCACATGAGACACTAGGCATGTGCAGATAACTAACTTTTGGGAACAGAATACACTAACAAATTAAGTAGGTGTACACTTTATCTTTCTGTTCTCAGAGCCCTGAAGACACAGGTAAATACTTTTGCTTGTCTACCTGTGCTACAAATACAGTTCTCTTCTACAGCAGAAGCTGGGGAGGGAAGTGAAGAAGGGTGTTGAGTGCGCTGCCCATGTATCAGCTACTCAGCAGCCAAACGAGAAGGGCGTGGCCTTGCCCAAGCTGCTGATGCACACCTAAGGGAGGAGACCTTTGGGGAAGCACAGGCTGGGCAGCAGCAGGGACCAGGAAGGTGAATGGCTCATCGATGGTGACAAAACCGAGAGGATTCCGGACTTGGTCTCAGCAGGACTTCAGATGGAGCAGGGAAGTGACACAAAGCAGAGTTATAAGATTAGGAAGAACTTTGAGGATCCCATTTTGGAATACGGATGCCTAAGCCCGTATCTAAATCTTATAGAAAATTCAGCTCCAAGGTGACACGCTGAACTCATGCAGGGAGCACCTGAGCAGCTGTTCAACACCAACACACTAATCAATACTTCACTTCCACCTGAATCTCTGAAAACTGCAGCTCCAGCATCTTCAATCCAAGATAGACTCAGAGCTAAGAGCACTGGAAAGGAGATGGAGCTGTACAAGGTGACCTGAATAAGGATGGGCAATCATACTATTAGAACTATTAAAATAATTCCCCTTCTTGGGAAGTCACTTGGTTTTATAATTAACTTAGTTTGAATGAGTTTATTTCTTGCAGGCCTGTAGTATTAATGAGCCATCTTGGCCCTAAGGAACACATACCTGTGCAGAACTCGCTAGATAAGCGTTCATACAATTTTAATTCTTATTTGGGTAACCATTAGACCTCCTCCACTACATTGAGGAAAGCAGAGGTTTTGTATGTGCTGTCTTTCTACAAGAAAAGTACACAAGATGTACAGTCAGCTGAAGACAGAAGCCTGATTTTTTTCAATTAGTTAACATCAGATAAAATATATTCCTGCTTTCTGCAAGAGACAACATAAATCGATGTGCAGTTAAACAATACCATAGGTCCAGGCATCGTGCTGGTCTCTTCTCAGCTTTCTCCCCACTCACTTGTTCATCGCCCCCTGTGCTGTGACAGTACATCCCAGCAGAGCTGGGAACCACATAGCTGAGCTGACAAGCATTTAAAAATAACACAAGAATAAACACTCCTAAAAACACTAACTTACTATTTTTAACCTTGCCTTATCATTGATCCAGTTAATGCTGTGGCTCTATAAAGAATTTTATCACCACAATTAAAGAGACAGTGACCTTGCAGCAGGGAAAAGAAAGGCAGAGGAGGAATGTTGTAGACTGGGATTTCTTAGATCAGCTCTACCACCAATTAAACCCAGAGTGTCTGGATTTTTTCTTTACCCACAATGAGGGGACTGTGCTCAGAACCTTCACTGAAACACAGAGCAGCTGAGGTTGGGAGAGACCTCATGAGGTTGTCTTGTCCAACTCCTGAGCTCAAACAGGGTCACCACAAGCAAGTTACTCAGGACCATGATCAGACAAAGTTTTAATATCTCCATCAGTGGAAATTCCACCACCTCCCTGGCCAACCTTGTTTCAGTGCCGCCATCATACACCAGCAAATATATCACTGCTTCATCTCACTGTCTTAAGCTAAAGTCTTCACCAGATGAAAATCAGTATGTCTGCAGCACTAGCAATAGAATTTGACTGATTTACCTCAACTGGAAGTCTGTCCAATATTTTGTTTTCTTTCAGTCCAAGTTTCTCCCTCGTATTTAATATTGAAAATTCAGCCCTATTTCAGCTGCCATCTCATATTGCCCAATTGGGACCACATTAGCTCACAGACCATTGTGGAACTTTAAATTTACATTACCAAATGTAATGCCTTTGAACTTCTTATTGAAATTTAGACCTAACTTGCATGACTATGTTTCCTTACAACAGCAGATTTTGTTTGGTGGAGGTATCTCATACCTTCATGATTAAAATGTGGTAGCATTTTCCACTTAGCCATTTATATTCATCTGAATTTTTTTTCCTGTTGGGTACAATATAATGTTTATGGGTCTCATTTGCCAGGGTATTCTTGTGTAAGGAGATGGCAGGCAACAGGAACAGTGAAGGTGGTGGTTTGGTACTTTCACAACAGAAAGATCATACTTGTCTTGTGTTATTTTGAGGAGATCATCCCTAAAGTTCCTTGAGGAATGGATTGGATGCATTAGACCAGCAAAACATCAGGTTGTCTTTTCTTTTGTTGGGTTTTATTTTTTAAAAGCAAATTTTTTCCTAAGCTGCCCTGATTAGATGGTACTAATAACATTAAACTAAATTGGTTCCTTGGGAGATGTCCCAATTAAATGGCTATCCTAATTAAGCACATCCTGATCAGGCAAAAGATCCTATAATTATAATAATAGCATGCAATAAAAACTGGCCTATAGTTTTGTTCAGACAGAAAGCATTTTGCAAACCTCATTTACAGGAACCACTTTATCCAGAATTGAAACATAACCAGCTCTTGGGTGAAATGCAACATCTGTTTAACAATGTGCAATAGAAGTAAACAGGCTTTCAGAGCAGGAAAATGAAAAGTTCTGCACCACATTCACAATGAAGAAAATGTTATGATAAAGTAGAAGGTACTGAGCATTTAATTTGGATGAAGTATTTTCACTGATCTTAGCAGAAACACTGCAGTGTTTACAATTGCTTCAAATTATCATAAGTTCACCAAAAAGTGTTTTATAGAAGCCTCTAACAAATATTTAAGCTCCATACTAAATGGAGAAAAAAGTACCCCACACTGAACTTTTGTCTTCTAAATTCTGAAAAAAATATCTCATTCCTATATTGACACAGTGGAAATTTTATCAGCTTAAAATACCAAGGAGAGTTCAGCACAAGAAGCCAAATACAGTCTGGTAGCAGTACTAGTGTGAAAAGTCAGTTTTCTCCAAAGAGCTGTAAAGCTGAGATCCTGACCCTTTGCAGTTACTGCAAATGTAAGACAGGTTTTTTGAGTGCTACTGTGCCAGAGGGAATTCCTACTGTGTGCTTTGGATGCAGTTCATGCCCCAGTTTGCCTAATTGTATTTGTCTGGCTTAGTTCCTCTCTTGATCACGGTGCAGTAGAACAGCCTCATTTTTTAAATTTGTCCTACACAACACTGTAGAGAAGATGTTCAGTAACTCTCAGCAAGTAGTAAGAATTGGATAAACAAATACATTTAGTTATTAAAATTATCTCCTTTTTTTTTTGCCTCTTAGTGACAAAAGACCAGAAACAAGGAATTTACATGAAACTCGTCCTCTGAAGTGTCAGCTGGCAATAATTAAGTGAATACATATATAAGCAGTCATCAATCAGTACAAGGGAAATGATCTCTGAACAGGAAAATTGGTCAAATCCACCACAAATCACTATTCCAGAGAGTATATATGACAACTGCCTACATCTTTCCTTATTGTCCTACCATTGATTGTAATGTCTGAGAGCTTGAGGGCCACAGGGATATAAAAATATCTGTTTATTCAATATTAGTTCAATATTATGTAGATGTAGAGTTTTAAAGCTATACACCATAACCCTCAGGAGCAGAATGTAATTCTTTATAAACTCAGGAGTATTTATAATGTAGATGCAAGGAGGTGCTTCTCTCCTCAACATCAAGATAGAAGCCCATCTGTGATACTTCTGAGGCACAATTTTAAGATAAATATATTGCCCTTTGAAGAAAGCAATGGTTGCTGGTGCTGTTACAGGATGATGACACAATGTTTTCCTCTCAGTATTACAGTAAGCTCATTACACAATGCAGCTGTGAGAAGTGGAAATACAACCTGAGGATGTGTAGAGCAACATAACTGCAATACCTGACAAAAGTGACCCCATGTAAGGGCATAATGCAGGACACAGAGACCCGCACTGAGGAATTATCTACAGAAACAAGAACAAGCTGCAAAGTAAGATCACTAGGATCAGAGAAACAGTCAATCCATATACCAAAAATGATTAAAAGAACTTCACTATTCAGTATGCAATTGCCATTTGTACCTGCATCAGGCAAATTAAATCAGAGAGAAAGAGAAAGCAGTTGAAGTAAAAGTGCAATGTTAGCATGAAAACCAGCTAAGGCTAGACTTGTAACTGCAAGGCTTTCATTGAGGTACCTTCTAACCATGTTACCTTTAAGAATAAAATCCTGGTTAGCCAGTAAACAAACTTACCTGGTGCTGTAGCAGATGACAGATGTGGACCACTCTTAAAGTCCTGGGCTCTGCTGCCAGGTAGCTTTGACCGACTGCTGTAATCTCAATGGCAGCCATGCTTGAAGTCTCCTTCCTTTATCCCAGCCTGCCAAGTCATTAACCTCTCCATGCTTTGATATGTCCTTCCATGACAGAAAAAAAAATTAACAATTTTTCAGAAGCTACCTGTGGACAAGCTTCCCCAAGATGTCATTAGTATTAGCTACCCTCCTTTTTAAGGAACTAACATAAATTTTCTGGCAGTCCAAGCAGCACAACAGTCCCTCCCTTCTCCCTTCATGTAAAGTCAGAACATTTTTCTTTTTGAATAGAAATATACCTTGATGTTTCCAGATCATCAGATGAATAATTCTGTAAGTACCAAATATCTCAGAATAGGATACCTAAAAAAACCCCAACCCCTCCTGCAAAAAAAACCCCAAAACAACAAAAAAACTCCAACAAAACAAACCCAAACCAAAACAATACCACCAACACAAAGAAAAACTTCTAGTTAGATCTCCAACAATAACTACCCAACTGGGAAATACACTATGATTCATTAGCAAAAGCTAGACTACTTTCTATATATAGCAGCTATACCTGCATTTTTCTCAGATTCACCTTTCCCAACAACTCACTTGACAGCCCCATGTCCAGTTCCTTAAATAACAAAAACCAAAGACAAGTCTTCTTGAGCCCTCCCTAGCCTCCCTAAATCAGTTCTCTTAAATTAGATTACTCAAAGTTACATGATTACCTCACCTCTCCATGATGTCTCAGGTGGTGATTTGATTCCCAGGTGTCCCCAATAAACTGCAATAAATGTGCTTAAAAAGCTACTTTCTGTAAAACATGGGGCAATTCTTTTGCAAGCAGTAATAAAGTCTTGTAGCAATCTAGAAAGTAGGGCAAAGGTTATGAGAGATGAAGAGCTATCCCGGCAAGGGAGGCTGGAAGAATGTTTTATTTTAAAAAGCATTTGGGAATTCACATCTGGTTAAAGTAAAACCAGATTTTGCCCTTGGAGTCAGTGAAACAGGGTCCCATAGTGCAAACTCTGCAAATTCATTGTCATGGAGGCAGCTGTGCCAAAGCTCCATCTCCATCCAGGCCTAGGCAATTTTGAACTATCCTGAAGTACATTTAGTTGAAAGGCTATTTCATTCCTCATTTCACTGAGGCATCCTGAATTGTGAGTTCATGAATAAAGAGGTTATTTTTTCTACAAATACACCAAGTGCATCTGTTTTACAAATTGCCCTTTTTCTGTCAAAATAGTGGCCATTTTCCACTTACTGAAACTTGTGATCTGCTTAGCTTTCAGTTCCTAAGGGATTCCACAACTACTGAGCATTTCGTCCTTAAATCCAGGTCGCACTTTCAAAGGAACTTCATAATTTGGAATGAACCTTAATAGTGCTGTTCACTAATCATGTAAATCTGCTGGGTTTTTTCTCTAAACTATATTTTGTCTCACAGTATAAAGATCAAAGTTTCTTTGCTCCTAACAATACCACTCTCGTAGGATGGACAAAGGGTAATGTTTCCATTATTACTACACTAGAAAAGACAATGCCTGTTTTCTTTAACAGGCCTTCTGTTAAACTGTAAGAGCTTCATAATTTGAGGTGAATTTTCTTGCCTGCCCTGTACATCTTTGGAAAATTGGGCCTGTTCCTCCATGTGGTGTGAAAAAATATTATTATAGTGGTTGTCTTGGGAAGAGTCATGAAAGACTAGAATAAACTTTATCTCTGAATTGGAACCTCAGCCAGCATGAAATGGGCTTTCTATTTGTTTTCCAGTGAGCTAGGTTCAGATTTTGAGAGGTCTGGTGCTAAGCCCACTACAGGTGGCAAAGCTTTTTGTGCTCACGGTTCTGCTCTTTTGCTCGTGCAAACTGAGTGACTGGGTGCTGCTTATTTTAATTGCCTTCAGCTTGTGTCATCTCTGTGGATCCTCCCTGTGGCTCATCTCTGCTGGGAGGAGTGCCAGACATATGGAGTTAATGTATGTATGTCACCAGTATCACCAGTCTCATAAATGTGACTCTAAGATACCTCTAATTAACGCATCAGTGTTAAAAAATCATCTGGTGTGCCCACACAGCCCTAACATCTTCTGAACACGTAGCCTGGGCAGTGTCAGAGCAGAAGGAGAAGCAGACTCCATACTGCATAAGCATCTGGTCTCTGCCCTAAACAATAACACACAGGACTCACAAACAAGAGAGGCTCAGCATTCAGAGTATGGTTGACTGCAAAGTCCTAGGACTGTGTCCTGGTATTCACATGCAGATCTTTTAGGCCTTTAGAAGTATAAATCTTGTGTTGTATGTATTTACAGGGCAGACATATAAGACAATCTATAGGAAAAGCAGTACTCAGGTAGTGTTCTACCACAGCTTGCAATGACAGATCCTTCTGTGTCCCTTCATGTTACTGTGATTCAGCATCCACTTCTGTCTATTCACTCTGACAAGCACTTGATACATAAACATTTGTTTATTATTAGAGGTGCTTAGCCTCCACACCTCTTATTAAAGTCAAGAGGAAAAGAAAGATTTTTGCAGGTCTCTCCTTTAACCATAGGTCATGATCTCAAGAAGATGTTAACTGGATCCCAGTAATCCAAGAGAACTTTGACAAAATCCATGGTCCTCAGTCCTAGCAGAATCTGTCCAGATAAATCATCTATCAAGAGTGGAGCCCAGAAAAGCTGTGATGTTAATAAATCCTTTTAATGTGAGCTATTTCTGGGATAAGGTTCAATTTCCTTCACATACAACATAAAGGCCTTATTGATAGCCACATGTTACAATTAACAAGAGACACAAATATGTTTTTTTCAATTGGTTTATTCTAGAAGAAAATGAGAAATATTTTAAGAACTATGTTGCAAGTTCAGTCTTGACCCCTGGGATTACTTAGCCTTAAGCCTGGATGTAATAAATTCACCCTGTGTTCAAGACAGAAATGTTGTTCTTGGTAGGATATCTGTCTCAGCACAAACTTTTGAGACTTCAGAATATAATGTTTCCACTGATTATAAGAAGTATTATAAGAATAATTAGTGTGACAATGTCCTTCATTAAACCAATGCACAAACAAGTATTTTTAAAAATCATTTTGGCTCCTCTGTACAAGGCTGCTGGCTCTTGCACAGTAGGACCTATGGTGGTGTTGAACTCCAAGTTCCTCAGCTGGCAAGTCCCAAAACCTGCAGTCTTTATGCAGATATATGACTATTTAACTGGTGAGTGGGTGGGAGGGCTTTCAGATTGGCACCTCATCAGGTAGCTTCACATGTCAGATCCTTACAGGTCACCTTTGCACAGGAGGAAAAAGGTAAGCAAAATTAACTTTATTAATACATTATACAGAAGTCCTTGAAAATGGTTGGTTACAAATACAGATGACTTAGAGTTATGTGAATAGTCCAAACAACATTTGGTTCCCAGGAAGCAACAAGCCTCAAGACCTAGTTCCAAGAAGACAGAAAGGCAAATCATCTGTCCAACAGGGTGACAGGTTCCTTTGGAGCTCAAACTTAATTGCTTGTTTCAAGGAGCATCAAAACCAAGCAGTACCACATAGTGAATCCTGCCCTTATGTTTTATAAAAATCATTTGCTTTTCAGCAGAGCAGACTTGGTGTTGGTCAAAACCGTCAGCTCTAGGAAGGGGAGAATTTCAACTTACCCAGAATACAGAGAGCACAAGAACAGAACAAACTTCAGCTTTCCTGACATTGCTGCTGTTCTTACTCTGAGAATGGAACATAGACAGACCTTTTCTTGCTCCTGTTGACATTCATGTTGCCTTAGGACTGAGTCTGATGAAAGTTGTTTAGAGACTGTACCTGAATCCATAACAAAAGAGGGAGATGCAGTTGTCAGAGTACCAACCTTGGACCTGGGATGATGTGATTTTGCCCCTTGCAGCATCAAAGGTTTATTGTGTGACAACAGGCAAACCCTGCTGTAGGGAGTAGCAATAGTCCCCATATTCACTCAGTTCTATACTCTAAAACAGAGGTGAAATGTAACAGGAATTATTCAGATACCACAATAAAGAGGGTGTGTAAATACCTCCAAGTAACAGCAAGGGATGTTTGCTCTGCATGACTAGCAAGCATAATGACATCCAAAATTCACTGTGCCAGATTTATTTATCAGCAAGACACAGTCATAAATACATGATGCCTTTCAAGCACTGTGACATTCCCTTCCTGCAGATGGCTGGAAATGTTCTTAGATACAATATTTGCAATTAGCTTGCTTATGAAATTAGTGCTCTGAAATGGTTAGTTTTATAGATGCCCCTGCTACTGCCTCTGTGGCTATTACTGATATAACCTCTTTGAGACCTTGGCTGAGAGCACTTTGTCAGGACAGAAATACCTTCAGCATAGGTCAGAAGCTGACCCTGAACCGGTCACTCACCTCTGTTTCTGCCTCAGCAAAATGAGGACAGTGCTACTTACTGCCTTGTAGCCGTTCTGCCCTTGGCAGAGGACATGCCATGGGAAAGCTCAGAGTGATCAGAGGTCCCAGTGGCGAGTTCTGGCATCTCGTTTTTAAGTATGAGCAATCATCGTTCCTGCCCCACCCCTCTCATTCACGCAGCAGGAGGGTTTGGGATGTGTGATCAAAACATTTAGGAAAATTCCCTCCAACTACAGCCCCTGAATTTCCCGGGAGAACTGTCCTGGTGCACACTGCTGAGGACACCTGCCCCCTGCCTGCTGACTGGAAGAACATCAGGGGTGGGAAGGATTAATCAGGAATACAGGGACTTCATAGGTCACATCAGATCTTGGGGGATCCCATACATTCAGGGCACTGTTGCTTCAACAATCTGACACTGTTGACTGCCTTGTGCCACTGGGATGTGCAAGAGCAAGGTTTCTTCCATAGGAAGCAAGCGGGAAACTCAAAATTTTATAATGCTCCTACTGTCTTGTACCAAAGCCCATCAATGTCTCAGGCTGATTTTCACCTTTCACTGATAATAAAGTAATTTGCCCATAACAGCTGCTCATCTGAAAGAGGACTGGCAGGAATCATAGCGAAGGCACGAATCAAAGAGGACTGGCATGAAAAGCTTATGCTCATTTTTGAACATTGCATTATGCCCTGATTAATTGGCAGTGGCTTATGGCTCTATCAATAGGACACAGTCCCTGGAAGAATGACATATTTCAGAGAAATCTTCAACAGACCCAAACATGTATTATTGACGAGCTAGGAGAAAATCATCTGGGTATTTTTACAAACCCAAGCTTTAAATCAGTTTTGCTGAAAGGTCTATCAGTCTTTTTGATTATGCTTCCCTCTGAAATAAATTTCCCCTGAGGCAAAAGAATTTCCTTATGGCACAAGCCTGCAGCTCAGGAGACCTCTATGCCCCTCCATGGTTCTGTGTCAGACATGACGGGTGATCCTGGACAAGACATACTGAAAAGGTTTCCCAAGCTTGCTGAGCTGAAGTCTCATTTTAAAAAGCACCTATATGGGTGCAACGTCCAAGCTCAGGAAGGAGAGCCAGCTGGATGACTGGCACAGCTCTCCCCTCCATCCATACATTATCTCCACTCCAGTGGTAGCCACAGCCTGGTGATCTGACCAGGATATGGGTCTGAGCCAACAGGAAAGGAAGAAAGCAGGTTTGGTATTACTGTGGTAAGAGTTCCCTGCCCACTGAAGGGGGTTTTTCCTTTGCCTTGGCTATGGCCTCAGGCTAAGCTGAATGTAATTTCCTTCCTAAGCAAAGAAATACTACGACAGTTTTTTGCTATTAGGGCTGGCATATGATCAGACAAAGCCTGGGAGCAGTGGCAGTGAAGAGTATGTGGTTGGGAGCAAGGAAGGGGGAACAGAACACTTTCAGTGAGCTGTGAAGTTGGTTCAGGCAATCCCTTGACAGAAATTGGCAGCTGCAGGCTACAAATACTTAGCTAAGTTCCCCAGAACCAGCTTATCTCCTAGTCAGTTAAGTGCCAGGGTAAAGGTGGTACATCAGATCTCTAAGGGTAGCAGGTAGCTATGACCACAGCTAATCTATGCCATTAAACCACATCCTAAACTGCTCATTTCCCCTTTAGCTACATCTGCCACCTGTCCTGTAAATTGTGATTTTTCTATTTAAAATCAGCCTTAGAGCAGGAGTTTTCCCTTAACATCCACTTGTGCAATGCCTAGCACCATGGAGACCCATCTTAATTGTATGCCTGAAGATCATAACTACTCTTTAAGTAATCTTACAAAAAATGAAAAGCATTCAACTTCTGCCAACTATCTTGGCTGTCCAGTAGAGCTCCCTCATCACTGCACAATTTGCAGACTTACCTTGGAGAACTTTTCCATCTTCTCCTGTTTCCTGCAGGGGTATTATCTGTGCTTGCGAGGATTCAATTAATGCCATTGATGTGGAATGTTGTTCCATTCATCACTGGCCACAGCATCTAATGAATAGGATAATCTAATTCTGCCCAAATAAATATGACACCAAATTAAAAGAGTTCATAAACAGCCTCCAAAATGAGTGAGTTTGTTTCAATTTATTGCCTTTTAAATTGTACTGGATCTCTCAAGTACCAACCTAGCTATAAACAAATCAGTGACTGAGTTATAAAGTCTATTATCACTAATGTTTGCCTTTATTTATACTAGATTTGAGTGTTAGTATTAGCTGGAAGAACAGAAAAAGGGAGGTCATCCAAATGCCGCAGTTTTCAGCCACAATTTTCCTAAACTAGTAAGAGAGCTTTAAGGCACTATGTATTCTAGACAATTATTTTTGCTTTGTTTACTGTCACTGAAACATTTAACAAAGTAGTTATGAACTATCATTACTACTATGTGGAAAGTTCACCAGGAAACCAGAACAAAGTACCAATGCCTAGTGGGTATGTGGCTACTTCAAAAAGAGACTACTTACCCTGTCTTCCACCAAAAACCAAAGCCACAATTTTAAGTTTTTGTTTGGTATAATTTTATTTGGGAATAAGCTGTTAGAAAAATTATTATGTACAAAAAGACAGATTATCTTGTCAAGCTCTTCTTTGAATTGAGCCTAGCTTTCAGTACCCTAAGTACCCCTTTTCAATAACATCAGTCTTTGTTATGGCTAAAATAACAGGGAACCTTTCAGCTCAGTGGCTAAGCCAAGGAACTGAAGGGGAAACCATGGTTCTTTGCTTACACTAAAATTCAGAAGCTATTTCACAAAGGAAAAAAAATGTTCTTGGGCAAACAAATATTAACTTTCTCCCCTCCAAAATGTCATGTTTCAGCTTCAGAGTAATGAAACCTTTTAATAATTGGTTTTTAGCTTGTATCAGTTTTTGAAATCAAGTTACCATTTAAAAATCAATACATTTAAATGTTGACTTTTATTTTCCACCCTGTTTTTCTGCCTTACATCCATTTATAAGCTCAGTTAAATTTCATTTATGTTCACCAAATGCCTTTTTTTCAGTGAAGATAGTACTGTCAATAATATTTTTCCCAGTGCTGACTGTGATTCTATGCTTCCCTAGAACATTACTACACATGACTCAGTTCCTGTTTGGCCTGTAACTCAATTTCAGAGCTCACTGCCATCTATAACTCCAAAGAGCAATTTCAGCTGAAATCCTAAATTGAATTACAGATTTGTATTGCATTGCTCACTATTTATTAATAATATTGTGCCTACAACATATCCTGTTTTTCATTACCACAGAGAGAACAATTCTGTTTCCTCTGTGTGACCCAGAGCTATTTTTTCTCCAAATGTTAGATTCCTGCAGAACTACAGACATCTGCTTTTCTTTTGTAGTAAGTACTTTTATCTAACCAGAAATGCAGAAAAGGTTTCTCAGGACTATAAAACTACTTTGGATGTATCGCATTATTTATATATCATAGAAAAATATCACCATAAGTATTTCTTTGCAACTAGAAGAATGCAAAGTATTATGGGATAAAGTCCTTGGGAGCTTTGAGCTCCCATACCAGTGACATTCTTTAGTGCTGGGCATACAACTTCCAGACAGAAAAGCCAGTTCTAAGCCTCCAACAG
This sequence comes from Sakesphorus luctuosus, assembly GCA_013396695.1. Taxonomy (NCBI): domain Eukaryota; kingdom Metazoa; phylum Chordata; class Aves; order Passeriformes; family Thamnophilidae; genus Sakesphorus; species Sakesphorus luctuosus. The sequence continues at coordinate 2,385,434 of VWZD01013789.1, read as the reverse complement.
ACATGAGCAGCCCAAGGCATGATGCTGACGCACATGGCTAATTAGGATCTGTAACAGGAAGGAATATTGGGGAAACAGAAACACAGCTTGAACAAATAATACTTTCCACCAAAGAGAGGGGAGCCCAGGTTCCAGGGCTGACTGTTTTTATCATCTTCTTGGAAGAGAGTCAGATACAAAGCCTAAAGTACAAATTCTTTTCTACAGCCTGACACAAGGGTTTTTAGTAAACAACAAAAACTACAGATAATTTCTTGGAACCTCAGGGAGGAGTCCTTTGGGTTCAAATGGATGGCACCAGAAGATTGAACAACAACTACTTAAAGGGGCAGTAATGTTTGCAACAATGGGAGTGATGGAGAATTGGAGTGACCTTGTTTACACGTGGTTTGAGAAGAAGAGCTCACTGCACTGTGTCAAACAAAACATCTCTGGCTTCTGCAGTATCCGAGGCATGGGAATATTCTGCAGATATTGATCCCAGGCACTAAATGGTCTTTGGAGTCGGCTCAGGCATTGGGGTTCAATGCAGAATTGAAGGAAAATGTGCCAGGTCTTTGGCGCAAGCCCATCTTAGCATCTTACGGTTTGCTATTATGTTCTCTGCAAGGGAGATTCCATCCAATAGCCCTGATGAAAATGCACAACTTTTTATCATATGGCCACCTTACCAGCAAAGTGGACTGCTTCAAGAAAGCCAAGCAATAAGCCATGACACTAGGAGACTCCATTATCCCACCTGGATGCCTGTGGCACTGCAGCATGTTACATTAATAAAGCAACACTAATCTACCATTAATTTATTAATTTAAGAATAAAAAGCAATCAGCAGTTTCCATTTAGAAAGGCTCTCATCTGCCCAGCAATGAGGATGTTCTCTCCTTGAGCCTCCATCCAGCCCACCCCAGAGCAAACACTGGGGCCATCCACACTGGCATGACCCACTCTCGTTTCCCCCAGGGCCACACACACACTGTGCTGTCCTGTGTTTTGGCAAACCCACTCTCTGCTTTAAAGAGAAGAAGTGCTTCTGGGCTTCCTCCAAGATGTCCCAATGTCAGCTCTGGTGCCTCAGGCAAGGCTCCTGACCTGCCCCATCCCAGCCCGAGCTCAACAGCCTACAGCAGCCAGGGTTGCCCCTGTTACTGCCAGGGAAACCATAGGGAAAGACGAAGACTGAACATCCTTCTGAGATTATTTCCTGCCCTTAAAAAAACTTTCCTAAGCATGAGGAGATGGTAAAGGCATCTCCCACTTTCCCAACTAAGATATTTGCTATTCTCTTTGTCTACTTCTCAACAGAAAAAATGCATTTTGAACAGTTTGAACACTTAAATATATTTTATCCAAAAAGTACTCCACACTGTTGCAAAATAGATATACAAGTGGGGCCAAACCCATCCAATCTTTTCCTCTTCTCTCCAGAAGTCACAGTAATGACATACCTCTTAAGAAGCAGAGCCTTTGCTTTCCTGTGGCTGGCCACTGCCTGGAGATCCTGTGGTTGGCCTTCTGGGATTCAGGCCACATCTGCACTGGGATGCTGGGAGAATTAAACAACACTAAGTAAAGTCAGGTTTCTCTTGGAATAGAAACCTATGGGGGTTAAAATATGATATACATGCAATAGCATCCTCTCTGAAATGTATTTTTGTTAGTTTTCTAGGCGTCAAGAACAAAGCTTGTAGTTGGAGACAGCTATTCCTATGTACAGAGAGTTGAGAAGAGAGTTAAAGTACCTACACCTCACTAGGCTGACAGATAGCACAGCTCGTGCTGTGTGTGCACTGCATCTGAGGACACAGAGCAGCCACTGGGGGTGGGGGGGACAGCAAGGTGGCATTAGTAGTCCCTGGAAACTCCCTGTACACAGGTCTTTCTGCAGCACAGGATGGGGAGAAAGACTGGTATATAGACAGCAGAAGGCCTGCACAAGTCCTGAGCATTTTTACATTGCCCATGTTACCTTTTCCTTGCTGAGCTCTTATCTTGGTTTTTGTGCAATAAAATCATGTTAATAATACTGTGAATGAATAGAAAGGCCCTAAGTCAATATTTGCATTTAGAAAAGACTGGTTAGAACAGCTTAGGAATTGATTCTGATTTATTAAAGCACCTGTTCACCCAGGGAACATTTTAGCAGCAATCAATATGTAATTAAATCTTTATTGATGTTTTACAATTGTTTTGTTTCCCAGCAATTACGCTGATAGAATCAGCTTCCCGTGGTTGTTTCTCCTTTCCAGCTTTACTACTGCTCTCCTGTGAGCATACAGGCAACTCACTTTAAATCTCCCAGGCTGTTATTAATAAATTGGGATCACAATCACAGTGAAACAACCCTAATCCTGACCCATTTCTAAGCACAGGTCAACAAAAGTCAACCTCTGACCTGAATAACCTGATAACAATAACAACAACCACCACCACGGGAGCTTTGGGATGATACAACCACAAATGTTCAGTGAAATCATCAGATAACTGAATTAAAATATGTTTGAAGACCTGAGCTCTCATTAGGCTTTTCTAGTCAAATTTTAGGCCCCTCAGATCTGGGGTTGCTTTTCATTTGCTGCCTGTCCAGCTTCAGGGAAGGGAGGTGTTGTGGTCCAGCCGTGTAAACCATTCCTGCTCCCTTCTCAGGCAGCCACAAATTCACCTTTGGCCTTTTCAAAATAATACCCCAAACACAGGGGAATGGGTCACATCTTCACTTCAACCTCATCACGTGAGTCTGGCCAGAGGAGCGCATTCCTGCAGAGCCCCTTAGCGATGCCAGCGCCGGGGGCTGCGGGGTGGCAGCCCCTGACCTGCAGTCCCGAAGGGGACAGCACACGCCGTCCCCGCTGCAGCCTCTGCGGCAGCCGGGAGGGGTAGCAAAGGGGCAAAGAGGGCAAATGTCTCCCCACTGTGCCAGCTCCTCGCCCCTGCCGCCCCGTCCCCAGCAGATGGAGGTGTAAGCGCAGCTGTCCCGGAGCGCAGCCCCCGCCTCCTGCTCCCGACCCTGGCATGCCTAGAGCAGAAATCAGCGCCGGAGCCGGCTCACCGCACCACCCCCCCCCAAACCCTTGGAAAAAAAAACACCAAAAAAACCAGGGAAGGCTGATCATCGGTATCAATTAGAACAAGTGACTAAATCAAGTGGGGCTTTTGGCCAGCAGAAGGGACACGCAAATTCCCTATCCTTTGGTGCCTGTAGCCAGCCCACATGCCTCAAAAACCGAGAGAGGAACCCCGACCTTGATGTTCAGTCTAGAGACATGTCTTCAAATTATTTTAGTCCAGGTGAGAAATGGGATATCACTGAAAACACAAGCACTTAAAGAGACAGGGACTGAAACCTCCTCCTCTTTGTGTTCACCAGAGGCATGCTGATACCCCAAGCCCAGCTCCCAGGTCTGTGGTGTGGACTCCCCAAGATCTTTTAACTCACCACTCTGACTGCACTGGTTCCTGCTAATCTGAGCAGTTCAAGCAAGGAAACACCCCTCAGTCAATAAATTCACCACTTGATCACAAAAGCTACTTTACTGAACGCAATGGCTTTTGGTAATTACACATTAAATGAGTTGCTTTAAGTGTAGAGAATCAGTGGTCAAGGCAGACCCCAGCTTCTCAAACCATTTCCTCCTGTTCTCCCTCTCTCTCTGTATCACTGTCCACATTTGGAGCCTCACTCAGCAAGTGGTAGGTGCAGTCATGGAGGTTGGAGGCAATTTCTGAGGTTGTACACAAACTTCCGAGAAGTTACTGTGAAACCAGGAGCAGAAACAGGTCTGCTCCCAAGGGCAGGATAGTCTATATTCACTAAAAACACATCATCCACCCCAGTTTTGATTCCCCCATGGTCTGACATTGATGTCAGGCTCTGAACTTTGCCAACAGACAAGCGAGAAGGAAAGCAGGCACACAACTTTCAACTTTCACATGCATGCAGCCAGCTTGGCTCTGCCGTTCACTGCTCCTTGGGGAGCCCCTACTGAAGTTATGCAGATAAGGCTGCTAAAGCAGCCCCTCTGGCATTCTGATCCATGCCCTAAAGCCCATTAATATCTGGGACTCAGATCCAGACTGCTAGCATCAAATGGTCCACATGCTGTCAGCTTGTTCTAGTGAAGTTAGCACGGCTTCAGGACACCCAAGATTTTTAGGGTTGTTCAGACTTGTGAAACAGCTATAGAGGGTTTAAAAGAACCTTTAATTTCATGTCAAAGTGCCATCTTTCACAAAGAATTAAGGGAGAAGAGAAATTTCAATGGACAAAATGAAAATAAAAATTTAACATTTCCCCTCGTTGTTTTAAAAACTGTTGGGGAAGTGGATAGCATTTAATGTGTAATGAGCATCCACATCTTTCAAAGAGTTTTGGAAATCTTGACTATGAATTTGATCTTCTTTTTCTCCCCACTTGGATCAATGGAAAGATTTTCTATATGTCCATTTTCAGACCCTTGTTTGCTGTTAATTTTTTCTCAGTATCCTTTTCAACATCTTCCTCCTAGAGTTTGTCAGTCACTGCCACAGAGATTCATCAAGGCTGTCTTGTAATCACCACTGGTATCATCCTGATAGGAGAAAAAAGTAAACAGGTGAGTATGGAAGTTCCTCTGCATGCCCCAAGTGCTGACTTTGTCAGTCTGTGGAATATGCCCACACAGTAAAAGGACTTTGGAAAGAGCAAGCCAGACTTCAGCAGAGTTACTGCCAGCTGACACACCATCAAAAGTGAATGGAGAAATGAGGCTTATAGCTGCCACCTGAAATAACATTTATCAAGTTCAATTCTTTCCTTTGCAATGGAGGTGAGCAATTGATCAGGTTTCTGCCCCATAGAGCGGCACAGTCAGCACAAATGAGAGCAACCAAGCCTGTTGTGTTCAGATTTTATGTCCCTGAGAATTCGTGTAGCATCTCTTCTCACAGAAAGGGAAAGGGCAGTAGAGCAAGCCCTGACACACGGCATTTTTTAAAATGCTGCAAATAGGGTCATTTTTGTCTAGAAGCACCTCACAAAATATTCACTAGATTAAAAAAATTGCTCCCCTTGTATGTTTTGTAATGACAGGTGTAAAGCCAGTTCCACTTCTCAGAAGGGATGAATATGCTGTACAGATCCTTGAAGACTGATCATTAATCAACATGACAGACTCTGACAGTGTCAATTAGAAGAAAGGGCTTTCATTACAGAACCATCACTTCCCATGGGGACTGCTAAGGATAGGGCTTCTGTGCCATTTGCACAGGGGGAGAGGAATATCCCAGAGTCCTTAGGACAAATGGTGAAAAACAGCATTTCAGCCCAAAGAGGGGAGACACTTTCTCTCAGTTCACTGAGACTCAAATGCTACAGTAAGTTTTGAAAAGATTCAGTTTCTAAAGCTATCTCAATACACTATAGACCAGGCTTTCACATGGGGTAAGTCAGCTAAAAGAAACCAAACAACAACAACAAACAACCAAAAAAACCCCAGCACTGTTTTGACTTCTATGTCACTGGCCCGAGGTAGTTAAAGCTAGCAGAGAGAGAGAAGAAAATGGCACAGCAGTGTGGGATAGGTGTAACAGGAATGACTCATTTAAGTTCATCTAGGAGATCATGCAGTGCATGGATACAGAGTCTGGTCCTTGAAAAACTTAGTGCAGTCTCTTCTTGGGTTTGCCTTGTCCAAGTCACTCATAGAGCGTACAATCTGACAATCTGACTCACCTTTCAAGTATATATGTGTCTCAAAGAGATATCTGTTATTAGGCCTAATGAAGGAGAGGTATGATGACAGCAGAATGACAATGTTACTGCAAACGATCATAGATGTATCCCACAGTGCTGGACAGGTTAGGAATATGTGTAATGGCTAAGAACCATAATATCAAGATTCTGCTTACCAAAATCATGCTGGAGAGAGACTTTCCTGCAATACGTTTGAATTCAGGCTTTATAAGATTTAGGTCAACTTCACTTCGAGAAACGATCACCCTTATCAGAGTCCCATCATCTGTGCCAGCCCCCTGGAATAACAGATGTATCAGTCTGTTATGTTAGTGGGTGTTCAAGGGATAAGCTGTACAAACTGGTCCAGGACAAGAGGAGTCAGCTTTCAAACATCACTTGTTCTGCAGAACATCTCCATCTCTCTCTGGAGGGTCAACCCTCTTGCCCTGCCAGAGGCCACCATCAACACTATACACCCACTGTGGAAGCGTGCTGCAAGTTTTGTACATGTCAAATACAAAAGAAAACAGGCTACAGAGTTGGAATTTGGCACTGAATACACATTTTCCTTCTGCAACATCACCCATGCAATGTTTGGCTTCAACCAATATTGTTTAATCACTCACAGGAAAATTAAGATCACATCTATAACCAAACAAATGAGTTATCTCATCTTTCCAAAACACTGGGAGAGCTGACATCTTTTACATGCCAGTTTTACGTATCAGTTGAGCACAATCTGCAAATGCCTTATGTGTCCCCATTTGGAACTCATTTTATACTGCCCTTGAGAGAATTGTTTCATAAAAAGAAAATACTGTGTTCCAGTTTATTAACATGGAAGGTAAAACTTCACCATAATCAATCCTCTAGAAAAGCTTCTTAAGAGGTTTCATCTACGTTCTAGAAAGTGAGATTGGGCTCTTTGCAGACTCTTACACCAGAAAAGCAAGACTCCCTTGGTTTCTTAAGCTTAAAGGGTTTCTTAAACTTAAAGCTTTTCTACCCAAGGTATTTGAAGGGATTCTGCTATTTCTTGCAAGAATTGTACCAAGCTTGATGAATTTCACCAAAACTTTACCTCTTCTAGTTTGAACTGGTGGAAGCCAAGTTACAAGTTAAGGCCAGTATGAAAACAGGTGTGTTACAATGAAAAGTCTTACCTTTAAAGCATGGTACAGCCTCTCTGCAAAGTAGCAACGGATGTTCCTTGTGCACTTCACTAGGCACACAAAAAGACTCAGTAAGAATGAATGATAATGCCAGTACAGGGCAGCAGGTGACAGAGATTCAACACGCTTTCCCTTAATTCAGTGTGCTTCTGGAATCTGAATTTATCTTACCCAAGAGGTACCCTTTACTTCCTACCAGGTACCTTTATAAAGTAGATCCACCTCATAACAGTCAAATACCACAGGAGAAATGGTGGCAGACTCTTGACAAAGCAAAGGGAAACATCATCACTCTTACCTATAGCCAGCATGGCATCCTCAAGTGAACCACGAGTTTCACTCTTGATAGAGTCTTCTATGCTCTTACCAGCCAGTTTCTGGTATTCTTCAAACACTGTTTGAAACACAAAGAACTTTTTACCAAACAACCTTCCAGGCATTTTGTGCCCAGTATTTACAGGCATTGCTTGTGTGGCGATATGAACACACAGATCCTGCTAAAGCAATGGCCACATTCATACCAGCTTTAGGAGGCTTTAGTCAACATCTGAAGTCAGCTATAAAAATGGATGGCAATGTTCACAAAACCCAAACCATCCATGGTTCTTAATTCCCTGCCTTCATTTGCAAGTGCAATTTCAGTTATCACAGGTTCACTTGGAAATCTGACCCTTCACTGATGTCATTAAACATGGAAACAAAGCAGACAACAGAAGGTTAGGCACACCTTTGGTCTTGTGGCTGGTGATGTCATTGGCTTCAGGAGCCAAAATAAAACTAACTTAAATCTAGGACTATGCTGCTTATGGCCTATTGACTTTAAAATGATAACAACACAGTTTAGGAAAACTTATTTCAACCACAATTAAAAAAATGAGAATATATGAGCAAAACAAAGGTGCGTATTCCAAGATATTTCAGTTCCCACACTAACAAAAGCTGAGCAACAGAGTAATTTTTCATCTTATACACTCTGGATACTCTAGAGTTCAGAAACAAAAATGTCTGGTTTTATTCCTACCTTTCAGACTAACAAAGAAGGAAAACTGCTATGTCATGCAATGGACATCTTAATGAACTTTGCTCAGCATCCAAGATCAACATTTAAGACACTTCGGGGAAAGGAAATACAGAATAGACAGATGGATAGAAACTTCTTAACTCAGGCTTCCTCTTTCTATTAAAAAAAAAGAAAAAGGCTGCAACAATTACACTCAGGTATTAAAGACAAACAGCTTCAGGCTGCCATAGCACAAAGGAAAACTGCTTAGTGCCACAGTAGGTCTCAAAGATTGGTTATATTATGATAACAACTAGATGAAATCCAGTTTTTAAAGGCAGATACAGATGGAGACCACTTTTTTTGGTTTGTTTATTTTTCAAATGAGCGTGGGAGACTGAATTCGAAACACAAGAGGGAGCTGGCTTCCAGGGCATAGAAACAGCCTCAGAAGACATCAGCTTGAAAAAGCTCAGGCATCCCTAATTTATCACCAGCAAAATTTATCAGTTTAGATCCAGCTGATTTACATAGTAATTGATATGCTTAGATTAAGCCAACAAAACAAAATCTGTTGTGCCTCAAAAATCTCGAGAGTAACAAGGTCCAGTCTCTGCTGCATGGACAGTGAGGAGCAGGGTTGGTGTCTTCCCTCTCAGTAGGGCCTGATGCACTCAGAACAACATGGGGCATAAATGAAGGTTCCACCCTGTGATTTTCCAGCACTGAATAACCAGCTATTTTTTTAGTGATTTTTTTTTTTTTTACCAAAGGAACCCACATTCAAGGGGTCATTTGGCCACCACATGCTCCTGCTTGGTTAGAAAGGGACTCATTCATGTCTTGTGTTTATAAAAACAACTATACTGTCCAGTTATCAACACTGCATAAAGGACTTAAAGATATCTAAGTGACTTGATTTTCAGCAGAACTTGGTAATCTTTCATAAAAACTGCCGGCAGCTTTTGGTTACTGACTGACCAAGGATTAGAAAACAGACTCAAGTACTTACTTCCAGCCACCCATCTCTCCCATCTATAGCCCTGCCTCTTATTTTTGGCAAGAGGGATTTCTCATTTCAGAGCTTGGGACTGTGGACTCTGCTCTGTACCTTTCAGTAAGTGTGTGGCACTCCTTTTGCACAAGATGGTGATGAACTGTATCTCATCAGTGCCCCGTATCTTCTCTCCAGCAGCATAGAGAGTCTGTAATTTAACACACAATTATTAGCGAGATGTTCTATGTGTGCAGCTGGTAAAGGAAACTGAGTTTGGCTGAAGGCATCGGTAGGGTAAAGGGGTTTGAAGTAACCTGAAACACTGTGAATTAGAGTATCCTAGAATGGTTGATTATGAAAACTTTTGACTGTCTTCTAGACAAATTGGAACAGCCACTATCTCCATCCTTTCTACCCCTCCTGCAGCAGCTGTAGCAGCCAACAATACTCTTGATGTTTTTTCTCTTTCTTTCCCCCGCCACTGCACCATACCCATATACTTCACATATCAAAAGCAGCTGAACACAAGACCAGATCTCATCATTCCTCTTTGGATGGCAAAGCTCAGCAGTGCAGGCAAAATTGAAGAACCTGAAGTTGCTTACTTGATGAGCACCCCACCCCACAGTATTGTGATGCCAACCCTCTGCTGGCCAGGGCTCTGTTGCCCACTGAAGCACTTTGAATTTCAAGAAGGTGGGAATGTAGGCATATCTGCGGCATATCTGGCATATCTGCAGGCATATCTGATCACAGGCATTTGAGAGTACCTCTGCGTCCTGCAGTGCCAGGGCTGTGTCCACATAGAGAGTGGCATTGTCCCTCTCACCCTATAAAAAGAAAAAAGAAAGATAACCATTTTGTCTCAGAGATTCTTCCATAAATAAGGATCATAGTATTCATTCTGGGCAAAGATCAATTATCCTTCTCAGCTACATATTTCTGCAGAGTACTCAAGTAGTAATGTTTCAGACAGGACCAGTGCTAACTCCTTCACTGAAAGGCACTGATACCAGTCATATGAAGCACAGTAAAAAAATTGCTCAGTAATTCTGCTGCTAGGCAGGAAAATTCAGAAAATGTGATAAACTAAATGCATCCCAATACACTCAGCGTCGATGGCACAGACCCTGGAAAAGTGGTGAATCAGTGGAGGGGCACTGTTTTCTAAGACCCTTGTAAAGTGCAGCAGCTTTACACATATGGAAAAGTGAGGTGTCTCCCTGCAGCAGAGCTGACTCAAAGTTCCCAGCTCTCTTATTGCTGCTAAGGGAGGGAGGGTTCCCTGCTTCAGTCACGTGGAAGCTGAAACAGATCCAGTCCAAGTGACATGTTTGTCTCTGCAGTTTATCTGGTGATCATGACTGTATTGGCTCTTCTATTGCATGTCTTCTCAGACAAGGAAGAGAAAAATGTGAAGATCTTTATGCTCTCGTTTCTCTTCTCTAGCATTACCTGAAGAAGGCAAACCAGAATCTGTTCTAAGTAGCCACTTGTTTCCGATTTTATATCTTCTTCCAGATCAGAACCGTATTCTACCCAAGGGAAAGAGAAGGACAAGAGAAGGATTTGTTATTTGGGTGATATAGTAAAGATATTACCAGTAGCCCTAGGACACACAATAGCCTGACAGTGGTCATTAGGGAACCAAACGGGGCTGAGATCACAGCCTGAGGGACACTCAGGTCAGTGTTTGTACCCACCTGAGTCACTAGCTTCCCTGATGTCCAAGGAATAAATCCAGAGCTGATATTAGAAGTGTAGTCGAAGGGACCAAAAATATAGAATATTTACAAATTCATACTTAATAAATTCCCACCTATTTAATGGGGAGAAGCAGCCAAGTGCATAGCTATAGTTTTGTTTGTGTTCTGACGATAGCCCTTCTGGCCAAACTGAACAAAATTTGTCATTTGCTGACCCTTCGCTGTAGCTGGATGAAGACATAGAAAGGGATTTTCAAATTCTTTCAGCATATCCCTGTTCTATTTGCCAGACTGAAAGCAGAGTTAGGTTGCACCTTGCTTTTAAAAAAACCCATATCCTGCTGACAGAGCTGGCTGGTAACAGCATTCCTGCTGTGCAATCAGGCTCATTGCTCTGACTACAGAAATCTGAGCCCCAGGCACTTACCTTCTTTGTAAGCCTTGATTATCTCTTTGATCTGTGCTTTAGTTCGAGATGCCAGGATCTCTATGATAACACCTTCACTGGTTCCCACACCCTTTAATAGAAAACATAGTGGAGAAATAAAGGTGGAGAAAGGCTCCTAGACATGGAGTGTGATTTATTGCTAGCAAAGTAGGGTCAAGGGAGGAGCTGGATGGCAGCAGAGTGTCAGGCTGTGTGCTGAGCTTTAAGGAACTGTCATGATGAAAGCAGGACCCACAAAACACATTTGGTTAGAATGTGGTTTCTTTTACTGAGGTGCCTAATTTACAAAGAATGATTTTATGTAACCCTACACTTTTGCAACACATTTCTGGATTCGGATCTTTCATGACAGACAGAAGTAGAGGGATGTGGGAGACCAATGCTTGGCTAGTCGGTCCATGTTTATACCATTTTAAACGACCACTCTGCATCTGAAACCTGGAAAGATACAGCATCAATAGGTAGGATACCAGCCAACCCCAGCCTGGCCATTGCACCACCTCTCCTTAATTTCTTAAAGGTTTCATGGCTCAGACAGGGCATCAGGGCAGCAGTTTTGAGTGTGATTTAGAATCACAAAATATTCTGAGTTGGAAGAGACCCCCAAAGACCTTCAAGTCCAACTTTTTAGTGAATGGCCTCTCCAGGGATTGAACTCCCTCCTTTACCAGGAGCCTGGGAAGGCAACAACAAAACTATGAGACACACATGTACAGAAATTATTTTATAGCCATAAATATAAAGCAGCATTTCCCCCCAGAATATGCATCAATAGTACAATTAACTATTTCTCAAAAGCTACATATAACAGTCCACTTATTACCACTTGCATTAATAAACACAATTACAAGAAATTAGCACGATATTTGTGCTACTACTTAAATATCAGCACGCAGTTTGCTTACCTTCATGGCATCATACAGCTCCTTGGCATCATACTTAAATGGGGAGTACATGAGAGCTACAATGAGCCTCTCAAAGTTGCCACTCAGTTCAGACTTCAGGGTTTCAATCAGATCCTGTTAAATATGCATCACATGGTTACATAAACAGCCTCACAGGATCTTTTTGCTGACCATCCCCATACTCTAAGTAATAAAGCTGAATGATAGTATTGTGTTGATAGTTCATTAAAAAAAGCCCCAAAATAGGATTTGTCTAGGTCCTTCCACATTCCCTCTTTTCTCAATGTTTAAGCTTCTTCCAGTTACTAACTAATCCTGTAGCAAATCTTCCCTCACTCTGCTTTACTCAGGGAACAGACCAGCCAGCTGAAGGCCTTGAATTGAACCTGGGTGTAGCTTCAGAAAGAGCTGATTCCCAAAACCTCCTCATAAACTTGCACCCAGATCATTTGTAGAGTTTGCAGTTTGCTTGAGGATACACTTCAGACTTTCCTTCCACTATAACACAGGAGTTTCTAGGGTATGATTCTGTTTTAGTGAGATGCAAGCATTCTATTTATTTATTGTTCCATGTTTACCATCCCCATATTTGCTTCCCTTTCTGAGGCCCTTGCATGGCAGTCCTCTTTCCAGCAAGGGTCATTGGAAACTCCGGAGTAGGGATAGTAGTACAGTTCGCTTGTGGAAAGGTTTACCCAATGAAAGTAACATTTTATTAAAGAAACAAAGAGATCCATAGGAATAACCCCAGATTTTTTTCATTTTCAGAATTTTGAAACAAGTGTAATTAAGTAAATCTTTAAATTGAACTTTCTTTGGCATTTAAATGGGCCTGAAACTAAAACAATATTTTACTCAAAATTTTACTTAAAGTATCAACTTTTGTTACAGCTTCAAACCCAGTAGGAAGCTACACTTTATGTAAAAGTTGATTTTTAAAAAGTGTTTCTGGTCAAAGTGCATTTTATAAAAAAATTAAAATCTTTGGCAGAAAATCCAGCTTTTCTGATCAAAAATTAATTCAATGCATTCATCTCAGGCCTTATAAATAGATTTAATCTATTTATTTGCAGAAGACCTGCATATTGTTTGCATCATGCTTGCAGGACAAACTGTACACCCATTTACTACATCCTGGCTGCAGTAAAACAGTGATTGAATATGGCTTTGTTTTGGAAGAACCTTTCCAAACTGGGCTTTGAAGGATTTGGCAATCTCTTGACGCTGCATGTTGCTCCTCTTGGTTAGGACATCAATTATAGCTTGTTCATCAGTCCCTGTAGAGAACAACAATAAGTAATAAACATAGGTCACAGAATAAGCTGGGACTGGTTCAAAATCCCATTCTGAATATTCAGACAACCTTGCCTAGTTCATTGCCTTCATGCAGAAGTTTAAGTACATACCGAGGAAATATTAATTTTAATTTTTCACGTTAAAAATTATATCTTTGGATGTAACTTTCCTAAGGAATGGCTTTCAACTTTGCAATTACAAGCAGAACATCGAATTGACATATGTGGTTGGAGTCAACTCACCAAGTCCTTTCATGGCCTTGTACAGAGTCTGAGCATCAGGTGCAGGGTCAAAGCGCAAAGCACCTGCAACAGACCTGCCCTCTTCTTCACTCTGAAAGAAGAAAAATACAGGACTTCTCACCACTGTATTTCATCAGCTGAAGAAAAAGTATTTGAAAAATACATTAATGCTATTTATTGCCTATACATGGGGAAGACACAGAAAACAGGAGAGACTGTTTCAAAATTTCTCAGTAGAGCAAAAAGAGAACACAAATTTTTTTCCAAAGAGAACACAAGTTTCCTGTCTCCACCTGTCTGTATCAGCCTTTGGCTGCTGGCAGAAATAAGAAGTTCAAAGCATGGCTAACAGTGTGGCAAGAGTCATTAGGTGCAGACAGGCTGGCAGAAAAAGCTCAGACTGTAATAGATTGGACTTTCCTATTCACCCCTCAAATACAGTGCTTCACAGCACGTATGCTATTGCATCATACTGCATTTCCCAGTGGCTTGGTGCAAAGTAGTTTTTAGATTTTTGATTTCCTGGAATAGTCTTGCTGCCACAGACCATTTTTCTAGGTAGCTGCTGCTGCACTTCTGCACAGCTAGTTTCCAGAAGGAAGAATCTCCATTGGAACGGTTTGGGCTAAGAGACTACTTTGAAGAAAGAGGTCCATCTGGAGGAGTGCAGGTTTGATGTTGTTCCCTGTCCCAAGGGCCAACTACACAAGAATCCTCCTGACAGAACCCCAAGGTGCCTATAGTGCCAGAGTCTCAGGGCAGAAAGACACACTGAGATTTATTCCAGTTACCACAAGGTACCAGGGCCATCAACCAAAACTCAGACACAAGAGCTTTTATTTAACACAGCTGTTAGTCAAGGAACTGGCTTGAATACATATTGTCACATCTCTAACAAGCTGGTCCTATCAACAGGGGAGTATATGGGTGGATAGGCATGAAGAGTCCCCACCACTTCATTCCAAAAATAAACTATATTCTCATAAATTTACCTTCAGAGATAGCATCAATATTGAACTAATGGTATCAGTACGGCCTGCTGAATTTTTCAGTGGGGGTGGCTTTACAGTCAGATAAAAATCTGAACTCACAGACCAGAAGGAATCACTATGGTCATCCCACCTGATTTGTATAATGTGGACCACCAAGTGCCACCCACCAGTCTCTTGCTATGATGAAAATCCCCACTGTTCTTATTTCCTGTGAGAGAGTACCAGTAGATACAGCTGGCATGTCTGCATGCTGGCCCCTTTGCCAGCCAAGCTCCAGGAGCAGTGAGAAGGGACCAAGAGGCAATGGCAATGATGAGTGTTGAGAGAGGCAGCACATTCATCAATCAGCAAGACTTGGAGACATTTGCTTTATAGCCAGCACAGACTCCTACACTACCACCCCTTTCTTACTCCCAGCATAAAGAGCATCTGTGAAGCAGATGGTGTCAACAGGAAACTTCTTGATAGATGAAGCTTTGAATTCAAATAATCCCTGAGCAGCAAGTTTAAGGCTGCAGTGAAACTGTCACTGCAGAAAAAGCAGTGACTGACTAGGTAGCTTTGCCACCTCTAACAGTTTGTCATTGGTCTAGAAGTGTTTGGCTGAGCTGGCAGGACCGTTTCAAATGCTCCTTTTCTAGCCCTTTGTTAAGACAGCCAGCACCATCACAGCTTCCCTGGAAAGCAGGTTACACTCATCAATCTGATTTTGCTCTCAAAAAGATGGTCAGTCCTCTCTAGCTGCATGCAAGAACATGTGAAAAAAATCCCCAACATTCTGGACCCATGCCTGGTGACTCAGTCAAAGAGGGAGTGCAAAGCAGAGCTTTCATTTGGAGGCAGAGGAAACAAGTTAAACAATGGTCCTTTTTGGTACTAATTCCAATAAACAATTACGGCCCTTCCTGGGTCAAGTAGCACAATCATGACTCACTGATACACCTCATTCTCCATGTACATAATTATTGCAGCACAGGTACAATCACATCAGCTTTTCAGAGAAAACCTGCTCAGTTTGGTCTTATTTTCCAGTGGAGTTGATCCTACAACTACCTAACTGAAACTACACAAGGCATTTATGTGATTCTCATATAAATATGAGTAATTGGCACAAAAGCAGCAGAATCAGTGTACCTTACAGCTGATTCTATGAAAAGTTTTAACTATAAATGAAGGGAAGGAGAACTAAAAGTTTTACTACCAAATTTTTTTCAAAACTAAATAATAGTTTATTGAGAAGCTGAAATTTGGGGACAGTTGGGGTTATGTTTTGGTTTTTTTCAGTAGAAAGTTTCTAGAAAGTTTCACAGTTTTTCATTCTTTTTTTTTTTTTCTTTATGAAGGATTTAGAAAACCAAAACAATTTTTCCCCATTCTTCCTCAGGCCTCTCATTTTCTTCTCATGTCTCTATCCCCTACAACATCAACTAGTAAGAGATTACTGGAGTCTTCAAGGGTTTTTCTCCTTCTTTTGTCATTCTAAGTGTAGAAATTACTTCCAAATTGGGGTAGTGGGGAATAGACCAGCAGAAAGGGAAAAAGTAAAATGAATGCTATGCTAAGCTTTGGAAAAACACCTATTTGATTATACTAAACTTCGAAAAGGAAATAGCAGGGCAGAGGGAAGTCAGCAGAAAGAAAGCCTACAACTTTAATCTTTCTGGGGGAAAAAAATCATTATATATTTTGAGATTAGGAAAGTTTGCTATCTGAATCCTACTGAAGGAAAGTAGGAATTAGTTTGGTAATCCCTATTCCAGAAGGTGTTTTGGGTGTAGTTAATTTTTTCTCTGGTTCTTGCCCCTCAGTTGCAAAATTGTATCTGTCATGTCCATGCGGAGCAGTTTCTCACTCCTTGATGGCTGTATTGCACGGGAGGCAATGTAGTACTAAGGCAGCTCTCCTGTGCTTCCCAGGTACATTTGCTGGCATGTGGCAGAGAGGTCTCTCACCTCCTTCTCAGTTCCCAGTGCCACTGCCCCAGCTGGGAGAGGAGCAGCAGCACTGGAGCCTCGGTGTAGGTTTTCCCCTTGCACACGTTGCTTAAATATGAAGCTGTCTTCACAAGAAGTGAGGGGACTCTGGGACAAGTCTTTCCACAAACAAGCCAAAAGCATTCCAAAGAAAGCCTATGCACTACTGGCAGAGGTGTTGGGCAGGGCTTGGCACAGTGAAAGAAGACTTCTCTAGCAGTACTCCTCCATTGCGTGTCTCCAGCAGGTCTCTTCTAGGCTTTGGCTTATAGTTATCTGGGTATGAGGTCTGCAGGGAAAACGACCTCCCACAGAGGCTAATGGGAGAGCTGCCATGGATAGCAGCAGAATTGGGCACATCATCAGAGCACCTGCTGCCTGGCCTGAGCTGGACCCTGAAGGCTGCCTCAACACACCCCATGAGCATCTCCCCATCCTGCCAATTCGTCTCAAAGCCACAAGAGAACATACACAGCATTTCTGGCTCCTAGCAAACAGACAGGGTATTCAAGGACACACTGTTGCAATATTAAAAACTTACCAAAGGAAGACATAATGGCTTGACCACATCTTTCTCTGAGACCACAGGCTGTCAGCACAACAGGGGACCAAAATGGGGACAGACCAGTGCTCTGAACTTATAGGCACAAGAGAAGGGAGCAGACAAAGACCCCACAGCTTGCAGATCTCAACTGTGTGGCTTTGCTGTTCCATGGTACCATCTCCCCATGTACACAGGCACACAAACATCCCCTTGTGCCACTCTCAACTGAAGGGGCAGGTGAATTCCACTTCTCTTCTTACAGCCAGCAATTATGTTAACACCTTCCTTCAGCGTTTTTGAAGTGCTGAATGCTATTTTATAGCCAGAAAAAGAGTAAATAGGTCTTGCTGATTTTTAAAGGAAACTTAATTCCCACACAGTGCCTGATGCAACTTGTAAGTTACCTTATCACAGTGCCAAAAAAATTCTGGATGTCAATATATCCTCTACTCACCCAGGCCTTCCACCATGCCATTGCAGTCTCAGTAGTAATACCCGAGTCTGTTGATGAAGAAAACCACATATATCATACCTTATGGTTAGTGAATGTGAGAATTGAAGGCAGGGGGAGGGCATAGGGAGAAGAGGAAGAAACAAAAAGTTCTTTTCAATAAACTTACCACAGGAAAAATGGAATAACTGTACTCCTCTGGAGGCTTGTTCCCTCTGGAAGCCGCAGAATGTAACTGGCCTCCCTCTCTTAGGCACACGCAGGTATAAAGGATCCTTATCTATAAATTCCGCAGGGCAACACCCTCAGATGTGGCTCAACCTGTTCTTCACATATGATCTCACAGGGAGAGATCAAGTTGCTTAATAAATGAGGCTTCCCTTGTGAGGAGCCCTACATTCAACCTTGTTGACTCACTATAATTTTTCCACTGCTTCTCCCAACACACGCCCTTCCCTGCTAATATTTTGGCCTCTGGCACACACACAGTGTGCAAATTACAACTGGGTAATTTCTCAGCTTAAAACTCCACTGAGACTAGGTGAATTCTGCTACAACAGAATAAACCAGTCATTATTACCAACTCTTGCTATCTCTACCAATCTGGAACACTGCAAAAAGGAACTCCAGAAACTTAAACTCTCTTCTACCTCCCCTTCTTCAAAAACCTTATTACAAACCCACCAACCAACCACACAAAATCCTAACTAAATCCACACACCCAGGCCCACTCCACACCATCCACGTCCTACACCTTACAGTGAAACTCAATAAAGCATCAGATCGTACAGAGACTTAGGAAGTTCCCCCATCCTACACCTAGACTTCCACGGTATGAGCCACAAACCACATCTAGGGTAGCATAGGACCAGCACATATAAAGTTAACAACTTTCAGTAGTGCCAAGCCCAGCAAAATGATCACAGGGCTTGCACCATTTGCTGTGACATGTTAAGGCTTAGGAGCCAAGTGTGAAAGTTTTCTTTTTTTAAAAGGAAAAAAAAGAACCAGAATACCCAAACAGCTGAATATCTCTGAGTGCTTTAATTTGGAGAAATGATTTGTGAAATCACCTGAATTATCTTATGGTTGTAGCAATATTCTCCTGTCTAGACTTCTGTCAGAATCCACCCATAGCACAGTTTATTTATTTATTTTCAATGGAAAGCTGCCCTGATGGAAATGTTCCCATAACTGTATCTTAACCCTTGCTAGGCAGGAGCTTTGTGCCCTCTCACATTTACAGACCCACATGGGATGCTGGGTAAACACCAAATTATGGGCCTCTCTTATTCCCTTCTCACACTCTGCTATTTCACTTAACTCAGTAAG
This sequence comes from Sakesphorus luctuosus, assembly GCA_013396695.1. NCBI lineage: Eukaryota > Metazoa > Chordata > Aves > Passeriformes > Thamnophilidae > Sakesphorus > Sakesphorus luctuosus. The sequence goes on along the minus strand of VWZD01013789.1, from coordinate 2,366,666 downwards.
GTTCCTGATGGCTTGGGAAATTGCCCTGGCTATTCCCAAGAGAACGAGCTATGCCAGCTGCTCCTGCCTCCAACACATCCAGCATATGGTGAGGGCAAGTTGTGAGGGAGGAGGCACTGCCCTTGGTAGAACAAGCATGCTGCTGGCCTGTGCTGGCTTGGTTTCTAGCCATGTTTGAGAGGCAGGTTCATCGAGAGTACACAGCAAGGAGAACTCATGGGTGGTCCTTCTGTCCTCCTCTTGGGGGTAAGCTGCCTTCACAAGCCGGGTGCATTTACTTTTGCTGGATCCCAGTACTTGCTGCCCTTTTCCATGGGCTGGGATTTAATTGGGTCGGCTTGCCTTGGAGATAAGCTTTCTTGAGGACTCCAAGGACAAAGAAGCCCTCCTAGACAGAAAATCATGGAGTTACTCCAAACAGCCATAGGTCACAGAGGGGAACAAGGACCAAACCAGACAAAACACAGGAAAAAGTCCAAGTGGCTGTTCTTGCCATCATGAATTGAAAAGGATATGAAGGGACACACCAGGAGATTTTAATGCATAGAAACACTGGCCAGGTTGTAAGAAATCAATATGGATGGTGTAGGAAAGGTCTGGAGAGCCTGAAACTTGCAGCAAGGCCCAGTGCAGTCAGCACTTGCAGGCCAGTGGAGCAGGAGGCAGAGATTATATTCCAATACCCCTTTTGCTTGCACAAATACAGTTAAACTGAGCAGCTGTAAACATGAACAGTTCTGTCTTTGTTGTACTTCTTGTCCCTTCCTTAAAATTCATGCTGCATATTTGAATCGACCTATCTGGGATTCATGGGTTTTACTACTGTGTACCAGAGAGGCACAAACAGCTTTTACAGCACCAGTAAGCAATGCATGGGACAACCTTCCCATATAGCCCAGTGATTACCCTTAGGAACATGCAAAACTTTAGAAAAAGCCCAACTGTCTTACCTTACCACTGCCCCCAAGCCCAGAGGCCATACTTGCATCTCAGGTATTTCTCCATTTTGGAAAGCTAACTCCAAGTACACTAACAAGACTCTCTTTGTTCAACATAATATAAAGGTGGTCAGAATTTGTCTCAATGATTGTGTTTGCTTGTACTGTAGTACCTCTCAAAATACAGCCATCTCCCAGCTACTTGCAGAAGGATCAGTCATGCCACAGGTACAGACACCCAGAGAGTGTCTGCACAGTGACTCTTTCTCCAGCCTCATCCACAGGCCTCCTCTAGGCTTTCAGAGAGTCCCTGCTCCTACTGATATGTCCAGCACAGCTATCAGCCAGAAAGAGTGGGAAGTAACCTCCAGCAGAAGAACATTTTGCACCATAATCAGGTTTGGTTTGTGTATTTTTTAAGCCATTTAATCCAAATCAACTTTCAGCTAGATAAAATTCAGCAGGTACTAGCTTTCCTTGACTTTGTCCTTGGGACATCATAAGCTTGAACCAGTTGGAGTTGCCTCTGATACATCCTAAACCAGAGCAAGAGAAGTCTTAATAAAAATCACAAACAGGATTTTGCTCAACCTTTTTCAAATTGCAAAAATATTTAAGGCATAACAAAGAAGCACCAATAGCCTTAGAATGGCACATGACTGACATTACCTCAAGAAGCTTTTGCTACCCATTAAACTCTGGCTGTTCTCTTCTAGCTTGAATGACAGCAGCCTAAAGGATGCTCTAATTTGGATTGAGAATGACTAAAGTCTTCTAGGATGCAAAGGCAGCCCCCTTTTCCAACTACGGAATTGTGAAGTCTGACCCTATGCTGCAAAGTTTCAGGCCATGAGCTGACTGCTTTGAACATGAAAGCATATGGAAACCAGGTTCTCAACTGCTCAGCAATTTCACCTCATGGCTTTCACTTCAAAGAAAACCTTTTCAAGCCTAACAAAAACAGCACAGTCCATTGCGAACTTCATCCCAAAGTATGCATTTGTTTGTTTTCCAGCCAGGAAGTTAGAAACCAAGTGGAATAACTGAGGAAAAAACAGACCAAACACGGAGATATACTGTTGTGCAAAGCAATATTACAATAATCATATAGCATGATTACTTAAATTTTAAGAAAGAAGAGCATACTCCTTGGACCACACAGGAAGGTGTCTTCTGCTACAAGGCTACCAAATGGATACCTTTCTCCAATCCAGTCTGTAAGCAGTACCATGTAGAACTGTAGGTCTGACAAGGACTCAGTTCAGCAAACTGCAGACCTACTTTTTTATGCATAAAAGAAAACACCAAACTCACATAGCACTATGCTTTCCAGGTCTGAACATTATCCCTTACAAGTCTCAGGTCTACACCCATTACTAACAGTGCTTGGCCCTACCTTCCAGTGTCTTACAGCAGTATCTTGCCCTAGAAGCTGCTGTGCTTGCTGACAGGCTTACACACTCACTGTGCAAACTACACTAGTTTCATCCTGCAGATTTTAAACCACAATATAAACAAGCCCAGAGACCAGGCACAACCTTCTGTTGCTCCTTTTTTCTTTTATTATTAATTTCTTCTTCCTTTTCTTCCTGCTTAAATGTATACAAGCAGCTGAATGCCCTCATAACTCTTAAGAGCAAATGCCCTTCCATCTACTAATCAGCTCCCCATCATCTGAAATCAGATCTCTAAATTGGAGAACTGTGTAAATTTGCCAGCAAGCCAATCCAAACAAAGTTATTGTCTGTTTATGAATGAGGTGTGAGCTGGGCGGGGTAGTCAGATGGTGAAGGCAGTGGTTTTGAGCAAGGAGAGCATCTGTAATGAAAACAAAAATCACTAAAGCCTAAAAAACCTTGTACTTACTTACATGGCAACTCAATACTCACCCTGCCCTTTCCTCTTGTACCTCTGAACCATGTTTCACAGTGAAAATGACCCTAAAAGAGGTTTATTTCCATTAGAAAATCACTAGCACAGCTTAATTTTTGAAGTTACCTTTATTACCGCAAGCAGCTATGACCCAAGTATCATAAGAGAAAATTCACATCTGTATGTTGTGGGGGATATTCAGTCACAGAAGGAGCAATAGAGTAAAATCTCAAGGCTTGATTACCCTCAGCACCTCCATAGCTCAGCAGGTCGAGCCCTGGTGTCAGTGGGTACAGCCAGTGTTGTGGGGACTCCACCCAGAGGTTTGCAAAAGGTTGGTGAAGGGCGTGTTGACTTTGCTTTTCGGAGCATCTTTGTTGCCTGGGGTCTGCCTGCTGTGGGAGAGAGAGGGTGAGGCACTAACATGGACACAGCAGAGCACATCCCTTTGGCTTGCACTGCCTCTGCACTGCTGCTGACTCTGGCTGAACATTTTTCTGCTCATTCTTTTCTTGGGCTAGTGCTGGTGCCAAGGAATTCCTCCCAGTTGCCCTAACAACCATTGCCCACACAAAGCAGGCAATTGCTGTACTTGTTTAACCCCAGAAGCCAACAAATAAAGCACTCTCTGAATCAAAATGGTCAAAGGCAGTTCACTTGGGCCTGATGGGAACATAAGAGATGCCAGGAATCCCCATGCCAGCAGAGGGTGGTAGGCAGCATTCAGGAAGTCTTAGGATGCCTGCCTGTGAAGTTACTTTGTGTATGTGCTTACCTGCCTCTGTGGGGATTGCTTTTTTGTATACTCTTTGATGGGGGAAGTACCGGTGTCTCTATATGATTAAATACAGTCCTGGTGCTTGAAACAACCCTGTGGTGAAGACAGACTCACACAGATAAACCTAAGGGAGAACTAAAAAAGAGAAAAATTTTCTCACATTCCTGAATGTGTAAGAGTTCAGCTGTTTGCAGCAAGGCAGTAACATACCCTTTACTGCTTGCATTAATTGACATGTTGGCCAGCCTGTCTTGGGAAGATACGCTTTGCTCCAGCTTTTACATGCTTACTAGTAGTGGGGATATGTAAATTACTAAGGGTAGAAAAATAGCAGGCTTGTTACATTGCCTGCATGATGCACAGTGTACATGTCCAGCCTTGTAATGGCTCAAAAGGTGAGAAGGTCCAGGGAGGACAGATGAACAGGGGGCACCAGGATGGCACATATTTGTTGTGGGCAGTAGAAGAGGCTGTTGCTGGAAGCAGAACTGATAGTTTATGCAGGATTTCCACAGCAAAAACACCTTAAAACATATTTTCTGCTGCTTTTTAAAAGCAATGCCAATTTCCTACTCTGCTCTGGCTAATTTCCCATTTTGCTTTGGCAAAATCCAAGTGGGCTGCTCCACTGAATCTGTGTGAGTGGCCTCTCTTCCAGAAGTGACAGCTATGTCAAGTAGCATCTTCTGGCAGCATCTTTGTGGGTCTTACAGCATTCATGCTGGGAAAGGCTCTGTCAGCCTTCACTGGACAAACCCTACAACAATAATCCAACAAGTTTCAGGAATGATATTTGAGCTCAGCCTGCTGTCTGAGCACCACAGACTTGCAGAGACAAGAGCTTCCTAACAGATAATCCCCTGTGTGCAGTTCTCCAGGAGCTGGTTAGGAAAGGATCTGGGGCCAGACCCTGGCAGAGAGACATCATTTTGGCTGAAAACACACCAATAGGCTATTTTTACACTTATTTCCTGTTCCTGAGTTGGGGCTGCTCCTGAGCTACCAAAAGTACTAGAGTGCCAGACATGAGTCATGTGCACAGCCAGTACCAGGAGCTTCTCCAGCTTCTTCCCTCTGTCCCAGGCAATGCTGCAAAGGTACTCAAGAGACAAAATCTGGCAGCTGCTGTGTGAGAAAAGCCACCACAGCTACAATTGCTGAACCTGTAGTGTTCAAACAGCCAGAGCTGGACTCTGTCCTCACAGTGAGGGAAGCTGAGGCACAAAACAGAGGGCAGAGAAACAGCCATTACCTGATTTGCCTGCACTAGCCACACAGGAGAGAAGGAAAGGCTTGATGCTGGCTGTGCCACCCCACAACAACAATTTGGCAGAGTTGGTGAACTCAGAGGTGCTCCATCAACTCCTCAGACCCCTCCTGGCACCAGCAGACGGCAACTCAGACCACAAGAGGCAGACAACTGCCACCTGCGGATGGCTCAGGAAAAGTCGAACAGGATTCGTGAGGGATGCAAAAAACTTACCCTCCAGATAAACTTTCAGGAGACTATGAAAAAGATGCTGCCTGTCGCCACCTGGGATGCATCCTGCCTGTTCTTCCTGGGACCGTGCTGGGTCCAGCTGGCTTGGGTTAGAGGCAGACATCCTCCTTTGCTCGTGCATATGGCTAGGAGAGAAATGAGCTATTTCATATTTTAACTTGTGACTCACTTCAGCGATGCAAACCATTAGAGTATTGGCAAAAATAGACAAGCTGGGGAACTCCAGGGCCTGCAGAGAGTTACAGTTTCTCCCTGCTCACTTTTTCCCCTAGAGAAGGACAAATACTTGAAGGCATGAGCACTTCCTGGCCACACCCACTAGCTTGAGCAGACAGACCCTACCAGGGTCTCTATGACTGTCCTTGTAGATAGGCTGTCACTTGTGGTGTCTCAGACACAGGCTATATGCATTCCTGAAGCATGAGTCTCCTGGTGAGCTACAGTAGACCCAAGTCTACTGTTGTGATGATGATGGCTTGCAAGGGTTATTAACTCCCTTCTTAAGGCAACTGTCTGCTGAGGACATTGTAGCATTTCCCAGTTGGAACCAATAGCCTCACTGACATGTCGGAATCCCCTTGTCAGTGAATATCCCAATATATGTTACACAGTTTAATCAGAAATCCATAAAAGAATAGGGGGAAAAAAGCCCCAAAGCTGAGCCAGGACCAGCCCTTTCCTCTAGGCACATTCACTGTTAACTAAGCTATTCCTGATGCACAAGGAAAGAGAGGCACAGGACAGCAACAATTGTGGTTTTGAAGAGAATGAGCTGCCTCATATGCTTGCCATATTTTCTCCTTAGCTTTGGTTGGCCAAATATGGTTTTGATGACAAAGGGGAATATTGGGGCCCTTGTTTCCAGCTCAAAACATCTCTCTATGTACTGAAAAAATGGAGACTAGAAAACACTAGAGGGCACTTGGTATTTTACCCTAACAGTGCATGAGGCACGATCAGGAAGGAAAGAGTTGCCGTATGTAGTAACCTGTGGCAAACACATGGGTGTTTATTAAACATAGATGTGTCTTGACAGCAATGTTTCTGTGCTCTCTGGGAAACCTCATGCTCTAAATCCATATCCCGCTGCCATCAGAGGCAAAAGTATATATCTCCAATGCAAGGTGTTCTGGGTCACAGGACATAGGACACTTCAGCAGGGCCCCTCTTTCTATCACAAAGAAACAGACAGTCTGTACCCCAGAATCAGCAAGATGCAGGGCACCAGTACGGACAAAGGGCAACTCAGCTGCTACATACCAGTGATAGGTTGGTGTGAGGAGAGCTCACACCAGTGCATGAACTGTGGCTGAGACACAGGTGGGCTTATAGCAGGACCTTCAGTGAAGTATTTGCCCTTGCAATCCCGATTCTCTTAAAGCTTAAAAGGAAACAGTTTTCAATCTATGTTGTAAGCAAACCCTTTCAGCAGGAAACCTTTCTTTCAGGGAACTCTCATCTCATTCATAATCCTACAGTTCTCCTGAGTTGCAGTCAGAAATCAGTGTATTACCTGGCTAGGAAGTTCCAGTGCAATGTCCCTTGTAGTGAAAAGGATGGTCCTCAATGTGCAGGGAGAGGGGGAATTTTTTGCAGAAACAGACGAAACTTGAGTTCTATCCCAAAGGGCAAAGCACATTCACAGAGTAAAGATCAGACAATTTCCAGCATGGGCAACACGCTCTGTGGTTTCTTAAGGAATGGGAGGATAGGGGAAGAGAGCATTTTTTCAGTTCCTGGCTAACGTTGCTGAAGCCAATAAAATTCTTGTTACTGACTTCCATACAGCCAAATAGGGTATGCTGGTGTATATGAACATGTAAATGCCACTCCTGAGGCTGCGAAATATGTTTGATGAAAGATTCTAAATCAGCACTAGAAGCTTTTTATAGGCAAGCCCATAACCAAAGACCTGGATCTGCACGTTCCCAGTCCCTGGGAAAGTTCAGGTCAAATCTGAATTTTGTGGTCTCAGGCACACATGAACCTAATCAGCCACAGCTGCAGCCAATGTTGAATTTTTCTTAATGCAGAATAAAAATGCCCAGAGCCTTGGCTCCAGGACTACTTTTGTTTATCTGATCTCTTCCGAGCGCCCGAGCCTGCTTTTCAAGTAAGAAGCAGAAGAAAGAACAAAAAAGAGCCAAGGCCACAAAACCATACTAGATTACTACTGTCTTGCCAGCTTGAGGAGCTGAGAGCAAGCTGGGCTTTTTGTCCGGGCCTCTGACTCCATGAGCAAGTAGCACAGCTTAAGGCCAAGGATTTGGGTTCAATTAGCAGTGCAGCCAGTTGGAGCTGCCAAGAAGGAAGGGGATGCTTGGCTCAGCCACCATGCAGCTCCCACCTGCGTTGTCATGATGAGTTCATGTGGCTACCAGAGCCCCAAAAATCAGTGTTCACCACTTTATATAGATGAAACTAATGTGCTCAGGGGACTGTGTGTGCAAGGACAAGCTTGCTTTCCCCTTGCACACAGGGATGTGGTTGCCATGCTCGGCAGATTGAGTGCATATCACAGCTCAGCAGCTTTGCAGCAGCCTTGATTACCCATAATTGCAGCCTGCTGGGGTTGGAGATTTTTGTGGCCTACCCCTGCTGACCTTCTTGCCTGTGTTATGTTTCCATCAGCACCAACCACCCCAATCCTCCATGGGGCTTGAACAGTTACAGAGGAAGCATTAAAAGCAGGGAGAGAAGAAAAAAACAACTTCAGGGACAGTGAGAGAGAAGGGCTCTTATGATCCAGTTCTGTGTTCTTCAGAGAGGACTCCTAAAAATCAAGAGTTGGTCCGAAGTCTAGTGCCTCCAGTGTTTTCAGAAGTATAGTATTTGCCATGGAATTTCTCTTTGTTAAAGTCTTGAGCTCTAGCATCATGTCTTTTGTGGCTTTTACCTTGTTCCTGTGTTGGGTGACTTCTCAAGACAGCAGCAACTAGTTCAGATCCTGTCCCATGTGTTAATGAATCTTTGAGCTCTGATGCCAGTCCAATTTAGTCAGCATTTCTACCCTGTTTCAAAAAAACCAATGGCTTACCTTTGAATTATGAAAAGATTAAAATTCTCAGGCTAGAAACTGAGGCACAGAACATACCCCTCAGTCTCTAGTTAACTAATGAATCAAAAGTAATTTGGGGATGGGAATTCTGACTGTTGAACTCCACATTCTTCTCCTGGCCATTAGATGGCTGAGCTGATTAGAAAGAAGGTACAGACAACCTTATGATCTCTTAAAATGACCCTGCAATGAAATCCTCTGTAGTGTTTAACCAGTAAGCACTTTTATTGTTGATTTTGAATCCATTAAGACTACATTATATTGGATTATAAGACTTTGACTACACCTCCCACATTTGCATGCAGGCATTACATTTGCAAGGTTTTCTCAGAAAAATGGAGCTCATGACTAAAATGCATAAAGGTTATATGATTATAACATGGAAGCAGCATGTCAGTTACAGAAATTTGTACCACGTGTACCAATAACAAACCCAAACCCCCATGTAAAGCTTCTTTGTCCCTCAAAAATCCGATTGCTTCCTCTGTCCCTTGTCTCCATGCCCCAGCTGTGTATCAGCCACATCCCCACTGTTTCTGAAAACACACATCTTTCTAAACAAAAAAAACAAAACAAAAAAATTGAGTACTGTACATTTTTTCCCCCTTAAAACTAAAACACTTCTCCTTCACTACCCGTCTCATTTTCCTAAATGAAAAATCTATCATTATCTACAGTTATATGTTACGAAGCTCTATCGCATTATTCAAAAGTACATCAGTAACAAACTTCTAAACAAAATATGATGACCCATAAATTCCCCTTACCCCAAAACTACAGAGAACTGAAAATGCTATACTGCATTATCACACTTGCATGCGTGTATCCTGAGCCACCTCTATTTATTCACCTTAAGCCCATTTTAATAAATAACTGTCCAGCAGTAACATCCAGAAGTGTGCTGTCTCCTCCAAATTAAACTCTATATTTACAGAAGTAGGGCTGTTTTCTCAGTGAAATGTTTCTTTACAAAAATGACAACACAACAAACCAAAGTAACAACAACAAAAACAGCAAACTATTACAGATAGAAAGCATATTACTGATCATATTGTCTAAAGACCAACAGGAGTGAAAAGCATTAGGAGCACCAGGTGCACATGCATTTGAACAGGTACCGTTCATGAAATAATGTCATTCATTGTTATGCTCACTCTTTCTCTTTTTCTTTTTTACATTTAGGACTGTCTGCTCTGCAGGCTACTTGCACAGATGGCAACACATGCACTGAGGTTGAAAGATGGCCATAAATATGCTTTCATCAATGTGGTTCTGTATCAGCTTCAAACACATACGGTTTCCCTCCCTGTTGCTTTGCACCTTGTGTCATTTCACATCTGTGCTAAGTGTGAGCCAAAGATCCCCTGAATCTGCATTTTTCCCTTGAATTTGGGGAAACATTTGATGCTCACTTTTTGCAAATGTCAAATGATGCTACATACTGGAAAATACAGGGGAATTATCCAACATAAGAACATTTCTTAGCAATGTAACTACTGTAATCACAACTGACATAAAAGAATACCAAAACAAACACTGAAACAAAGCCAGTTAGAGGGATTTTGTTTGTCCCTTATTTTGAGACAATCCTCAGCTGATAGACACCAGCATTACTGCCTTGATTTCAGCTGGCCTATTTTGATTTACACCAGGTAAGGATCAAGCTCAACATATGGTAAAATAGCAACCAGTTTCTCCTACTGTGTTGTTACAATGCCTGAGATCACTGCAAATAGGTACATTTCTAAACAATGAAAAGATTTTTCTGTAACCAGTGTAGCACATTCCTCGCCCCTACATTTGCAAAGGCAATTCAGTTGTGGTTCACTTTCTCCTTCTCCTGCTTTGCTGGCAAACTAAATCTGCAGTACTCCCATCACAGAAGATGCAGCCAAAATCTGAGTTACACAAATGCTTAATTTTTCGACATATTCATGCAGGGAACTCCATTTATGCCAAACCTAATTTTCAAATCCATGGTGCCTTCTGGTTTATCATACATGGATCTGATCACCTGGAAGCCTAAGCTGTTCCTGTTCTTGATGGACTTGCAAGTTATGCAGAAATTATTAGTATCTGTCACCTCTGCAAGACTGTCTATTCGAAAAAAGAAAAAAAATTCTCCTTAACTGCAAACAACAGGCATATTGGATATGTGACTGTGAGAAGCTCTCCCTAAGCCAACAGCTCCCTTGTCACTGATAGTGAGTCAAATTCTACCTACATTAACACCAGTGCAAATCTTCAACAACTCTACTCACCTCTCCCAAGATCTGTACAGGTGTAAGACAATACAAAATCTGGCTCTTGGGCTTTTTCATTAGCTAAAGTTTACTCTTGACCCATCCATTCACTGCTTCAATCTCATGACTGCCTACTGATAACAGAGACTTGTTGTCTAAACAACAGTGGTCTTCCCAAAGCTCATAAACAGCTAAACCGCTAATGCCATGTTTTGTCCTGGTACAGGAATCAGTTTTATTGCCCTCTGCCATTTCAATTCCTGATAAAAATTTATTGGCTAATTATTCTTATACAACCAATATGAGAAGCTGTTAGGTTCAACTGTACATACACATTATTACAAATAGTTTTAGACCCAGCAAGGTTACTTCACATAGGCTTCCATATGACCAACATCACGTCAGTCAATGATCTCTGCTTGTAAAGCACCTTTCCCCACATCCAGGTTCCTACTCTCTCTCTGCAATCATCTAGTTCCCTTCACTGGTGTCAAAAGCAGAGCTTCACCAGAACTACAGTGGGAAATTGGATCTGCTTTATTTTCACCTTTCAACTGAAAGAGATAAGTGGTGACTGTGTATCACGCTGGCTGCAAAAGACCTTTCCATTCATAGGAGTGCCACTCTTGAACAATTTTTGTAAAGGAAGAGAAGCCCAACAAAAACCTACACAGTTCCCACACACATACACACACACACACATTCTTTTTTCTCTTCCAAATACAAATCCATTCTTATGAACCAAATTATGCAGACCCTATTCAAGTGTCTAAAAAGAATGAGGATAGGGTTGAGTGCATCCCAATTCTTCTTTCTGATCACAATGAAGTCACAGGTCAGCAAAGTACTTGGGCACAAGGAAGTTTCTCTTGACCTGCAGGACATTTTGAAACATGCAGAAGTGCTTTGTTGGCTCAGGCCTAAATTGGGAACAGCTCCAAGGGCAGCTGGCACCCATGACTGTGATTCCACTATCTGCACCAATATACATGAGGTAAGAGCATAACTCAAGAGAGCAGAGCAGTGCAAGAAGAGAAAGAGGCTCTGTGGTTCTTCTGAGTTTACATCTGACAGCCTCGGCTGCACACACATGGCATGTCACAGTGACCAGCACAGACTGATGAGAGCTTGGTGTGGTGTTCTGCAAGTGGGACTCCCACTAGAAAGAGTAAGCCTGATTTCTGTTTGTACCAGTACAACTTTATATGCCTGTAACACCTGCATGAAAAGGTCATAAATTTGGACCAATTGCATGATACAGTTAGTATTTTAGACTTATGTGCCAATAACTACTGTGATGTGCTACACACCCACACAGATGGAGAAATAGGTATATGCTGTGTCATAATGTAACATATCATTAATTCTACAACTATCCTAATAACATAGCCAGTGCCAAAGCAAACCAGCATAGGGATTTGCAGTTACCCTCTCCAATACAATATGATAGGTAGTGGTGGAAAAAAAGCAAGCTCAGGTATTGTTTTGACTCACTAGGGAACACTCTGGGCACAACCCACTCAGGTATTGCTTAGTGAACAGTAATCATGGGCTGACCCACAGTCCCACGTCATAAATTCCCACCTCTGTGTGGGTGCTCACATCACTTTCTGACGACACCCAGAATTGAAGTCATGGGTGACCAGCCACAATGTTTGGGAAATCCTCTAGCCAAATATATGTAACAGCGATAAAAGCTCAAACTTACACTTTACGCCCTGTCTCTCAACCACAGGTAGACTGCAAGGTTACATATTAGTGGGACCTGGGCTGTCTAAAGAAAGAGCTGCTCATAGAGGAATTTGTTTGAATCACAAAATGATCTAGTTTTGTTCGGTAGGAAGATAAAAAGAAAATTTATCTCATTAAATAGCAATAGAATCAGTACCTCAATGATACTGATATATAAATAAGACACTCTTTTTGCATATTACAGTATCTATGTTTAAATTTAATGCATGATTGCTCTCTGTCAGACTGTTTTCTGTAAATGAAAACTAAACAATGAGCCAAAATCTTGTGCTCTAAATTCCTCTGAACTTTGGACAAATATGAACCCAAGTCCTGGCCAAGGTTTGGAATTCTAGATACAGTATCTGGTCTTCAGTGGTTATCCTATGCAACCAAATCTAAAAATATGCAGTGATGGCATGCTCAAAACTGATTCTTCCAGGTGAAAAAAAATATACCTCTCTTCTGTGCTAGATTACTGAGTTAGGTTATTGGCACACAGTCTCATTTTACATCATTATTGTTTAAGGTTTCTTATAACTTTCCTGGAAATTCCACCTGCAGAACCAAAGGCAGAAAGTTACCTTTCCAATTATTGATCCATATTAACATCTGGATGCAGTACTGTTAGGGAAAAGAAAGCAAATTCTTAAAAGAACTCTGTTCAACGAACCTGCAGGTGGCAGCTATCAAAGCCACTGATGCACACATACTGGCTAAAGTTTTTAATGAATGATCTGACATACCAAGTCAGACAAATGTCATATCTAAATAGTTCTTCAAATGTGTACCTACAAAAGCTGCTACTGTATCTAGATCATTTTGATCTGTTTCTATACTCCATAGCTCTGAACCTATCCACTGAATGTTTACTCAGAACGTGTGGTATAAATATATTCATACACTAAAATTGACACTTGCAATTTTTTTTCTTGCTTTTTTGCTGACCAGCAACAAATTCTGATATCTTTAACTGTAAACCAATACTCAATAAATATGCTGTGTTCAGCAAAGAGACATGTTTTGTTGATCAGGGTTTTGCTGCACTCTAAGCCATAGGCTGCGGGGGTGGACGCGAAGGAGGAGGTCCAGGAGGGGCTCGGGATGGGGGTGGCCCAGGAGGTGGCTGCCTGGAAGGGGGTTGCAGAGACACAGGAGAAGAAGGATTCCTTGGAGCATTGTTGAGGGGAACATCATCACGTCGTGGCAGCTTCAGTGGAGGGCTGTAAGGGGCAGAGGTTCCATCTGATTTCACCCGAGTGAAGTTTATGCATCTTCCCTAGAGGTGAAGAAAAATTCATTATTTGTAAAAAGAAGATATGTTGATTCATCAGCAGCTAGTCAAAGGGACTATAAGCAGAGCGGCCAGGCTATACTTCATCCAGTGTCATTCACAGGGTCCTAGACATGACATTCAAATCATGCTATACTAAAGCTCAGCATGAGAAACCAATGGCTTCCTTGAATTTCAGAGATCCAGCCTACAGCCAATAGCCTAGGACCAGTTTAAACCAAAATGGATCACATTGGGACTTCAGTCACGTGTGCTCTTTGCTCTGCTACTAGACCTATGCAGAACATGTCTAAAGTGACAGCTCTATCAAAGTCATGCTTGTCTTGGTGGTATCTCTGACTGATAAAGCTGTGCTTGTAAAAAACTTATACAGGATTATACCAGAGGAACAACATTAGCAAACACATAATCTGTGGCTTTAATTTTCACAGTGATCCTAGGTGGTGTTTGTGCTTTGAATATTACACTGGGATAGTACATCTGTCTTCTGTGCTCCTGTGCAGATGTGGCTTCCCTCAGAAACACCAAGAAGGTGTGGGACTCGCACGGATGGCTCTCCAATGAATATGTTTTTAGAGTGAATGTGGGATGCAGGCAGGCAGGGCCTACGGATTGAGATTTCAAAACAGGAGTAGCTTGGGTTTGAAAAAAATGCAAGCACTGGTGATGTCCTAGTAAACTAGAGGCTAATTGCAAATATGTCAGGGTTTCCTTTAGCCAAAATAAAGCTTTGCCTAGGTTCCCACTATCTAAGTTCCAGATAAGAAAAGAGAGAGACAGACCCTAAAGACCACCTAGCCTTTCCTGTGGGGAGCAGCCAGACGTTTGTGGGTAATTCAAAACATGGTAACTTCAATCAGACACCTCAGGTAAGTTGCACACTAGAATCCACAGACTACCCACAGCTCAAGATTATGCACAAGCAAATCCAGGAGAAGGACTCCAAATACAGAAAACCTATCTCAAAGCTCAGCAGCTATAGATCATGATTCCCCCCACCTACAAATGGCTGTGACAACAGGAATACCAGAACACACACCAGTGACAGATTGCTCTTGCCTCAGTGCTGCCTGACATAAGTAAACTCTGAAGGTGTTTAAGGAACAGGCTGAGTTTCTCTGACAAACCCACAAATCACAATTTCCCTCGGCAACCAGGCAAAAGCCAACACAGCAGAAATGCAACTACCTGTTTTAAGTGACTTCCAATGTGTGAACCTTTGTTCACAAAAAATATTTCTTTAAAAAGAAGGGAATCACTTAAGACTATGGCTTCTCTGAAGGAAGGCAAGCAGTATTTCAAAAGAAGCTTGTGTAAGCTCCAGAGAGCTCTGAAAATGATTCAACAAATGCACTAACACCCAAAGGGTACCACCCTACCACTTAGTTGGACTGGATGGCTTGAGGATTCAAGAGCTCAGCTGCAGACGTGAGTTGTTTGAATGGGCATGTTGTTGCCTGCATATGAGACATAGTAGTTCTCTGTCTCAGTTTTCAGCATCACAATTCACCACCACACTTATACAACGGCATCAACAAGTAGGATAAAATTCCCTATCTAAAAATCCAGGGATTACAACAGACTTTCGTTATAAACTAGGTTCAAGGCAATACTATACTGGGGCCAGAATCTTGGCAAGTGGGCAAAGGGCAAAAGCTGAGGTCTTGGTTACCTCTGCAACAAAGATAAACCATTGGATCAAGAAAACCGAAATCAGTGCTTTGCTCTACTCCATCACAGAACTCGTCATCAGCACTGCAGTGAGCAGCCATCCTCATAAATTATTTTCTGCTGTACTCCACTGTGTTCAGAGCACACCTTGAAATTCAGCAGTATTTAATGACATGCAATGAATGTGTCAGATATATTTGAAAGTTATACATCAAATTATTTAAGAAAACTCAGTCTTGGTATTTATAAATTTATGAATTTAGAACAGCTAAATAATCACCCAGGACTAAAGAAAAAAAAAGAAAAAAGAAAAAAAGTCAGAGGTACTCAGATGAAATACACCATATGGGGAGGGGAAAAATTTAGGACAGAACAATCTCCCCCAAAGTAAATGCAAAGCTGCAAACCCAACACTAGTGCTTTCGCCTACAAGCCTTTCCTGCCTCTCTGTTGTGTCGATCTCCCAAACATCAATTCCAAATATATTCATAGTCTATAATCAAAGGGGATCCCATAAATCTGTTTGCATTACTTTCACTTCAGTTAAAGTGATAGGCGACGTCAAACTGCTGCCAGTTTCTGCCACACTCACTGATTTGTCAGACAGATGGGTAATTTAAAGGCCATGCGCTGCATTGTGTCATGAAAAATACGGTTTGGTTGGGGGAGTCTGACAGATAGAGGCTTGGATGATCGATGTATGTATTGTGACACTTCCTCACAAAAGATTATCAGTGTTAGCCTACAATCTCATGTATCAAAGACTTCTGGTGAATACTGGAGCAAATCCTCCTGAGCACTTCAAGCAGCCATCGAAAAAATGAGGTTGAACTTTTAGCTAGTGTTAGGATTAGCAGTGGAAAGGGAAAGGGAAGAACAAATGATAGTAAATTATAACTGATATTTTGGACTTAAGTGCATATCATCAAAGGATTTCTAGGTTGAAGAATTAAGCTCTCCACAAGTCAAAGTTTCCTAGTAACAGAGGGTCACTGCTATTCAACCTAACATGTGCATCCCTCTGGAATTAGTTTATAAAAAGACCCATGAGGTTTCTCAAATAAACATGCTAACCATAGGATTTTTAGTATTTTCTGTTTGAAAGAATTAAGTAATGCCCTCTCTAAAGGCATATTAAGGCTTTTAAACCCTGGAGAACCCGGTCAGAAATTAGGTATCCTGTACATTAATCTCCACTCTTCCTGCACAGAGTATTAACAGGGATTAAGAGCCACCACCCCTTTAGTGTATACCATGCTTCTGGAAAAAATACCCAAAGTGTTTCAGGGAAGGTGCCAGTGTTGCAAGGTGCAGGAATACCAAGATGATCTCAGGCACAGCAGCTGTCGGGAGCTGCTTTATTGTTTTCAGGGAGGCAGATGATCTGTGTAAATCCAGTTCTGTCTGGTTTTGGCCGTGGTCCCCATATAGCATCCTTCAGATGGTGCGACCCACACCGCGTACTGTCATTCAAGCACTAACTGAAGGTCAGCAATGTGCCATATGGAGTTACGCCCTTACTTCAGCTCACATCTGCACAGTCTTCCTAATGCACAATTATTTTGCCTCCCCATATGTCCATCCACTTGTTAGGCTCTTGTTCTGCTGCTTGCCAAATTAGCTTTTCAAAAAGTACAAATACTGAAGCAGCGGGATCTGCCCTTGTCCCAACTTCCAGCTTTTATCCCAGTGTAACAATCACATGTGCAATTCAGGCACTTTGTATTTCTACGCAATGCCTCCTCGACCACCTAGGATGTGTTTTTGTGTGTGGTTTAAGGGGGTGGGGAAGGAAGGGACGAACTTCTTGAAAGCCACCACATCATGTTGCTGGCCTACTTTCATCCTAGTGCTCACTATATCATCACTTATTTCTCCAAAATCTTTAGCTACTACTCCGGTAGTTTTCAATGCAAGGATCCAGGCAATTCAAAGATTGCCATGGGGAAGTCTCTTCACCCATGATACAAAGAGCACTTCAACAAAAAGAATTTAAAAAATACAGGCCATCTACCAGTAGCTGTCCCTTTTCTTAACATGCATTGGTGTAAAACAAAAATCAAATCCAGTTTTATTTCTGTGCATGCTGGAGTGCTTGTGTACACAAAAGTAGGCTTGTTTCCGATTTTTAGCTGCATAAGTTGACTTAATAAAAGATACCCTTCCTGTCACAAATTTTGCTTAAATTCCCATTCCCTCTTGGTTTTGCTTATGGAGTCTCAGTGCTGCAATTCTGGCTTGCAGAGGTGACTGAAAAGGAGTTGGCTTCACTTAGTTTACTGAATTTTCTTGATCTTTGAACTTGTAAAAACATGGTATTTGCCTTTAAATTTTAGAATGGATTAAAATAATTCCTTTAAAATTTGAGCCATCCAGAACACTAGACCACCAAATTAAAAACAAAGTAGCTTCTAGTAAGAAAATATTAAATTATTATTTTTTAAAATAAAAGTATTATTTGGATGCTGGAATACAAAATGAACATAACTTCCTTGGGCTCAAATGAATAATCACCTCGCGCTCTCTCCAACTTTGTTTATGGATGTCACTGGGATGACTCCGCCAGCTTGCTGTGGATGTGGTTTGTCAGCATGTAGCTTCACTTCCTAAATATCTATCAATAGTTCAGTGTAAAAATGTAGTTCTAAAACTCAAAAGGTAGCTTTTATGCTACCCACAAAACCACAAGAGCGCAAATATGAAGCAAGCATCAGCTAATTGAAAGTTTTGATGCACACAACCAGAAAACAATGGGCTAGATACCTTTAAGATCAGCGATTTTGAAAAAAAAAAATCTTGGAAAAATTAGGGATTACCCTGTCCTCTAATCAAGAAAAGAAGTGTTCCAGCAGAAACATCTACACAGAATATCCTAAACCAGCCAGTATGGGAAACTCATTTAGCACATTTTTTTACAGAGGTAAATGATGGATACAATAATTGTGTACAGAAAGAGCTGAACTGAGGTGTACAGAGCTTCCACTATCTGAGTTCCCTGGGCAAGTGTCAGGATTAGCAGCTGGCTCCTCAAGAGCGAGAATCTATGTGCATCAGCCTTTGCCAAATCTTCCTCACATTGCACTGCTTCACGCTGACTGTGCGCTCAACATGTCACAGCTCATTAAAACCTTCATGGATTTCCTGGGAATTGCACTGATTACCCTGCAGCATACAGGCTAGAAATTAGTGAGCTGCTGAAACAGTTTGTCATGTAAAACCTAAGGCTGCCTGGTGTTCAGGCAAATACAAGTAACTTTTACTAACTCCTACTCTTACATTTGGGATTCAGATATAGTTTTTATATTGAAAAATAAAGTATTGGAAGTGTCAGAGATTCACATATCAGAAATTTGGTGACCGACCTTGCTTTCAAGCCAATAAATATGTAATTTATAATTATTTTCTAATTATATTACTTAATGATTAAGTTCTAATTATCAACATTAATTATACTCTGGTTATTGAATTAATTATTGACAATTTATTAAATTATACTTAATTTTTATATGTAGGCATTTTAAATTATTAGGTCTCAAATCAAAACATTAAATATCATCAAGTTAAAATATCGGTTTGTATGATAACCTGACTTTACATATCTTCCCTTTTATTAAGTCCTCTCTTGTAAATAACAATTTTCTGGGAATCTTTTTGGTAGTTCAGTAGTGATGCCTATAATGATGGTAATTCAAAACTATGAGGAGAGAAGAGAAAATGGGGTTGACTGAAGAGAGAAAGATTTTTAAAGTAAAGTACAGTAAAGTGACAGTGTCCAACAATGAGAATGGAATTATTTCCTTACATGCTGCTTTTAAAAAGGAAAATCAGTTCAGCTCATTCTTTATCCAGTATATTATCTGGGCCTTTTTGTAAATAAACTCACGTATCTTCTGCTCCCTCCTTTGTTATTGGAGGGGAAGGAAATCACTGCACTGTGGATTGTGAACTTGTATTGTAACAGTGAGGACCCTATAAAGGCCTTAGGCACATCAGATTAATTCAAATAAAAAATTACACAATGATGAATGCAAATGCACAAGGATGATCCACCAAGCAAGTAGCAAAAAACTCTGCTTACAGCACTGCCTGAGCAAGGTGGTGCTAACTAAAAGGTGTAATCTACCAGGCTCACTGAACATGCCTCACACCACAAAGGGAACTAGACTGAGCTTTAAGATGTGAGAGGTAACACAACTTTAAACAGGACCCATCCTGACGCTGGAAGGGGCAGTGATATTTAAAAGCAGTTGAGGCAGATGTGTATCCTTTACAGAGTCCACAAGACCCTCTTATAAGCAGATCCATGTTTTTTCTCTTGCTGTTTAGCAACCAAACTAAACCATCTACAAACCCTGGCTCACTGGCCCAGCACCATGGAGACACAGCATCGGAAGTTAATCCCTGCTTCAGAAACTTTGACTCCCATGTGCCAAACAATATGATAGCTGCACACAGACCAGGAACTGAGCACATGGTGACAGTGACAAAGCTAAGCAACACCTTGGGGTATTGACACACTCATTAAAAACCCTGTTGTCTTAGATGGCCGGCACTGCTGCACAAAAAGCCCAGGCAAGATGCCTGAGCCCCTCTCATAGAGGCAAAGGGGAATCAGCCTTGCTTTGTAAAGAGGCTGGGAGAAGAAATCCTCCAGAAGCCAAGTATGCCCTCAGACACCCTGGCCGTGGGAGGCAAATAGCTGAGAAAATAAGATTTATGGGGTGGGGAAGGGAGGAGGGCACACAGGACCTCTTCTTTTGACATTAAACATCTAATAATCCCATCCAGGGGACCAAGGGAGCTATGTTGCCAGGGTAAATCATGAACAGATCCATGGCATGCACCACACATAACAGCAGCAATAAAAGTCATCTTTCGGTTCACTTGCTGGTCAATGGAAATGTCAACAATAACCAAAAGTCTTCATTTTTCAGGTAAATCAAGTTTGTCAAAATAACTTTAATTCAGGCTTGAAACACACATTGCTCATTCCAAAATAACTTTGAGTTTTGGACAGAAAAGGTGTTTCAAAACAGAAAATGAAAATATTGAAATTTTTTCAAGAGTATTTGTTTCCACTTCAGCTAATTCTACTAACAAGAAAAAACATTTACAGACCATCTAAAGAAGCAGTTTTTAGCCAAAACAGTCATACAGAAAGTGGTGTTCAAATCTACTAGGGAATTAAAATAGGAACTGCTTTGCATTAAGACTAATAGATGCAGTACCCCAGGCTCCTGTAGTTTCTTTAATCAGAATACCAAGAGTTGAATACAATCAGGTACTGATAGTTTCCCAAGACACACACATCTGCAGACACTGTTCCGCAGTTCACAGTCCCAAATGTGCATAGCACTGCTTGAAAGGAATTGGTCTTCAAGGAGCAGTCTATTCAGTTAGACTGAAGACAAGTGCATGAATACACTGAAGAGAAGGGGGCGACTTCCAATTTACCACTGGAGAAATCAGCCAGTAATGAGGAATCTGAGGGAGGAATAGCTCAGCCAGGCAAATCGGCCTTTTAAGCTAGAACTGAACCGGGACCCTTCAGCAAAATAAACTTTGTGCTGAACACATCCCCACTATCCAGCTCTCACATGCCTGATACCACTTTTTCAGCTCAGGCACATAAGGAAAGTGCCATGGACAACCCATCTCAGTCCTGAAGACAGGGCTATTCCAATAATATGCATCACACTCCATTCAGCAGGGAAATGCATACTGTTTCAAACTTTGTCTCAGCAAGGAAATGCAGCAATGGGCTAGAAAACACCTCCTGAAAGAATGGCCTGAGTCACAAGATGTCTTGCAGGAATGCACAAAACATCACATGTCTTGGACCTTGCTGAGGCTGTGGCTGAAGTAATGCACAGTGCAGATCCATAACAAAGCCTGTTGATTCTGAGCCTTTAAAAAGCTCAAGTGATGAAGGGAATGGCAAAGAATAACACTGGGTATAATCTAAGATAAGGTCTGTCAGGTATACTTTATCAATCTCAAAGTACACACCAGATCAAATCCTACCCAAACCTCAGAGAAATACCTCAACTTAAGCCGGCACTTTTAACATGTGATTTACTGCCTTGCTGTTTTCTGACAGCTTTTATGGATGAGGCTCCCAGAATGAAGGAAGTGAGGAGAGCCACTGTCAGGTCATGTCATCTACTCAAGGTTACGCAGGGAAAAAAAATGGTATTTACAAGTTCAGGACTCATGACTCACATCCCTTGTTTTAACCACAGTACCACACATTTCCACACTTGAATGCTGACCAGACTAGAATCTGGTTCAAGAAAAAAACAACACTGGTTGATTTGCAAAAGATTTTCCTCTTTCCTTTGGTGTTTTCAGGGAAAAGGATATTGCATTTGTCAATCTCCTAGCACGGGGAGGGCTTTGGAACATAGCAACACAAGCAACAAACATTTGCCGGGTGCAACAGGATCAGCCTTAGGTATTGGTGGCTTGCTGGCAGCAGCAAATTAGGCCACAAAGGACTGTAACTGGTCTTGCTCAAACTGTAATTAAGTGTCATCATGCTTTCCAGGGTGAATTACTTGACTGTCCCTCGGGAGTAAACTGGGATTATAGTGTGCACAGGGGAAGAGCACAATGTTCTTTACCTGTCTCTGGTACAGGATAATGATGGAAACTCAGAGATTTCTGGTCAAAATGGTTATTATTTTTCCTTGTCTCACACAAAAAAAATGTAAGACCCTAGCTGACCACACAGGCTGCCTCTTCGTTAGAGTCTGGAAACAGATACAAGTATCCCCAACGATTCTCTGGGAGACTGGCCCTTAAATGGCTGTGCTGCTACCTAGAGCACATAGATAAACCCAGAGTGCACAGCTGCCTCTGTGCTTATCTCACAAGTATTTTCTTTCCTGGGATGGTACTCACACAGTTTATTATCAGTGCTGGCATTTTTTTATTTCTGTAGTTTAAACACCTTCAGAGGAAGGTCACAGAATGACACATTCTGTATAGGGGGAAATGGATTCCTATTCAGTGTAAGTATGTAAGCAGAGAGCTAAGGAAGGTTAGGTAGCTTAATTTCGGTACTGTTAGCCAACTCAAATCAATGAGGGATGCACAGCTCCCAGCAAACCACTAAAACAATAGAGATGGGGTTCAGCGTTTATCCAAGGGTGCTGCCAAGAAACAAATAAATGTATTGGACACAACATATCTGCCCATTTGCATGTACAAATCACAGATCTCCACATGCAGCCCTAGTAACCAACTGCACGTGTATTTGTGCAGTTTCCTTTCTGGAGAAGATGTACAATCAGTTTTGAGCTTCTTTGTAAGCCACAAGATAGTCACAGTCAGGTCTGCAGAACTCAGACACACTATACTCTGACTGTGGAGTATCAATGAAGTGTTGCCTGGCAAACTCTGATAATAACATGCAAGAGCCTATTTCCCCTTGCAGACATGTCAGAGTTGCAGATAAAGGTTTAAGTCAGCAGTTCTTATCCAAAAGTCATATTCCTCACAAAAAAGCGCTGAGAATCATACAAATATCAAAGAAATACCAAAGCAGTATATATGTTTTAAGAGTAGCAGAAGAGTCCTCTGTTTACCTAACAGAGTCCATCTATGAAGTGCTCAAAGTGCTGTTAGGAATATGGTCTCATCCTCCTAGGATTTACTCTTCATCTCACTTATCACTGTGGAACTACACTACCACAGACGTGAAGCAATGTACGTAAGCTACAGCCACTGCCTTAACCACAAGGCCAGTCCTTCTTCATCCTCTTGAATGCTAAATAACACCAGCCCTGAGACTTGCACTCATCCTTCAAAAGAGCCTCTTGTTACTGAGCCTGCCTCTGCCTCCTAAAGACATTGACAGACTACTAGTTTAACCTGGGGGCAGCCAGGCAACATCTCTGTCCAAAACCTATTTGCAAATTCCTCTTCCACATCACAAATAACGGGACCCTGGCACAAGTGAGAGGTAATGCAGTATGTGGTTTCTTGCAGGACACCAAATTCATTAGTCACTGATACATGTTTCCAGCTGCAGCACGTAGTACGTCCTGGGACCTGTGCACTAGGAAATTGGTCCCACTCCAGTGTGAGAGGTTTTTTTCCCCAAATCACGTTTGCTAGAGCAAGAATGAACCTTACAGATATTGGTGTCCTTTGCAAAAAGAAAAAAAAACAAAGTAGTATAATGGGAGCTAGATGTGTCACATTTTCATGGAAAGTGACAAAGTGAGATCACCTACTGTTACAGGCGATGTCCCTGTTTCTTTAATTTTTCAGCAGCTTAAGAAGGTAATTGGCTCCAGAGAGGTTAAGGGAGAAAAGCCCCAGAACCAGTCACTGATGAATACAGTCTGAAGGAGCTCAGTGTTGCTTTTCCAACACCCCATGTAGCTCTGCCAATTATTACTTGGGCAATTACAACACATCTCCAAGCAAGAGGCAGGGAAGCCTATAAAAAGCCATCACTCGATCTTGAAGAGAAGTAATTAGAATGAGCTCCACATAGCACCAGTACGTGGGCAGCTACTGTGGAGTGACAGGCAGTTGCTGCCATCACTGTGGGCTGCCTTCAAACCGCTGACCACCTGTAGGTAGCAGCGAGAAAGTAATTACTAGTCATTAATAATCCATAAGCTTGGGGTCCCAGAATTCATCTAAGGAGTCCCAAGTGGCTGGCAGAACAGTAAACCTCACAGCTGTAAGGAAAGTAAATACACGTGTTCTCATTATTATTTTGCTATTGGGAAAACCACAGCACACAGATGTCATGGTCAGCATTACAAGGAATCACTCAAAATTTGTGGGTAATCAGACCTTCTGAGCTTTAACAAACCTATTAGATTAAGAATGATCACTCTGACAAGCAATGCACACAATAAGGAACCCAAATACTCATTTCAAAGGCTGCTGTTTAAAATTCCAACTTCTATGCCTTGCTCATTCACACAGTAGCTCAATGGTGAGAACTCGAAAGAAGCCAAAAGTCCTGGTTTCTAAAGTCACTGGCAGCTCATAATTTGTCACAGTGTTGGCTGCACAGCAGCCTTTTTATCTTCAATTTTATGAAACATTAAAAAGAAAAGAGGCTTTCAGATTTTTGTACATCAGCCTGCTTCTAGTTCTCTTCCCCAGAGAAGGGCTTTACATGTGCAAACTACAGGGTAGGACTGCTGAAGCATTGCTTTTTATTAAGTGAAGTCTCATCAGTATACAAGGGTGATGATGACAGCAAAATCTAGTCTACACTCTCACTCTCTGTTGGAATAACAAAATTTTCAGTGACAATAACAAGATCACTTTCTAAGTTACTAAAGTAAAAGAGGAATTCTGCCTGAGAAGAAAAATGTTGTGTTTTCAGTCAAGGGTTTTGGCAAACCAAGCCTCTGAGAATTTCCTGCTTTAGTATGTGTTGAGAGGCAAAATGGAATGAATTTGCTGAAAGCAGCAACTAAGCAGACCATCTGAAAGAAGCACCTCACCTTCCTCTCTGCAGATATTGGGGTTTTCAGTGTTTACTTGCTGGCATTGGTAACAGTCTCACTTTTCATCCAAGAGGCCAAGGGGAAGAGCCTGAAACTTACATTTTGCAGACTTCTGAAAACCTGCCCTACCAGCTACTGTAGTTTCTATGAAATACTTCAGGATCACCAGACATTAATATTTCCCAAACTCCAACCTTCACAGTAGTCCCCTGCAAGCTCAGGAAGATAACACAGTGATGGGAAAGTCCTCAAGGAAGTCTGAGTATCTTGAGTAACACATAGGTCATCAGGCCATACTGCCACTCTGACACAGTCCCTGTTGCAGCATTTCAGAGCTGTCAATCCCTTTCTTGGGCCAAAAGAGAGTGACTGCTGGTCCTCTAAGACATCAGTTTCTGGGGGAGGAAGGGACAAATAGCAACCTAGCTCCAAGGGATCCATCACTGCAGCAGTGGCACAAATGCCTATGAAGACTTCACCTTTGTATATTCCTTCAAAGAAAGAAGTCCAGCAATTTGCCACACAGCCACTAGCCCTTTTCCACCTCTTCACTGTTCTGCTGATGTTGTCTGAGAGCTCAGCAAAAATCCATCCCACAAATAACAGCCTAGCTGCTAATGACGGGGTTGAGCTAAAAGTGTTTATTCCTTGCTGTCCCGTCTTGATGCAACAAACTCCTGCTAGAGGTGACCCAAGGAAGTCAAGTGAGCAGGGTCCTATGCCTCTTTACTGAGATACTTGCCAAACTAGTAACAGATTTCAGTGGTGGGGTCATGATACAATCTTGAATGAAGACCAAGAGGAGGAGCTGGATGTAGAGTGAAGCCAAACACTATGGGCACAGCTTCCAGAAGAAGGTGCATCAGAGCTTGTGCTTAGCTGATTTTCTTTAAATAGGCAGTTCCAAAAAGCTCCTGTTACTTTCACAGCCAGTCCTATCAATACGATCCTGCCTAATATTGATGTGTCCTCCACCCTGAAATCCCTTTCTTGGTAAGTCTGTCGAAGGCAAGAGCCAGGGCAGAGAACTGTCAGAGCCTCAGCCAGCTTTGCAGCAAGGCTGTAACCCAGAGCATGATGCTACCAGCTGCTCAGTTCCTGCAGCACAAGAGGAACAGGGTAGAGAGGTTAATGACCAGCCTATTGCTCCCAGAGAGCAGGACTGCAGGGAATCAGTGGGTTTCACCAGGAGGAGGGGTGTGGAAACAGAGAGAAAACGTGGAAAAAGGAATGTGTAGGGCAGGACTCCAAACAGGGCACAGGTAAGGAAAAGAGCAGGTGGTTTGGGAATAGCAATAGGATCACGATGAAGGAAGAAGCACAGATGGATGGACAGCAGACCTGGTCACCCAGAGCAGAAATCCTTTCCAACAGTCAGCACTGTATTCCCACACATGCTTCAGCTTGTATTTCCACTGCAAGGCTCTCACACACACTCTGGAATGCATTTCACCATATCTATATATACACACATATATATATACACAAACAATGCCATTTCTAACTTCTCTTCAGAATGGGAGTGGGGAAGAGGTCATGATTTAAAAACCTGGGGTAGCAATACTGCCTTTGCTGTGTGGTTTGCACATCAGAGAGGAGGCCTGCAAAGTAGGGGGACATGCTAAACAGCTGTGAAAAAGTGTACCAGAATTTTGCTTCTTTGTGTAAATGTACAAAAAACAACAAAGTTTTATATATAGTTTTTCTACAAGTATTTTTCAGATTCTTTTGGGGGGAGCTCCAAAGTCACAGTATTCATTTGCAAATGATCAAAGAAATTACACTTGTCAAAAGCTTTTTTAGAGATTTGCTTTTAATGTCAAAACAAAAAACAACTCCTTTGTCACCTTCCCCTGCCATAAAAGCCTTGTGAAAAGCATTTTTCTCCGTGTTCTGTGGATGTTCTCCATAATTAGTATTCTCACTATACAGAAAAAAGTGGTTTGCTATAATTTCATCCAATGGCTCCAAAAATATGCCCAACTGAAGCAGTAAAAATGGAAAATGAAAATTTGGGTTTTTTTCAGTGGAGGTAGACTATGAAGCAAATTTAGAAAATGTAGCTTCAATGAATCTTGTGGGAAACATCTCTGCTAATTCCTGAAAATGTAGAGCCAATAATTTGACTAATTCTAGGAACTTCAGACATAGGAATTTTCTGAGTTATGAATCCAAATATCACTCTCAAAAGAGGGTTAAATTGTGTTTCTTTTGCTTTCTAAGTTTTACTGGACAAGCAAGACAGCTGTGAAATGACTTTAAAATAAAACAAAAAAGACACACTTAAAACCCACCAAAAAGTCTTCTCTCCTGCCCTCCACCCACCCCAGTTCCTCAAACCCCCACAAATCTGAGCAGTTCCTTGCTACAGGATCACTGCACAGTCACTGGCCTCTGGATGGCACAGTCTGAACCAACGCCATGTACCAAAGCATGTTAGACTAACTTTCATGTCTGCCCAACACTAAACTAAATCCAGTGACTACACAGCTGTACAGGAGTGACCTTGCCTCTGTCTGGGCTGCTGGGCTCCTCCAGCTCTGCACAGCCAGAGCTCCAAGATCTCTGTGCTGGTCACTCACAGCACTGGCCTGATGAGCCACAATGTAAGTGTGTGTATACTCATATATACTTAAGGGTACACATACAGGTGTATTTATACACATCCCCATCACCAAACCCCTAACTTAATAGGAGTCAATTCTCCACTGAGAGACTGCTACTAGAAAAGTTACCCAAACAATAAATAACAGCCTTGCTCCTTTCTACCTTAGTTTTCTCCATGAAATACAGGCCTGTGATGTTTTTGTTTTAAAACAGCAGAAGGATGTCTAGTCATTTTCTTGTTTCAGTTTCAATATTCTTCAGCCTTAGCTAATTTCACAGATCAGGGAACAGAGATGATTCTATGATTCCATTGAATCTGGCTCAATAGGATTCTTTCCACCCTATTTCCCAGATGTACATTTGATTTTTCTAATGTTCTCCCTGATACAATAATCCTTCAGCTCACTCTGTTTTACATTGCCTCTTTTCAGCAAGGAAGGCAAGGAACTGAGGATCCCTGTTTGGAGCCAGCCCCTTGCATGTTTCTTGACCATGCAGGCTAACAGAGGCTCCGTTGTGCTCTGCACTGATAGAAATACCCCAGCCAAGGCTGTGAAAGGCAGAGGATAGAATCATATTTACAATGATAGTGCTATCAAAATACAGCTGGCCCTAAAGAGCCTATTCAGAAGCTCTAGATCATGCTTAAAAAGTAAATAAGGTGTCTTAAACACTGCTGCCTTGAAAATGCAGCTTAATGAAACAGTTAAGACCAGTTTCCAAAATAGCATAAGAAGCTGGGCTTGTTCTCTTAGTTTCCTTATAGGCCAAAAGAAAAATGGAAGAGATTAAACTTTAAATACTAAAGCAGCATATTTGGTTAATAACTAGACAAATGCTGTAACAGTATTTTGCCAAAAGCCAGAGACATGCAAATTATTTGCCCTAGATGATGCAAATTAGGGCTCCTTTTAAATTTTGTTATTAACTTTTAAAATCTGTTATTAGTTGTGAAAATCACACAGGCAAACAAGCCCAGCATAAGGGCCCAGCACCACTCCTACCCCAGAAGTGTAGTTTATAGCCCCTATTGCCATAACTCTGTAACTCCTTCCCCTGAGAGCAAAGGTGATGAAATGTAAGGACTCTGGCCACAGGGAAGAGAAAGATGCTGCCATCTCAGCTTAGTCCTTATGTTTCAAAGTGCCATTGCAGAAAGCCACACCTGAAGGTGCAACAGCTCAAAGCAGCAGCACTCAGTTCTTAGGGAGTTGTCCCCTCAGAATAACAAAGTAGAGAGAACCATAATGGTGCCAGGCTGTCATGGGGAAACTGTGAGAGCTCTGAACTACGCCATTGCCAGTGACCAGAGGCAGTACACAGACATCTTTGTGGCTCTAAAAGGCACAAACTCCCTGCTTCCTCCCATGAGGAATCTATTCCTGACCTATTTCTGGCTTAAAGAATTCATCAAGACACGAGATACTTTCTGCCTATACACGGGATATGACTAGAAATGTCTCTGCACAGAATTCAACAACAACTTTGTTCTCCATTAACCTTGCTATGACTTGATTTTTCATCACCTTCATAGTTCATGATTTCTCTCACTAATCACTTAACTCCATTATTAAAGCCGAGAAACATTTTTATGAAGTTGGCTAGAAAATATAACTACTGTTGCAGAACAAATACTGCATATTAAATTTAAGACAAGCAGAAGCCACAAACAAAGAAACTACCCTTTAACTTCAATATATTTGTCCTGGAAGAAAAATGCAAAGAAATTATATGACAAACAGTTCTCATATACTATAGTGATCAGCCAGCTCCTTCCTCAGTCTGCTTAAATTGTCACAGGGGAGACATTGCTGCTGACCCTTTGGGACAATACTTTTAAAGAGATGCCACAGTACACATTTTAGCTTGTTTTGAAACACCTGTGTCTTGTCACAAATTTTTAGCATTTAGCTTTAGGGTAATGTGAAAAGAAACAAGCTTAAATTG
The DNA here is from genome assembly GCA_013396695.1 of Sakesphorus luctuosus. Lineage (NCBI taxonomy): Eukaryota > Metazoa > Chordata > Aves > Passeriformes > Thamnophilidae > Sakesphorus > Sakesphorus luctuosus. The sequence goes on along the minus strand of VWZD01013789.1, from coordinate 2,337,544 downwards.
CTGCTGCTGCTACAGAAGAATGACACGCCAGTGCATTTGTGATACCTTACCTTATCCCCTGGCTGTGGCCTCATCAGAGAGACTTGATCATAACCTCGTCGAACCAAAGCCCACAGTGCGTCAAGTTTGCCCTGAAATACAAAAAAAAATCCCCAAAACAAACAAACAAAAAGATATGACCAAGAAGTCTGGTGAAAATAGCATGAGATGAAACTATAGGTGAGTTGATATGGGTTTTCTGTATTAAACTGTGTGCACACACATTGGTCTGTACCCTTCTTATCTGGACAACCAGAAGAACCTCTATGGGGTAACACGTACCCAATATGCAGTGGGCCAAATTCTCTGCTCAAAACTCACTGAAGATGACAGTAGTTTCACGTGAACAACTCCCTTAAGAGGGACCATTAGGTGTTATGTTAAGGTATTAATATTACTTGAGGTGTTACAAAAGGCAAGACAAAAGCACTGTACTTATGGGAAGAGAGCTGGAGCATGGGTAAACAGCCACAAGACTACCTACCTAGGCAGGCTTTAAAATTCAGATACTTTCCGAACAGTAAATTCAAGCACTGTTTACTTGATCTGTGAATATGATGGGGAGGGGAGAACTCAGTGCTTACAAAGTACTGTGTTGGGACATGGCCACAGATTTCTGGGATGAGCATGGCATGCTGCTCTCTTGGCCATCCCAGCCCTCCAGCTTCCTTCTCTGTAAGCAGAGATAACAGCTATTCCCTGCCTCAAGGGCTCTGTAAGGATACATACATTAAAAGACATCAAAACACCAGATACTATAATTACATGGGAGAAATGGGGACAAAAATGTGGAGAGACTGACTTGGCCAAAAATCAAACACTTTGTCTTGTGGCTGAATTAGAGGGAAATGGAGCTTGATTCCAACCCAAGACCTAAGCCACAATGCAGGCAAAATAAGGATGATGCCCTTTATCTGATCCTCTTCCCCAACTGCCTTGAGATGGCACAAAACAGCTGTGCCAAAAAAAAAAAGGCTGTGCTAAGAAAGTGGGATGTAATATCATGTATGACATACAAGACTTGGTAAAAATGAGGGTCAGACATATTACCTTGATTGGAGTGTACCATTTTCGCTGGGAAGGTGGTTTTCTCACATGGGGCTTCTTTGGCTTTGGTTCCCATGGCTCATATTCCTGTTCTGGCAACTTAATAACAGCATTTTTGGGTTTCTCCAATTTTGCTCCTTCCTCCGTTGACCCCTTGTCTCCCCATCGCACCTGAAGTCAGGAGAGTACACTGTAAGTAAAGACACTTCAGCAGTCCCCACCAGCAAGTGGTTTCCACAGACATTACCCTAGTTCCCATCAGGTGTCCCAGTGCCACCAGAAATGAAGTCAAATTTATGAAAGCACCAAACTCCAACCATAATCAGAAATACATATTTAAGAGTAAAATAGTCTCATTCAAAAGCTTCTTGATCTACTAGTCTTTGCACCTTCCAGTAATTTAAAGTATTGAGGGAATTCACAGCATCTGGGGTGGATGAGTATCATTCAGGTAGGAAAGACCTCTAAGGTGACTGAGCCCAATCATTAACCCAGCACCACCATGAATGCCATTAAACCATATCTCAAGTGCCACATCCATATGCCTTTTGAACACTCTCAGGGATAGTGATTCCACCAAACCAACTGTTTTCAGCCAGCCAGGCACTGCATAGGTGGCACCCTCAAATATTTAAAACCAGTGTAACCCTGCCTGAATTCTCTCTGATGGGAGAACTGGATACAACTGCACCAAAGGGTCTGATTGGGTAAATTAAAACTTCTTTTGGTGTTTATCTCAATTTTTACCCTGCACGTTTTCTCTGGCTCATAATACTAGATTCATTTAATTATTTATGTGAATGATAGCAGCGTGATGCCTGTTACTTTGACAGCAGGTGCAAATCAGGCAGATAAATGCTAATTAAATCCCAGTCTCCAGTCCATCATGGTATCTTTTCAAAAATCACAAAAAACCATATTGGTACAATTTTTAACTAAATGTGATGGGGTTTACAACACTAAAGAATAAGCCAAATACCTCCATCCTCTTAATCCCACCAACACCTCGACCTCCATAATAAGATGCATCCACGGTTGGCCACTTTTTCTTTGGCAATCCATCTTCATCATCTGATTCCTGTGGGAAATACAGGGAGATACTACTGCTGTTCTCACATAAACAGCATAAACTATGGAAAACAGCTGAATATCCTATGGTCCACTCCTTGGATAGCTGGCTTTCAGTGTTATGCTTATTTGCTGACAAAAAAAAAAAAAGTCTCTTGTCTCTGCAGCTGCAATTTCAACTAGAGAAGCCAAAGAGGATTGCCTAGTCCTCTCTCCAGGCAGCTTTTATTTAGTCAAATATGCATTGAGCTTCAAAATCCCAACTGACTCATAAGGGAAGGCAAAATGCAGCTAAATCTTACACTATACTGGCTTGCCACTATGCTATGCTGAAAACGCAGCAATCAGTTAGCCCAAAGAAATAATGTATTAATTGCATTTTCAAACAATGTAACAGAGGAAAAAAAGCTACTATTGTGAGTTTTCTACATGTGCATCAGACCCTTTTCTCATGGCAGCTCTAAGCAGTTACTCTACACTGCTTGATTCTTTGTGAAGTCTGGCTCGAGCTGTACAGTTTGAAACCAGGCCTCACACAAGAGCATCTCCAAATGCTCAGGGTGCTCAGATCCAGAACAATTATAAACACTGTAGGTTATTTTCAAGAACATGTAAGAATCTGAATCAGGCATTTACTTCAGGTTAATTTTTCTGTTCTTACATAACTAAAAAACTGGCAGATGTTTCTGGTTTGATAACCCTGGAGACATATCTCCAGCTCTATCATCTTGAAACAACTGAAGTCACTGATATATGAATAGATTTCTCAGACTCCCCACCACTACACTAAATCAAGGCACCAGAAAGTCACACCATGACACTCTCCAAGTATACACATAAATGAGGGAAGAGCCCAACAAGCCTCCTACAATATTATCTCCATTCCTCACACACTAATAAAGACAAATCTAGACCTCAAACTGATATGCAGATGTGCATGCTGCTCTTGGACCAGCCCCAGCCATGCACAGTGTTCTCTGCTAACTTCCATCAGTACATGTATGTTTCTAGAAACACTACCTGGACTTAGCTTTTAATTAAAAAAAAATCAAGTGAAATCTAAATACTGTTGATGGGCATTACTAGATGACAGTTTTTCAAAATTGCCCTATGTGTTTCTATTAGAATGTAGAAGGAATTGAGAGTCGAAAAGTCAACAACAGCTTTTTAAAAACATGATTTAATTTTTATTTGTTTGTATTTAGCTCTTAGTTTATAGCTTGGAGAAAGGTACTTCCATTAGTTTTTCAGTGACATGTGATCTCTCAGCTATGGTTCAACAGCTCAGTTCCTCCAACAAATTCTTTGCTATGGCCAGGCAAGGCTGGAGTTGACATTTCCATGAACCAGTAATGGGAGTTTGAGTTTGGTTTGTTTGTTGTTTTGTTTTGGCTTTTTGGGTTTTGTGGTTTTTTTTTATTATTGTTGTGTTTTGTTTTTATCCTAAACCAGGAAAATAAACATACAAGGAAGGCATTGTGGTTTGGTGTTGGGTTTTGTTGCTGTTTCATTTAGCTGGGGTTTTTTAAGAGTACAACAAATACACAAATTTTATCCCACTTCATGTCACATTTAAACCAGTACCCAGGGAACTACATCCGCATTTTTAATGCATTTATATTTGATTTTACTCTGAATCTGAGTAATATATAAAATACTCTGCCTCCTCCATGTGATGTAACAGATTTCAAGCATTCACATCTAACAGCCCTTGCTGCTGGCAAGTCTGACACTATCAGGACACAGTTAATAGCAATGGCTGGTATTTTTCCAGCTGACACAAGATTTATATCAAATATACCCTACACTGAACACACAGCAAAGCAACATTTACAGCTACCATATGGAAATCAAATGTTTGCTGTTTAGAAGAAGTTTTACATAAGTATATTCATTTTCAAAGCAGCAATAGCAAACTGTAACAGCTAAAGGGCAGATCACCATAACCAGGGAGGCTACTGTTAAGTGTAACGAAACAACAATCCCTACTGGATAAAGACAAGGCCAAGTAAAGGGACGGGTAACATCTGTAGTCTGTGTTATTCCTGGAGGCTTAAATGTTTGTTGTTTTTTTTTTGCATTTAAAATCTCTGCTGATGAGAATAATGCAAAGCCTCTGGGAACTCTGCTGCAGGGGTGCAATGCTCCCTGAAACCTCCTTCAAACACAGCATGGCTGCAATTGCACACTTTGTGATAGCTCTAATCACACTAAAATCAGAGTACACAGCAAAATTCATTCTGAAGTTACAGTGCTGTTGCTCAGGACAAACAACAGGGTCACATACACAGTAATAGTGGCCTCTAGGAACCTCAGAACAACAGCTGTTGTTGCCTCCTCATAGTCACGCCAAGTAAGTTAGCAGCAAACTGCAAGATTCTCTTGTGGGTTAGGCAAGTATTTTTCTATCATTTAACTGTCTATGCCTAGGAAAAAAATAAAGGCAGGCATATGCTTTCTTGGGAGTAATTTTATTTACTACTACTATTTTAATGAAATTAGTACAGTGAAACTAAGCCAAGGTCAGGATCAGTGAGTTACTGTCCCCAGAAGAGCTAAATACAACCCTGCCTCAAACAGCTTACAGACTAAATAGAGAAAGGCAAAATTTCCTTCCAAAGGTCACTCTGCAGAAGAGCCACAGCCAAGGCAGGCTTTTGTCTCCCTCTCCTGTAGCAAAGCCACAAGAATGTGGCCTTTGCTGTCCATTCTTCCAGCTGCCAGACTGTTCCTTACTGCCAATCTGGACTAAACTCCTGCTGAGAATAATGTCAGCTTTACTGGAGGAGGGACAGCTGCCAGCACAGCTTGAGAGGCAAAGATTTGCTTACACACCTGTTTGATGCACAGCAGAAGGAACAAAATACCGTTGGAATGGTCAGTCTGTGGACTTATGAGTTGCATGACTATTTTCTCTCTTGACGGAAGCAATCTTGCTGTATTTATATGAAGGTAGAAATAACTGCCCTGACCCAGAGGACTTCCTTTCACAGCCTTCAAGGTGTCATTAAGACACTTAGAAGGGTGACATTCCTATGCGGCACTACAGACTACAGTGGCTGCAGAAAGGGCAACAGCTCAAAACCAGCATACTCACAGGCTCTGGGGGTGGGGGTGGTGGCGGCTCCTTGATCACCTGGAATAGACAAATAATGGGAGAAATCTGAGACAATGGGAGGCTTCATTCATCTCAATGCTGCATCCTCTTTTTCTTCTTGCTCATATCACAGATGAGTTGCGCTGCTTCATTCTCACACATTCAATCGCTACAGAAACTTGACTGACATCCATGAGCTTACTTAAACTTCTCATTCAGTGTAAAAGTCACATATGCCTTGAAACAATCAAAACTCCAGAGCAGAGTGACTTTGACAAGCACTTTAAGTAATTTGTTGAATCAGGGCTTTACAAATAATGGCAACATTTTTCTTAAGAAAAGTTAACCACCCACTCCAACACTTTAAGTTGGTGCTTTTGCAGAGAACAGATGAAACCGAGTCAATAGAATAAAAAACTGTGCTTACCACTGTGCAGCAAAGGGGCCAAAACCACCACAGAAGAGCCAAAGCCAGCAGCAGAAAGAGAATCAGAAGAGCAATGAAAAGGATGGTCCCAGTCAGCTGCAAATAAAATGATTATTTCTAGGTTATCTGTATATGACTCAAAGAAGGCAGGAGCCCTCAAGTCACACACTTAGTGTCAGCTTCCCCTCACTACAGTCTTAGGTATATTTTGCAGCCAATTGTTGTTTTCATTAGGATCTCTCTAGTATTTTGTGACAAACCTGTATCTGAAGTCACAACATGAGGGAAGCATCTCCATTTTGCAGTGTGTATATGTATAATTTATTGTATGTTTACAGCCCACTAGATTCAAGAGTGTTAAACTTGTATACAATTCCTTCTGTCCTGACAGGTCCCTTAATACTGTCAGAGGGGCATTGCAAACTGCATCACCACAGATTCTCAGGTGTGCAGAATAACCTTCCATCACTAGAGATGCAGAATATGCAAATGCCAATATCCAAGGAATGGGAATAGACGAGCTAAGACCTTATAGGTAACTGTTCACATGCCAGTATCACAGAACAGAGCGCAACTTGCCTGCCCAGTCCATCACTTCCAAGCCTGCCTGTACTGCCTCGACTCAAACTGCACACACAACCCTTGTCTGAGTGATCATGCAAACTAGTAAATAATGCTGTTGGTTCTTGGTATGCTTCTTAGGGCTGATTTGACAATTTTTATGAGAAGCTGTAATCATTATCTTAAGCATTTCTGATTCTTATATTCCACTGATCTCTCTGAAAAGAGCAGTAAGACTCCAGGAATAGATAGCTAAGGGTCTACCTTCAAAATCAAATTTAATTTTCTTTACAATAACTAGAAACAAACAAACAAAAATATCTAGTTTTAACACTTGAAATTAGCTTTTCATAAGAGTTAGGCAACCAAAGAGAATCACAGCACTCACTTTTCTTTGTAAATCTTGATGGATCCTATAAACTTGGAGCATTTCACGAGTGCATTCAGAAGAGGTATATTAACTCTCTATTGCTCTGCCAACTATAGGAATCAAATTTTCATGTGCTGCTTGGCTTGTGCAGTACACACAGAGCACATGGCTTTTGAAAGTTCAACACCTGTTGCAGATGGTGAGTGGCATGCTGGGAACATGCCCTATCCTTGGACTGCACTAGTTTCTGGAATGATCTTAAGATTAGCTTTGGTGCTTCTCCCTCTTTTTTTTTTTTTGGTACTGGGAAAGGAAACCTCTTCAATGGTAGATTTTCAAAACTTGAGAAGAGGTTCAGTTCACCAGCAAACAGGGAGTATCAAAGAACAGGTAAATTGGCAGGAAACTAGAGGAGAGCTAGGAACTAGGAAGATGTGAAAAGAGCTTGAAGGAAGGTCTGTGAATCAGGCTGAGGAAATAGGAATTTATAGATGATAAAGTCCAAGAGATTCACATGATTAAATGTGAAACTACTTACTGAATTCCCATGACAACAGAAACTGATCCTTAGTCCCTTCTTACAGGAGGGATGCCCTTCACTGTTCTAAGTGCATTTGTTTTCCCTTTAGATAATGAAAAGGCTAAGGGTGGAAAAGAAAGTACCAGCTCATAAGATCTTTGCAAACTCTGAGTGAGAGATCCCAAGTGACTGACTTGGGTAGGTAGCACCTAGTTCTTTCTCACACCAAATCCTAAAACTGTAAGGACTGGTATGTTCAACATGGTACTAACACAAACACAGCTCCTACTCTGTGCTTTTAGGTGGATAACCCAGTATACCATATCTGTGTCACAGCATCACCATCTTTTTATTGTCCACTGCTCTGTGGCTTTTTGTTACAGATGCAACAAACTGACCTGTTAGGGATATGCTATATAGCTCACCGTCATTTGGCCAGGGAGCAGCTGGAGTGCTGCAATGTGTACCAGACTCCCTGCTCAAAGAAGTCCTGTTAGAGGACATGCTACTCAGCTGCAGTTCAGTGCTACAGCCCTCTTCTCTCTGGCCCTCCTATGGCCCAAGGTAGCACTAATGTATCTGGAAAGCAGATACTTGAAGAGGCATGAATTGCCAGTGAAGTCAGTTTGCTGAGAAAAGTGAGTAAAAATCAAGTATAACTTTAGGAAGTATTGCTGCACTCCTTAAAAACAAATCCAAGCATAGCAGCAATGCAGTACCACTGCCACTATTACTCCAAACACACATTACCTCATTGTTTTGTAGCCCTTGTTCTCAGGCATTGCTTTTCTCATGCTAATTGTACATATAAATCCCTGATGCATTTGCCAGCAGCAATCTGGAGCCGCTGGAAGAAGCTAGAGTCTTCTTTTAATGATTTTAAGGACACAAAGCATTATAGTGAAGCTGGACTTTGAAATGAAAATAGCAGACTTCATGCAGTTGAAGAGAAATAAGCACAAGCATCACACAGAGGCTTTAGGGGTAAAGTGAAGATACTTACTGTACAGAAAGGACAGAAGAACCAGCTGGGGAGGAGAGCTGAGCAGGCCAGCTGACTGCCACCCACAGAAAAGGAAACAGGAGAGGAAAGGAAATGGAGGGAGTCTCTAAAACAAGAAGAGCGAAATGCATAAATTAAGACGAAGCTGGAAACTGAACTGCCACCTCCCTGCTCATGAGATGTAACTGGAGTGAGACAGTATTTTTGTACCAGTTGTGAATGAGGCTTCCTGCCTCCTCCACATTCAATCTGCAAAAGGCTGGCCAAAAACTGTCAGGATTTGAGATTGGATTCCACTCTTTATTCTAAGGCTGCCAAGACAAAAAGCTTCCTCTATCCATGTCCTGGCCTTTAGGAATACTAGCTAGGGCTGAGACTTCAGTCTTCATCAGTAATAGGTTACATATGGGTAAATAAATGCACCAGTTAACACTTGTGTTAAATGGCAGACTTGAAAGGTTTTATTGTACTTGAGGTAAAAAAGTGGAATAAAATTTGAAAGTATTAGTCCTCAGTATAGAAAATCTGGAAAAAAGTTTTGAAAAACAGAAACGATCAGGTAAAGCAGCAAACACATCTCTGCTAAATTAAGTCCCTGCGCCTCAAAGTGTTCCAGCAATCTGTTGTGTGGGATTTTTTTCCCTCATCATTGAAAACATTAAAAAAATGAGATTTGCAAGTTCCAGTTGCTGCCTCTATCTGCATTCCTGCCCTTCTGTTCTACAGCTCTCAAAATGGCCAACAATGATTACAAACCAATATGACAGCATTTGACATAGGCTATAAAAGTCTTTTTGACACTAATAACGATAAAGTTCAAGTTTGATAAACTGTTAGCTATCAGGTACTTCAGCCAGTTTGGTTTAGACCACAAGCACAAGGCCACATCTTTAGTTATTGTACTTGCTTGCATCACCTATGGGCATTGCCTACTTTCACCTCAAGGCAAGGAAGACAACTGCTTATCTAGTAGTCAGTTTCTTAATTTTAATTATTTGATTCTAAAAATCAGACTTTGATAAAGGATTACTTCTAGCTGTTGTCCCTGACACTCCATCTGATCTTTCTGACCATGACATGCACATATCCTAACCATCACTGTCCCACAGCAGCATGTTCTCCCTCAGTTGGGCTGAGCAGCATTTTATTAAGACAGTCATTTCAGGATCTGAGGTTTCCACTTCTTTCTGGTCACCCTCCATGACATCAAGAGAAAAAGCAACCAGACAACATCACTAAAACTTTAAAAATACCTTAGCAAATCCTGAATTAGTAAAGGTGGTGGTCTAAGAACAAATGCCGTATGTAAGCTCCGACCAAAAAATAATCATGTCAATTTAGAGAACCTTTCATTCTGTGTCCCTTCCTGATCCAAGTTCTAACAGTTGCCTTTTTACACCAGACCCCACCAGGTATCCAAAAGCTCAGTAGGGCGTTGCTTCCCTTGCTTTTGCAGATCCCCTTCCAGTAAGATCCTAGCTTCAAGGATCTCTCTTCTGGAATAGCAATGACTTTTGTTGTAATTTTTTTATTCAGGAAATCTGTCATCCTCAATAACAATTTAATCTTAAGTAATCCTGGTTATTTTTCCAAGAGCTGCTTTGGTCTGGTCAGTAACTGTGATGCAGAAACTGTAGAGAGCTCATGTTCACTCAACAAGACTTTGCCTAAAGAACCACCCTTTCTTTCCAATATCTCATGGTTTCTCTGTCAAGCCCCACTGCAATTACTTACACAATGTGTGCTGGTGATGCTGACAGAGCTGGAGATGAATGTTAACCCATTGTTCATGCTGACTTGTAGAAAAACCACCCTAAAGCACAAAACAGATACACTTATTTTTAGTGTCATCTTTATACCCGTTGTTATCTTTACTCTGGCTCTGTTTTAGCCATTGGCTCATGAACACTCATGGATAGCATGTCCTGCTGAGTCAAGGCATCTTCATGGCTCTAGGCACTTACCTGCATTTGCCTCTCTGCTTGCTTGGGAACTACCCTTTTTATGTTGCCTTAATTGAGCAGGGACATGTTCTTTATTAAAAAAAAATCCCTCCACTCCACCTGAGGCAAAGGGCACTAGGACAGTGAGTCATAATAGTGTCTCAGACATTTGCAATACAATCTTTGAGAGTATAAGAAATTTAAAGACTTTTTTTAAAACCCGTCTGCAGCTTAATGCATTAGAATGTTTCTTTTATATACAAGTAAATCCAGAATACTTGCTCTGAGGTTAAGGGTAAAAACACTGAAATGACAGTGAATTTCAAGAAGAATCTGTCCCTAGCCATTCTCCAATATCAGAGGTAGGGTCTAAGGGGGAAAAAACCAAAAAATAATAATTAAAAAAAGGGACAAAACCCCACTGAATAAATTTCCTTCATCCATAAATACAGAAACGGATGGAGGCATTCACCCTTAGCCCCAGTACAGTATTTAAGCAGCCACAAGATAACCCAGGGGAAAGGTAGGTCATTGTGCCATGTCTCCTAGGAGTCTACAGGATTAAAACAGCTGAAAAATACCAACACTAGACAGAATAGGGCAAAATACAGGAAGTAATACCTACAACAGCAGCAAAGGAATTCAAATCAAGCATCTCCTTTCAATCAAAATAAAAAGTTTGAGTGTCACTTCATTACCTTGTGGTCTGAAAAAACAGGATATAGGAGGAAAAGAGAAAGCATTATTCTGTGATATGGGGTCATGGTCCAACAAGGCCTTTGGTTAAACTGTGCTATAGACCCAACATTGAATAGAGGTATGACGGCTCATACTAGGAAAGGATTGGGCAAAAAGGAATGGCTGCAATCTGACATACATATACACAAATTTATTAGATTGACACTATGGGCAAAATTGAGCCTTTGGCTCAGTAATGACACCCTCATTCTGAAGTCCACTCTCTCTTGACATGTGCTGAAAAGCAATACTTACTGTCCAACATCTTCTATCACTGGTGCAGGACAAAGTAAGTAAGTATCATGAACAAGAGTCGGCTTTTCATCTGAAAAGAAATTAATGTAACTATCAGGGATGAAAAAAAAGCAATTGTTCCAAGCAGGCCAGTCCCTGGAGAAGCACCAACAGCAATGACAGCCACAGATGAACTCAGTATACCAATACTGTACCAATACTCCTCAATGGTGCTGATTAGGATAACCATTAGGATAAGCCAACTAGGATAACCATTTATGTTGATGCCAACATGATATGATGAGGCTAAAGATATAACAGCTAAGAAATGTAAGTTTATCTCTGTTCCTGACAGCAGTATTCAGCCATTTGGAATTCAGCTTTGAGCAGTATTAATCACATCTATCTGAAAAGTGCATGCAACCTCTACTCCTACTCAATATTCTGACCCTTCAAATTACTCAAGGGATCCAAAGCTTAGGGTTCAATTTTTGTCTACCCATTTTCACATGCACAAAGCAGAGAATCCAAGCTTGGACTGTTTGAGCCCAGGAAAAAGGAAGGACAGACATGAGTGCAGCTGAAATGGACACATACAGGAGAAAAAAAGAAACCCAATCATGGCTGGCCATTTACAAAAGCCAAGCAGAGGTGGCCTACCCTGCACTAGCTGCTTCTCCTGCACCCAACCTCCCCTCTGGGTTAGCAACATCTGCAAATAGCCCAAATTTATAAGGGTTTGGTACAGTCAGAGTCAAAAGCAAGGCCACAGGTGTTTTCCCACCTCCTTGCACTCCACTGCCCCAGGAGCCAGCAGTGTTAATCTTGTTGATTTCAAAAGTCACATGCAGAAAGCCAAGTCCCACGAACACAGACAGGAGGCCCAGCAGTAATCCTGCAATGCCATTCTACTAAAAGTATGCAAACTGAGGTACAAGAGCAGACAAATTACTGCTGTTACAATAGCTTAGCTCTAAATGGCCGGCAAAGCAGCTATGGTGCTAGCCTGGAGGAAGACTGGTCTACAAGAGTCAAATCCAAGCATGCAATGGGCTGATAAAAGCTGCCATCTTATTTATAGGTATTTGTTCACTCTATTTACCTAGGGGAAAGAAAACAACAAAACAATTCAAGTGGCAACAGATCTAAGAGTTGTTCCTCCACGCTTCACCCATTACAAGCACACCTGAAGACAGAACTCATTTCCCTGCCTTGGCAGAGATGAGACAATAGAAATCAGTGATGCTTCAGGGCCAGCCTGAGGGCAAAAAAGCCAACCAGCATAGATCAGCATCTCATCACATCTGTTGCATACCTAACTCAAGGAAAACACAACATGGAGTTGGAATAGAATCAAGGTGGTTTTCCTCCTGTGTATTTCCAGGCCCAGATCAGCACTCACTGTGTGAAGCCCAATTTAAGGTGTTATTGGAATCGGGGACAAAGAAGAAAAAGCAAAAAATGTGTAACTGATAAACCACAAGAAACACATCCTGGTTAAAGGGCATCTGTAAGTGGAATGAGAGCAAGACCACTAGAGCTGATTGAATGCAGAGTCCACACAGGCAACTAGGATGGGAAATGAAGGAGCAATTCATGTGCTCCCCCTTTTAAGTGAATTCACTGCTAGGAAAGGCACCAGTCTGGGTGTGAAAGCCTCTACTGTGCTCAGTCAACAAGGACAGCATATACAAAAAAGTAGAAGAGCTCCCCTCCCCACACCATGCCAGGCATACACAGCTTCTCAGCAGTCAGAGAGAACTGCTGAGAAACTGGACACTCAATCCTTTTTGGCCATTCAGTCCTTTGCTTGGCTGCTGAGACAGAAAACAAAAGACCCTGTTCAGCATAGCAAGGACAGGGAGTTTCCATGTTATGGAATGGGACCATGCGATGGGACCAGCAACTGGTGTCAGAGAGGAACAGAGTAGACTGGGGAGGGCCTGGTTTTATGGCAATTGTCTCCTGAACAGGTGAATAAAAACTGAAAACAAGGGATCAAGATAGCATTATTTCTTTTTACTTGGAATGAACAAGGGAATAAGGAAGCAATTTTAATTCTCCCTTTTAAAACCTGATACCCAGTCCTCTCTGGCTGTATGTGTTGCCCACATGCATCACTACAATGATGTACAAGTTTATTGTGCAGCTGCATGCAGTAAGCCCCCAACACAATGCCTACAGGATTGAATGAGAATCAATTTCAAACTTCCCTTAAGTGTAGACTTCTGCCCCAGCTCCCCCTCGCATCTGCTATCAGGATTTCCCTTAACATGGGTAAGAGCTGGCCTGTGCCCTGTGACCTGACACAGCCACAGGGGTCACTGGAAGCCACCAACTTGCAAACTTACTGATAGTAAGGCTGTCATTGAGCTTGAAGCTGCAGAGTACCTGGTCAATGTTTCTGGCATGATAAAAGCCGTTGCCTCTTACCACAACTTGAAAGGATTCTGCAAGTAAAAATACAGAAGATTTATGAAAAATAACTCAAATACAGCATTTTTTTGTTCAGAGTGATCTGAATTACAACATGACAATTGCTGTTCTCTGCCCTGCACCTAAAACAAAACATTTACACTGACACTCTCTATTCAGCAGCAATAGCCAAAAGTGCTACAGTGGCATTAGTGCTTCAGAGTCGTCTTTTTGTCTCAAGCTGGCTCCCGCAAGTGCAACATAGACCCACAATGCCTTAAATGTGCCACAGTTAAATGAAGTCTGACTTGACTGATGTTATCTCATGGTTCCTCCATGGCTTTTGGAACAGACACCTTCCTAACCATAAACACCAATCATTCCTCCTCTCTTCATGGCAGATGGCACTGTAAGCAGCAGCTCTGTTCACGCAGATGCTGACAGACAGGGCTCTCCTGTCACCGCCCACCGACTGGAGTGGGTCCAAACGGCCATGGGACTTAGACGGTAAACAACAACCCGAAAAAGTACCTGAACTTTACTACATATGTCCATGTTGCAGCCTTCTGACCTATAGGGTTAGCCCTGTTGTGGACAGGGCGGGGTTAACTGGAGTTTATATGTCTGTGTTGATTTGAATAAAACCAGATTTGCTTGTTCACACCATATTGGTGGATGCGGTCTCATTCTGGTCTTGCTGTAACACTTTCCTCCTAAATCCCCTATGAACCAGAGAGAAAGCTTTGCATCTGGTACAAACCCTGGAAAAAAAACCAGTCCCACTGCCAGTACAATAACTGAGTCTGTGCACAGCCCCACGCAGCATCTGCTCTGCATGGGAATACCAAAGGACTCATGCACTGCCATATTCCTTTGTGCTCTTCCCCCACACCCCTGCCCCAGTAGCTGAAACCACCAGTGGCACTAGAAGAGACCTGCCACAATTTCTGTTGCTTCAGTCCTGATAGGGATGGCACCTGTGATTTTTACCATTACTGTAATAAGCTGAGATCCCCAGAACACAGCAAAAGAAAGCAAGAAGTTGCTTTTTCACACATAAATCTTCTACTTTAGCCAAATCCTCCACAGGGCTCTTACATCAGCCTCTGAGCAGCATTTGAAACCAGCCCAATACAAGAGGAATACCAGCACAAAAAAGGACCAAATAATCTTCATACACCAAACTAAGCATGAACTACATAGTTCTCCACTAGTAGCAAGTAAAACCACGAACAAGTGCATGTGCATTATTATTTATACTTCAACCAACATATTAAAAAGGAGAGAAAAGCAGTCTATAGGAATAAGGGGAGCAGTATATGGTTTTTAGTGATATAAGATTTAGCTTTTAATAACATTTCATAAAACACACTGCCATGTTAGTTGGAGGAAGGAATTGTTACTGGATAACCCTACATAACACCCAAAGGTGGCTGAAACACATTTAGCTCCATCTGCCTACTCTTCATTATCAAGCTACTGCAAGGCAACCTACCACGAGGATGTGGAGTGCTTTAATTTTTTCTGTACAAACAGCTTGTTTTTGCCAAAAAATACTCTCATTTGTGGTCATTCTCACTGCATTGAGGTCTAATGCACCTCCAGGTGAATTGGACAAGGTCATTAGCAAATTATGATCAAGGACAGTCTGGTTTTCATCATAAGTTGTACTTAGAGGAAGGCTCTGAACTGACACAGGCTGCAAGAAACATGGGGAGATAGTCTGGAAGCAGAAAAAAAAGTATCTCCTGGAGTGTATATTAAAATCAAACACACACTTTGGCACCT
Organism: Sakesphorus luctuosus; assembly: GCA_013396695.1. Taxonomy (NCBI): domain Eukaryota; kingdom Metazoa; phylum Chordata; class Aves; order Passeriformes; family Thamnophilidae; genus Sakesphorus; species Sakesphorus luctuosus. The sequence goes on along the minus strand of VWZD01013789.1, from coordinate 2,322,294 downwards.
TGCTGAAGATGATAAAATTTGAGACCTCACTGAGCATACCAAGAGCCAAATGCACAAGTCCAACATCAGAAATTGGCCACTTTTTTATGAAAAGAGTTATACCTCCTTGTTCTCACTAGGGGTGGAAGGCACTTCTTTAAACAAATCAAAATGGATTGTAGGGCAGACTCATCTGCTTCTTACTCCAGCAAGAAACTTGAGTTACTCTTACTCAGATTCATGCCTTGAGCCATTCCACATCTAACACAGCTGATATACTGAGAGCTATTCTTGATGAGCATCCCTTTTTTTGGCAGCAGAGCTGAGAGTCATGACCAGCCCTGAGGACAACAGGACCTCTGCTTACCCACCAGAACTACCTGCCTGGGACCACACGCTGCCAGACTAGCTTGTGGCCAGCCCACTCTATAGTGACTTGAAATCCCAGCTAAACTGTTAATTGCCTTTATTCCACTCCATCTCAATTTGGTATTATAAAAGAAGCTTGCTAAAACAAAACTGCACTTAGATTTTTTTTTCTTCCTTGTCTCCTGAGCTAATGGCCTTAAAAGGCAGCAACCACAAAGATGTAATTGGTAGCTGTTTCAGTGGCTTTAAAAAGATGCAGCAAGTAAGAAACTTTCCAGACAAGACATCAAAGGTAAAAGCTACATTTAGAAGTTTAGTCTTGTCAAGACAGTTTACCTCTCCTGCCATTCTTTTCACTGTGACTGCCATTATGCACAGTCAGTTGTGAGCAAGGGACTGGGTAGGAACCTGTCCACCAACACAAGCTGACAGGACTTACAGGGAAATGTAAACATCTGGTACTGGACTTGGCTGTTGCTGTTAAAGAAGCCTGTCCCTCCTTTTGCTCTGGAGCATTAATGTGTTCTGGATGATGGTCTGTTGAAATGGCTAATTTCATTTAATTTTGCGCCCTGGCTCTGGCTGCGTCCTTTTCTTCCTTAGTTACTGTCAGATCATAGATTGCAGCTTTTGACAAGACGGCGAAGGGAAAAAGGTCAGCACTGCAATAACCGGGCAGCGCTGGCAGCGAGATGGTAGGTTGAAGCTGGTGTGTGCTGGCTGCGCTGTCGGCTTCGCTTCTCTGACTCTGATGAGAAGCTGACTGCTTGCATCCACACCTGGTAGTTGATGTGGCCAGTAGGATGCCACATCCAACAAAACCTTTCAATCACATCTGCGTACTGTAAGCATAATCAAAGCAATGGTGTTGTCAAACAGGATATGAGGCACCTCTGATTCTGCACTGATAGCCTGTTTACAGGCTGCATGTCTTGGTCACTTTAAATCAGAGGGAACAGGAAGGACCCAACTACATTGCTACACATTGGGGACAATGAATTTACAGGGTCAAAAAGCATTAAGCGTCAGATAACTGTCACAATATGACGAGACCAATTTGTAAATGGACTTGCCAGATAGCTTCACCACAGAGAGCCAGAGTCCCAACTGGAATTGTCATCACATGGAAATTATTCCATCAGCATTTTACTAAACCTCTGTCAAGTCAGAAATGAAGCCAAGATCACCAATAATCACCAACACAACAGTAATCATAACACTTACAAGGAGTGGGTCAGACCCTGCTTTAAGCCCTGATCATGACTTGCTTCCACCGAGCCACACAAAACCCTCATGGATCTCATACCAGGTTGTAAAAATTATCAGCAATGCTAAGTAAAAGCTAAACCAGTTATCACCTCCTCACTCAAAAAAGCACCATACAAAAAACATGGACAGACATTTCAAGGCTGTAAACAGGCACTGGAGAATGTGACAATATACTGCACTCTCTTCAGAGATTTACTATTTTGTAGTCATCATTTTGAAATGTCAATTTCTATTATGTATTTTTAAAAACAAACAAACTGCCTGACTTAAAAGGAAGAGGAATGTTTCCTTTCTAGAAAATGTTATGTTCTAATTTTCAGCCAGTATTTACATACATCATGCAAGTGTACATATATTTTGATACAGGATCCAGTGGCTATATATCTTAACCATACATTAACAATAAGCTGTATCAGTAAGCACCTAAATTTAAAATATATAAAAATTCTGACATTTCTTCATAGGCTTCAGTATTTTTTGCATTAAAGCCCAAATGAAGTACACTATAAAAATAAACCACATTACACATAGAGTAGAACTGTAACAGTCCAGTGAACGGTATTCAAGATTTGGATTTACACTACCATGAAAAAAAAGTTGTTTAATTCCAAGAGATCCCTTCCAGGAGACAGTAGTGCACACAGTTATGCAGATGAACTTCCGGCTAAATTAATGTAAGTGGGATATTAAAGGATAATAAAGCTAAGCACAAATGTAAATATTTCAACTATGCCTTGCAGGATTAGACTCATAATAAATACTATTACAGGCCTGATTCTTAGTGCTAAAGACTACTTAAATACAATGTTATATAAACAGCACACACCATCTAGAATTGCAGCTTTGGCTTCCTCCTATTTTCAAGCTCTCTACTGCAACACGCAAACCTTCAAGCACGTGAGATCCAAATATTCATGCCCTGGTGACTGAGCACCATGCTTCACCAAGGCCCTTGCTTTGTCAACAGGGACAGAACAAACCTCAGTATTTAAGTGAAACAAGTGCAGTACCTTGCTGAATCAGCAGCAACACCCTGAAACTGATTCTGCCCAATTTATACTGGTCTTATTTGAAAGTCACAAAGTCAATGAAAAACTTCTACAGACACAAGTAAGGCAACAACATTATTTTTCTTTTTTAAAGGGAAAACTATTTTTAAAGTGCATTTGTGTATTTTTAATCACATTTGTAGTAAACTTGTTACCTAGCAAGCTTAGGAAAAAATTAAGTGGTTTGAACTCATTATCCTATGGGGAAAAAAAAGGAACTTAACTTCTTTTGCTGAAATATATTCATTTTTGAAAAGAAAATATTTTCTTGAAAATTTATTTTTTCAAATACTCCAGAAAAATATTTTCAATTTTCCATTTGAAAAAATGCTTTGGAGTTAAACTTTCCAACATTCTTAACATTATTCCAAACAATTGCAAGAATACTACTGAAATCCCTCCTATTGGAACACTCATGTTTTCATGGAGCTAAATGATCTTTTGTTGAACAGAACAGCTTTTGTTGCACAAAAAATTGCCAGGTAGACAATAAGCAAGCAAAAATAGGAAAGAATTTATCATTATGAAATAATAATAAAAAAGCTTTAAACATCAAAGCTTTAAACCTGTTTGTTGGTTGTTTTTTCTTCTTTAATCAACTCCACAAGGTTTTTAAAGGTAAAATCGCTCTTTTAAATTCTCCACAGACAAGACTTTACCACAAACATCCCATCTACAATTATACACTTAGGAATAATTCAAAATATACAAGGACATTTCATGTTACATTGAAATATTCAGGGCAAGATCATATTGTGATCAACACATGGAAATTAAGAGGGAACAATTTCTCTTCCCTGTGGTGTTCATCAGATTTTCCCCCAGTTTCATATTTTTATCTGTTTTCAAAGTCAGCTTTCACACATCATTGCTATTCTACTTTCATGTGCTCCTTCTTACAGTGTATAAGGAAATGAATACGAGACAGTAACACTAGAACTAAATAACCACTGTACCTTCCAACAAACTTATGGTGTCACTCTTACTCTGCTGCAATAGCCTCTTAAGTAGACAAAAATACAGCAAGAGAATTGCTAACATAAACCAGAACAAATCCAAGTTAAACATCTGAAGGGCACGAAATTATTAACAGCTCCTCGGGGTATCCTTCATGTTTACTATACAGAATAATGGTTCTTCCAAATAAATAAAACACTGTATGTATGGCTAGACTTTCCAAACGAAGACTTGGAAAGGGCTCTACCCACGTGCGTGTATCCTTCAAGCCTGCGCAGTGGATTTTTTAGGTGAGGCACATTAGTATTTGGAAAACACAAGAGGTATCTTGACCTACGTACTAAATTATATTTGGCTCAATAAACCTGGAATTTCTGTGAATGTTTTGTAAAATCTTGTTCTAACTCCTGACAAGTTCTAGCAGATCCCAGAAATTCATGAGATGTCATCTTTAGAGCCTAAAACACCTCTGTCAGTCTGGCTTTAGATCACTTTTGTGTCTCTTTTTCTCAGATTTTTTAAAAAGTGGTATCCTCAGTTCCCAAAGTTTCAACTCTCCAAGTCGCTACTCAGCCACAGCAGCTACATGTTTATTGGCACAATATTCTTCTGAAGTTGAGAAGGAACATGCAGGGCTTTAGCCATGGCCCAAGAGGATGCTCTAACACATACATGGGCTTCAGCTCCAATACCACATTTGGTAGTTACTGACATTTCATCAGTGTCATTCATTCACCTTATCACACTCTTCTTGTGGAAACTTACCTCCTGCACAAACACTGGACGGCTCAGCTGCTAGGATCTCAATGCAAGATTTCTTGAGAATCTAAAAGATTTAAAATATGGCATTTCTGGTAACCATTTTTATCTATGCTTTATTATGCAGGAAAGGACGCCCTTTTCTGGGTTTCAGAATAACAAACTTACTGAATCAATGGTTCCTCTTAGGGCATAAAAGCCTCCCTTTACTGGGAAAACATGATCGATGCTGTCAGCAATCGTTGACAGCTGCAAAGAAAGACAATCATAAATCATGAAGAAAACAAAATAACAGTGAACAAAACTGGGCCCTTTCATACTTGCTAAAAGACATCATAGTGACATGAAATGACTTATGCCTCAAGTAATTAAATAAATGCCTTCATCTGATGCTGTTACTTGTGCAGTAGTATAAGAGAGAAATAAAACAAAAAGAAAGCAAGCAAAGTTACCTGAGTTTCATTGAAGTCTTTCACTCCAACACAATAAACAATAGCTCCAAAGCTTCTGGCTCTGTTTGCCTTAAAAAAAAATTGCCATTAAGTGCAAAGCTATATAATCAGTGGAGCCAGCAATAAATGTCTACAGGTTTGACACGAACTAGTTTGGATAAACATGAAGGTGACTTACTTCTTGCTCTGCATAATAAAACTGAGCATCTTGCAATTCTCCATCCGTCAGAGCAATAATCACACTAGCAGACCGAACTCCTACATGTAGGACAGTGAACAGATTGCATACACATGACACAAGAGGCAACAATGAAAAAAAGAGTTTGAAGTTAGGCAATCCTTTTTGCTGAAAAGTAAATACAAAACCATAAGGCCAGACTCTCAGCCTGATTTGTATGGCCGTCGTGATATACCAGCTGAAGCCCAGATGCAAAGCCAAAAACCTGTGCACCTTTGCACCACAAGCACCACTGGAGGGGCAATGCTGCTCTAACAAGGTCCATGCACAGACTTTTCTGTTCTGCATGAAATAGAGCACTTACTGAGATTACATCTAGACATTTCACATGCAGATCTGACAAAATTAATCCAGAGAAGGAGAGGTTTCCTCTCTTTCTCTTGACAAACTTGGCTCTAGATAAACCTCATCCAGAGATTGTGGTAAGAGATACCTCTGCAAAAGGAGCTTCCTGCCATCCTACCTCCCCCTCCAGCAGACTTTCAAAGAGCAACCCTACTGAACATGGCATGAAATGTGCTTCTATAGAGGGTGGGTGGAGAGTGTCACTCCACTTCTCAAGTGACAGAAATGTCCAGTGAAATTCACAGGAAATCCAAGCATGTGAAAACCTTGAGATCAAGTTAAAAATTCATGTCTTGTGATAAGACATTTCATATCCCATCTAAAATTAAGTGAAAAGGTTGCATAGGCTGCAGATATCTATACATGTAATGCAATATAGAACACAGTGCTGCCTAGAAAAATGCAACATGTTAACAAAACGAAAATGAATAAAAACTCTCCTTCAACCAAACATTCTGAGTCTGTAGTTCTTAAGCAAAGTAACTAATATATATACATGGTACTTTCAGGGAAGTATTTGTTATTATTTCAAAATAATCTGTTACAATTTCAAGTGTCGTCCCCCATGCTGTCTGAAATTAACGACTGATTAGTTGTGACAGGTTTCTTATGCCATGCAGTCCTTCCCATGTCATGTCAGACACAGACATAAATCTTAAAAAAATGACCTACAACTTGGCATGGCGGGGAGGAGGGGTGGGAAGCTTGGATTTCCATATTCCTGAGTTTTTTCTGCTCAGCATGCTTGACAAAGGCTGAAAAAATGGAGAGCTTATTTTGGGGGTTTTTCTACACTTATGTCTTCCCTGATAATTTATCTTATGAATCCAGACCTCATCTACTTCTTTTTCCTCTGTAATCAAATTACAGAATAGTTTAGTTCTTAGCTATATGCTATAATGAGGTACAATTTTAGCTGGACACCTCAGGACTTCTGATTTTGCTGGCAAAAGTACCTGCAACACATCACAGAGTGCTGCTGTAGACTCTACTCTCATAGCCTATTTCTCTGTCTTTCAAAGAGACCATCAGCCCAAAAATGATAACAACCTCACACAAGGGTATCAGCCAGGCAAGACATGTTAACTAATCAGGCCTTGTTTTGGCAAAGACAAAAACCACAAATACACTTTCCTCTCAAAATTTAGTGAAAAGGTACATTTTAGCAACCTGGAATCTGAAACCACATCATTCTCACTGATGCAAACCCCTCAACTGATTGCATTTATACCTACACTAATGAGATTGATGACTTGGGAACACAGAGCCAACAGGGTTGAGGGCATCAGGACATAAGAGCACAGGAAAACCTGGGTATTCCTGTCTCCTGGGTGCAGGACAGGCAGCTGTAATGGTTTGGTGTGCATTCTGCAATGGTCAGATCTGGGATCATACTGGTCTTTTCTGGTCTTAATAAGCCATGAATCATGCATTTAAAAGTCGGACTGTAGTCAAAATGGAATGTAGTATTGCATAACACCAACTCCTTCTCCAAAACTTCTTTCAGCGGGTTTACTGCAGGTCATAAGAAGAACCATAATCCTGGTCTTTTCCATGCAGATATATAACATGAACAACATACAACACATACCTCCATAGGTTTCATGGTAAATTTGCTCATTTGCCTGCAACAAAGTGTAGAACATAGTTAGCTTTAAAGTATAACAGCATGAAGTAAGCAAAGTTTACATTTATAGAACAAAGAAAGTAGGTACTGTGATGTGTACCCTTTTAAATCCTTCATGCATGAACGTGTCTCCTCCAGGCACTTCATCCCGAAGAATGTCGAGCCCTCGTCTTATGGCTTCCCTTTGGATTGGAAAGAAAAAAAAAAAACAAAAACCAAACAAAACCAAAACAACCAAGGAGACCATTTTATTAAAAGTTCTTTTTTTGTCTTCTGTTGAGATTTTTGTACCACAGCTAGATTATGCAGCCTGTCAATACATTGCACAGAGTACAAGAACATCAGCTAAAACACTGGTTAAATCAACATTTTTCTCAAACCCCACAATTTCTCAGCTAAACACCCACAGGGGCACAAAATCAGACACATGGTACAGAGTTCAGGTAACAATTCAAGGATGCAATTCTATCCCTGCTCCCTCATTGTGGTATACTGTCAGCCAGAATAAAACTGCATTAAGGAAAATGCCAGATATTAAATTTTGACAGACTGCAGACCAAAAGAGAATTTAAAAGCTTATGACCCTGTTGCAAAAATGGGACAAATTAAAACTCTGTATTCAATCAGTCATGAAGACAGTCAGGAATAGTACTTTTTAATTCTAAATACAGAGGCCTAAAGATAAGAGAACAGGATGGGAATGATGAGACTTCCTTATCTTAGACCAGGGACTGATCAATCTTCCTGTGGCACAGCTTACTCCCTGGAAACTGAGGCCCTTGGATATCATGACCCCTGTTGCATAGCCTCTTAGTCCACAAATATCTGGAATAACCAAGAGGATTGCCCAATGAAATTGATAGTTTAATTGATCACTGATCACTAAAAGACCCTAATCCTTGGGAAAGTTTTCCTTTTATTAATGGAATAAAGCACAAATATTCAACAGATAAAGATGTAGGCAGTTCAAACATCAGCTTCAGATGCCACGGGGCATCCTTTCCTTAAAGGAACATTGAGAATTTTTCTAAACTCCATTTTGTAACTCAGTATTTTAGGTGACACAACTACAATTACAGAGAATAAGAGTCTGTGGGATGAAGGTTAAAATCAGGATCTGGGAGTGGGGATGTCCTTGGGACAAAGTATAAAATGAGCTGAAAAGGCCCACATAGCAAGCTATACAGTGAACAGGAGTTTAGAAGAGGGAAGACTAGTACCATGTTCAACATATTGCCACAGAGTTTCTCTCTACTTTCCACCTTGAAAAGGGCAAATCCACCCGAGAAAAGTAAGCAAGTTTGAGCTCTGTCACCATGGTACATGATGGAGACCTGAGCCAAAACGCAGGGGAGCCAGCAGAAGTGCAAGACTCCTTCATGGTTCCTGGCTTTGGATAAGGCCATAGAGTATAAAACAGAGGGAATGGTTGTTCTTTCAAGACTGCTCCAGAGTCCCCATTATTTATAGGGTGCCCTGTACTATTGAGGCCCTCTCACACAGATGACAGTAGCAGCAGCAAAAGTGAGGGCTTTAAGCTGAAATGAAAGAAAATACTCAGAACCAGCCCCAACAGGGATTTGTATGTGTGAGGCAAGTTAATTTTTTTTGCTTTTTAAGCAGTGGTTTGAAGGGAAGGGAGGTTGGATTTGGGCTTTTCTGATTGTGGTTTCAGGGACTTTTGTTCGTTTGTTTAAGAAAAAAATCGTTTGTGAAGGTGGCAACAAGAATTTTGCTCCAGCCTTAGACTTTTCTTACAGCCTGTCCCTTGGTTTTGCAAACCACCTCTAGCATGGATGCTGTCTGCAAGCAGCCCAGGAAAGGGGTGTGATAGCCTGGTGAGATGGTGCTCCAGTACTCAGTATAACCACCTGAGGGTGTAAAGTTCAAGGCTTTGAGTCACGTCTAAGGGCACTGGGAGACTTTCATACAGTCTTTTGCTCATCAGTTCATGTTCTGAGATCTCTTCCACTACCCATATTTGGGTAGTTGGGGAGAGCAAGAAAGTACCTGGATCCTCAGGTGGAAATGAAGTTTCTCCCTGAAATACTGCAATAAAGAACAGACAGCTCAGTGCTGCTTTCTTCTTATAAAGCAGAAAAGAAAATTGCAATGGGAGACCAAAAGGCCTTCTAAGCCCTCCTCCAGTTAGGAATGGTGGAGAGGATTTCAGCTGGTGCCACACTAAGGATTGAGACAGACCTCCTAATTCTGGTTTTGGGAGCACTTGCTGCTTGAGAGGAGGGATGGAGGGCATTTCTGGATGAAAGCTGGGGGGAGTACTTGCCTGTTCTCTGTTAGTTTCATGATTGTAGTGCCTCGTGAAGAAAAAACAATGAAAGACATCCGCAACATTGGACTGAAACAGAAGAAGCCATATCCAAGTCACACACAATACTTCAGCAGATTTTCATTTGTTAAGAAGTACTGAACAAAAAAAATTATATATATAGGAAATTAAAGTAGTATCTTCAGATTACCTTATGAATTTCTCCGCTAGGCTTTCCACAAAAGAGTAAATCTCAGTCCAATGATTTCTGACACTTCCAGATCTGGATACAAAACACAATTGATTACATTATTCTTTCTTCACAATGACATTTCTCTTTCCACTTTCAATTTTAAGCCTGGCCTACTCCAAAGGTGGTTAGAGACACCCATTATATAGAATTGTGTTGGAAGCTATAACAGCAACCGTGAAGACAAAATCCACCGACTGAAAGACAATTAGAAATAGGTCTGAAACGGTTTACCATGAAATTTTGAAACAAGTTCAGTAACCCTTCCATCTGCTTTTGTTCCTTTTATAGCATAAAATATAAATATTTTCTTCTAGTTTAATTAATTTTATTTGACTTCATTAAATCATCTGCTAGCAGGTTATTTACTTTCCTAGAGCACAGCTCTGCCCTTGAAGCTACACAAAGTCTTGAGTGATCGTCTGTTCTCCCAGAATGTGTGGGAGAATGTTTCCATGAATTACTGTTTGTTTCAAAAGAGAAAGCTTTTGAAACAATTCAGAAGGGAAAGGCAGGACACTTGACTAATTTGCTGGACTAAAGTTCTGGACAGACAATCCCTGGCTCTACTATAGATTTCTTGAGAAAACTTGGGCAACTTAGTTACACGCAGAGAACTTTTACATTCATGCTGCCATTTTTATTATATAAAACTGTATTACTGGCACTCCCTGGCTTTTTTCTACCAAGTCTTATCAGGGACCCCCACAGTCTGGTGGGACTCAGACCTCATACAGAGCCTTGTACACAGCACTTCTACAGAAATTATAGGCAATTTCTACCACATTGATCTATACCATACACTTTCAAGACACTAAAAAGGCAACAAGGAATGAAAAGTCAATGGGTTTAAAAGTCCTCCCTAGGACACTGATGTTTATGTAAGAATGACCCATTCACTTTCTTTGCTTGCCAAACTCACTTAGTAGGTGTCATAGGCAGAAAGATAAATGAAACAATGGCACACAGAAGAATCAGAGGGGCTTAGATGCAGAACTAAAAGTTCTGAAACTTAACTACTATAAAGCAGTAGGATTCCTCTAACTGCTGCTAGGCATTTTTCTGTGTACACATGAGAAAACCATTTTGTATTACAATTCTCATCTCTGCTATGGGCTTTCCAAGTGACCCTCTGTCAGTCACTCCTACCTCTGTACGTCAGGTCCAGAGCGGCATACAGAAGACCACAGTGCAATGTAGTTTAGTACTGCCTGCCCTGCAGCAGTGCTGGTGGGGTGGAGATGAGCAAAGATAAAGGGAAAAGGACCAAAAGGAGTCTCCTGCTCCTGAACTACAAAAGCTAGAATAATTTGGCTTGTGTAACCCTGGGCTAATATGCTGCTCTTCTGGAGAACTGGTGATTCATTCACAGAACAAACTGCTTGTCAAAGAATGAAGAAATTGCCAGGCACTGAGGGAGCAGAACAAAACACCAGGGACTGCTCAAACCAAAGGTCTGGATCCTCTACAGTATCCAACTTACATGTACTAAGCAACAACATGTTAGTGTATTTGTGAACAGCACCAATGAAAGGTGCTGGCACTATTACCAAATTAACCATTTTCTTATAATTAAAACAATAATCCATAACTGATGTGAGGAATATAGTTTAAAGATGGCTTTTCTAAAAGGGACCAGAGACAATTCAACACCCATAGTTCTCCAGGATTTTTCTGAAAGTGTCAGGCTAAATCTCCAAGTATGACAAAGACAAAGGGAGTTACCTTTAATCTATCCAAGATAGATGCATTTACAGCTCCCAATTTGTTTTAGTTCTTTCCCACCTGGAGCTGAGACTCTCAACTTCATTCTGATCTTGCCATCTGACTTAAAATCAATTCCTGAAATTTTCAGTGAAGTCAATTCCCTACACAGAATAGCCACAGTTTTTTCCTTGGAAAAGACTGACCTATTTTGGACAAGGTATCAAATTTCTACTGCCAGCTGCAGAGGCACTGATGCAATCCAAAAAAGAAAGTAGCACTGAATTTTCTTTTGAACAGCAACCAAACAACATTTCCAGTACCTTTTTGGGACTGTCAGAATTCTTTTTTTTTCCCTGCCTTCTCTTTTTTTCAATCTACAACTCATGCAAAAAACATCTTGGTAAAACAGCCTAGGCACTGAAAATTCAAGATCATAAGCCACTAATGGTGGAAAAACATGAAGACCTTTAAAGTGAAAATGCACAGATAACCTTAATACTATGCACTTTTATGTACTCTGACTAGAATGAAACATCGTTTCATGGGAAGGATACAGCCAGTGAGACTGAGAATTGCCTGCAATAATTAGGTGGACCCCCAACTCTGAAAAGCTAGGGAGGTCTCTGTCCTGGGCTGGTCCTTGCAGGAAGCATATTGTGCTCTCAGTGCACAGCCCTACATCACTGAGCTACTTCGCTGCTGAGCAGTGCTACTTCAGCATGGCAGCATGCGCCCTTCTCCCCCTAAGAGGAATGCTGCACCCATGAGTGGCTTAACAGCTGGGAACTGTCAGTGTCTCAATCCACCAACAGGGAAATGTCAAAGCTAAACAAAAATACTAGCAAGAAAACGTTACTGTCCTGAAATCCCAGGGAGAGAGTACCAGTGAAGTGATCAGCACTTAATCGCTCTCCCCACCACACTCCTGCAAGCCCAGGTGTGCCATCTCCCATTGCAAATAGTGCCCAAAATGACACCAACACCAGTCATGTCTAATCCCTTATGAACACCAGTGCGAGTGGGCTGGCTTATAGAAGAACCTGATTTCCCCTCTCTCCCACCAAAGTTCACCTCTAAATACCCCTCTTTGTAAAGTCATTTTGCCATTTCATATACATACATTATCTATCTATCTATACGCTTTGGAAGCTTCTTGAGTTTGTCCTAATAGTTTCATCTGTTGCCCCAGAGGCCTAACCTGATATCACCATCAAGAGCCGTTTTAATGGCAGATTAAACAAAAACTACAACAATAAAATGTTTGCTAAATTATACACCAAGTTGCCAAATGCTGTCAAACATGAGTCCCAACACTCACAAACCGAACTGTCCAACATTATTGAAAATCTTGAGCCATTTCACTGCCTTTGGAATCTTATCTTTCACATGCAGAGTCACTATCGCTGTCAACATGAACTAACTTGCTGCCCTTCGTGGCTGAATCAGACTCAGAGGTTTTTGCCTTGCTTTCCCATGGCATGTGGGAAGCTCCAAGCATACTCTATGCTCCTTTCTGACCACTACCAATGATGAAAGCCATACCCACATTTAATGCCATAGTTACAAAGCCCAGAGAAAGAAAAGGGTCTTTCTATGATGCTGTGAAATACAGGCTACTCTTGGACATCCACACAGCATAATTTTTATGGGGTTTTTTGGTGCTTTTGTTGTTTCCCTTCAAACTTTACAGTAACTAAGAACAAACTCTTGTTAATCAGTGTACCTGTGCAAATTGGAGCCTCAGAGAGAGCTGGTATGAGATTCCAAAGTACCACCAGTACATAGACACAAACAGATTCCTTGCCTGGTCTGTTTGCCCACCAAATGACACAATCCTGTAAGATTTCTGAGGAACTGTGAAGACTTCAGAATAATTAGAAAAGAATAAATGAAACATGGAAAAAATCGGCGCTGTGCAAAAAAACCACTGGCGGTGGGACACACACTCATCGCCTCATCAGCAGAGGTCTCTGGCTTGTGGTGCTTGATACTTTGCATGGACAACCTTAGGCTCACCGGGCTTCCTCAGCTGAGAGAGTGTAGGGAGGAAGGTCAGGGCTCAGCTGAGTGCTGGCAGCCTTTGATTGATGTGAGAAGCTGAACCAGGTAGTCAATGGCTGAAAGCTGGAAATCCTCAAGGTCTGCGAGGTAGTTCTGGCTGTAACACAGACTGGTTTGGTTTTTTTGTTTGTTTGTTGTTTTTTGGTGTGGGTTTGTTTGTTTTGTTTTTTTTTTTGGAGAGGGCTACAGTGCTGTCTTGGTGAATCTACTGATACAAACCTCCATCACAGAATGCTACCTGGTTCAGCTCCTTACATCAAACTAAGGCAAGCCAGATCCCTGCGTATTGTGACACGCAGCTGACAAGCAGGTTGTATGCCTTTCAGAGTCAAGCAGGATGGTGAGGCTTTAGTCCTTGGAGGCTAGATAAATCATGATGAAGGAAAGTGCAAAGCATCAAAGAGCTGCTGTGGGCAGCCAGAATGCCCCAGAAAGCATCTCAGGGCCTGTTTCTGTTTCTCCTGCCAGTTCCACTGGGGTGAACCTAGAGTGGGACCAGTGAAGGAGCAGAATTTTCCCAGGTTTATACCTATGTAATTGGGACCAGGATTCAGACCAAGCGAAGTTAAGAAAAAAATCCACAGGAGCCATTTGTCTTGAGCATGCTCCTTGCTCCATGAGCTCTGTTCCTGTTATACATGAGATGAAAAGAAAAGTCAGCAAACCACAATACAGGAAAGAATGTCATCCTGGCCTCATCAGGACTGGGCTCAGAGGAGCAGCTGCTGCTGCTGCAGTTGCTGCTGCTGCTGTTTTCCTTAATCCACATTGCTACTGCTTGATGGGAGGGGAAAAGAGGAGGTCAGTGAGTATTTCTGGGGGTGGAAGGAAGTGATGTGATTCCAAGGCTTGATTCTGCTCCTGCTGACTTTGGAGTGATTCCCTCTAGTTTAGCGAAGTTCTGTGCCAATATAAAAACAGTGAGCATGTTAAGAGTTGTGCCTACCCAACCTGAAGTATTTCACTGCTGATTGTGCAGATGACCAAGAGCAAGATGGACTGGAAACCTTATCTTCTTTCCTAAAAGGCTCCCAGAGGCAGTGGAAGCTGGAACCCAGAGAAATGAAGCAGCACAACCCTGGCATGTGCTTGCAGCCCAGTCACTTCAGGAAGCAAAAAACAGGAGGGCCAGCTGTGTCTGTCCTAGAGCATGTGATTCCGTTACTGCTAAATTTATTGTCAGGAGCACATACAGATCAACCCAGTGCAATATACATCACAAATGCAGCTTTGCAGTAACGTTAAAGACCCAGTCCTATCCAAAGAGTAAATATTTTTATTATCGTAAACAGAGAGAAGGCAACAGGATTCAAAGCCTTTCATCTCTGCTGAAACTGACAAAGTGAAATCCCTTGAAAGCACAGAGCTGCCCCTCATCCTATTCCACACACACTCCATGCACATTTGCCTCCATTGCAGATTAGTGGAAGGCAGTAACTCCGGAGATCCCAGAGAAAGAAGAAACATTATTACCGATGCTGGGTTTAGTTGGAGTGTGGTGTCAGGGGAGTACAACACCTATTGGGTTTGTAGGTCCCTCTAAGTCTCTACTTCCTTGGGCTAATGGTGGCCCTGTACATGGTCCACTGCTCAGAAATGTGACACTTATTTGGAGAGGTCTTTGTGGTCACAACCACATTGTAGACAACAGGATTCTTGCACATGGCTAATAATGGCTCTGCAATAAAAGCAAACCCTGAGGCATCTAGTTGGTTGTGGTTTCAGACACGCATGCTCAAGCGTTCATCCACTCTTCTCCCTTCTGAGCCAGGAGAGCATTCAAAGTGACAAGAATCCTTTTCCAGCAATGCTTCTTGCAAGCATGGAAGGGACCTTGACTGGTGATTCATACAGGCAAGGAAAGACTAGTTCCTATTATCTACTCCAGAGGCAATTAGAAACACTGGAAAAGACAGCCATTCTGAGTCAGTCCTTGCTTCAGAATACTTGTAATATTAATGGACAAAACAAGGGCTGGAGTGAGGAGGGGAAGATGTAGAGGTGACTGCAAAATGGGTTTTAATCCTGGGCCAGCATGCAAGCACATGACCCAAAGTACTTGAATCAAAAACGTTTCATGACCAAATCCATTAATTTCATAGCTAGCTTTTCTCTGATAAAACCATTGATAAAGTCTGCAGTAATATTACAGATTTCTATGAAATCATACCTTAAAACGTTGCCCTTTGATCCTACAGTCATCCATCTAGTTCACAAATCCTGTCCATTTGATGCTATACTATAAGTTCTTTAAGTCCCTAGCCAATGAAAGGGCAAAAAGTGAAATTCAGATGTCATGCTTCAGATGTCATCCAACCACTTCAGAGATGCTCAGAGCAGCATCAGGGCAGGAAAACGGGCTCTCAGCATTCTGGTACTCTCCAGCAAAACACAGGGAGCAAAGCAGGGCACATAATCACAGCCATGCTGCAACACTATTAACAAGGTGCCAGGAGCAGGGATATACAACTCCTGAGCTGTGAAAAACTCACAGTAGTAAATTCACCTCTGCATTTGAAATCAAGAGATTCAGTCCTACTACACCTCGTTCAAACTCACAATTTGCACCAGCATTTGGTCTGCAAGCGCAGACAAAAGTAATGAAATTCTCAGTCACTGAACACACACAAACAAAAATCCCAGGTCAGTGGGAATTTTACAGTTTATTTCCTTGGCTCAAGCCCCAAATAAATCAGATTTAGTTACATGCATAAATAGACTGCAAATGACAAGCTGCCATGGCTTTTTCTTCCTGTTAACTGTGCATGTTTTATGTCAAATAACCATTACCCATTAGCTTTGCCTTGTGTTTTATAAAGAATTTTTTCTTGAAGCAAAAGGAATGAGAATTGGTTTTCCTGAATATTTTTTTTCCTGATAAAAGTCAAAGCTGGCAGAATAATATCAGACAAAATACAAACAAATAAAACCTGGTTCAAATAACATAGGTATGGCTGAAGCGGAATAAAAATTTGCTTTGAAACATTCTGAGCATTTATACCTGGTTGTAAGCAAATCACAGCACTGGCTGCAATAAAACCACAACAAAGAAAGATGCAAAGGCAAAATACCAACAGATTATTTTTTGAAAACAATAAAAAATACTGCTTACAGGCAGCTAAAGATTATTAAAGCTGTCATGTAGATGATATGGTCAAATTGTAAGGGGGGGAAGTCAACAGCAAAGGAGGAAGACAGATAGACCCAGCCATTTTTAAATAGAAATCAATGTTATCTAAGGAATAAAGGTCATACTTTTGTTCAGACAGCAACTTCTCTCAGCTGACCTGCATCAGGTTCTACATCTTATGATGAACTCAAGCCTGGATGCAGTAGGTAGGTATTCATGCTTAAATAAAAGGGAGTTCAGCAGAGGTTTATTTCAGTCAATACAAAACTTTCAAATGTTATTAAGTTAAGTAACAGAACATGTGTTCAGACACCTATTTTTATCACCAGTCTGACTTCCAACCACACTAATGTTGTTAACCAGTACATAGAATGGCAGTGGTCCAAGACATCATGGAGAGAGAAGCTGGAAAATTTCCCACAGGTCCAGTTCTATCCTAAGAGTCTTAGGCTGGGACTGTGTGGGGCAGGAAAAGAAGCAGAGGGCTACAGTGAGACCCTAAGGCAAAAAATGCTTGCTCTCACTAGGACTTGAAATCAATGAGTGCTAAATTAATTTAAATCATTGGGAATGAAAAAAATAATCATGGGCGGGGGGGGAGGGGGACAGCAAAAAATGTGTTTACCAAATGCTGTTTGTTTGCTTTAAATATGGCATACTGTGAAATAACAAGGTATGTGGAAATCAGCTATTCCCTATAGTTTGCCTTATAATTATAAAAGCTGATCCTGAATGGCAGTTTCTAAGATGCCTTTTGCCCTGAAAGTTTTTGGGCTTGCCTGAAGCAAATTAGGCAGCATCAACCTGTTTCCCTCCTAACACTTCCCATCCCTACAAAACTGCATTTTCAAGGGCAAGCTCAGGAGGTGGACACAGACCCCAAAAACAAAATGAGAAGGGAGACTGGACAGGGTAGCTAACTCCTATCTAATTCGAGGTTGTGCTTTTCCCCAGCACCTCCCTACCAGTGACATTCACCTCTCAAGCACAGCTTACCATGTTTAAAGCAAAGTAGCTCCAAAATGGATAACAAGCAAGAGGCTGGGCACATTGTACTGATTTCTTTACCAAAGTTGCTGTTGACAGAGATGCTCTTGGGAGCACAGGAGACAAACTAAAACTGACATGAAAGGCAATATTGTTGTGGGCCCAAAGAGACAGGAGTGCCACAAAGAGGGACTACCCAAAAGTACAGCGGGATGATGAGGACTGGACAAAGGATAATTTGGCCAGACTATCCAAAAATCAGTTTTAACAAAGAAAACCAGCCAAAGCCTTATCAATACATTTTCACTGCCATCGAAGTGTCAGTGAAACTGTGCTGTTGAAAAAGGAAACATTTTCCCAAGGCTGTGCAGCTCATTTTTCCTTAAAATAAAAAAAAACTTTTAGCAAACATCCGAGCAGGAAAAATAAGAAAATACTTTTGTCTACCTCACCATCAAAAAAAAATCAGGAAATTTCTTCATATTTGGTAAATATAAAACACAGACAGCTCTGCAGCTCAGATCTGTCATGTCAAACATCACCAGAAGCAGATATTTATGGCAGTTATAAGTCATTACTTTAAAAGGGTTTCTATTTGTTGCGCTAATAAACAACCATAATGATGCTACCAGGCACTGTTACAATTAGGAAACACAAGAGGTCAGTCATCCTTTCTGCTCTGCAAGTGCAATTCAATATGATTACAAACAACAGCTGGATGTTAACAGCAAGGCAGGATGAAAGGGAGTTACTTACATATTCAAGCACAAGGATGTTACTACAAGACCTGATGGTCAAGCAATCAAATCCCTAACGGGACCTGGTCTCCCCAGTTTGGGATGGGACTGAAAAAGTTCTTCATGCATCTACACAACCTAAGCAAATGAAGGAACCCCAGCAAGTGAGAACTACTCAATGAGCCATTATGTTCAGCTTAAGAACTATGGTAAAAATGTAAGAGATAAGGTAAAAGTAAGATCTTTGCTATCACATGTGACTTGACCTTACTACATGCCATAGAAGAGATGGGTATGCCAACTGCAAGGTATATTGCCTTACCTCATGCAGAGAGAAACTTAGCTGCAAACAAAAATCTTTGATGCTTCAGTATGATACTTTAAAGTCTTCCACTACACCTTCAAGTAAGCTCAAGTCTGCATAACTCAAAGTATGATGTACAAATAGCACAAGACTGCAGATTCTAGGCAGCCACATCTGCAGCCAGTGAATGTCCACTTCTTGATTCAAAAGATTTGCTCTTAGAGGCAGTCCTAATGCGGCTCTGGCATGGTCAGACAATCCTAAGGAGGATGATGGCTGGTCTCCCTCCCACACATGCTGCTTTTCCCTTTCACCATGCCAGCTTCTTGGGCATCTAAGGCTTAGTGCTGCTGGTCTGACCTTGCTTATCCTATGGAGTTAACATAAAGGACTGCCATCAACTTCAGGCAGAGGGAAAACTGTAAGAAAACAGCGAGTTTCTTCTAATTGGCAGCATATACATTATAACAATAACTTCACTGGAAGATATCTTTTCTATCTGATGATTGTTGCCTGCAGGATTAAATCCCTACAGACTTTGCCTGGCAGAATGAAAAGGAAAAATCATGCCCCAGTAAAGACATTGCAGTAACACACGCTGCATAAGGAGAAAGGTTTGTTGTCTTCTTCCAAATTGCCTCCTACGGATGTGTGATTACATCTTTCTATGGGCAAGCAAAGCCAAGCAGACAAAGTCATTTTGGTTCACCCAGGCTGACTTTAGAGACAGGGCCTGTCATTCAGGAAGAGTGCTCACTACAGGATCAAAGCCTGGATTTTTCACAGAGCCACTACCTCAATCCCATTGTTAGACAGCTAATTAAGACTGAATGCATTTAACTCAAGACTGGCAAGGCACCAACAAAAGGAGGCAATCCCCAAGCCATACAAGTATACTCTGTGGTGTATATGGCTGGGTTTTTCTGTGGTTCCTCCCATCAGAAATTAGAACCAGAGTTCTTCACAGATATGTATCAGCATGGATCCAGTCCTAAAATAAGGTGTCCACTGCATTTACAGATTTACCAGCTGCTTCTGACTGGCTTCCTGCCTTCTTTCTACCTGGAACACCCTCACCGTTCTCCACACTTATGAGTAACCTAGTTCCTGATGAACTGTCCCAAGATCCAGAGCCCATTCACTCAGTCTCTCCCTGCCTCCATAAAGCTCCTTGTGTTGTGCCAGATGTCACAGAACACAGCCGGGACTAAACAGACACTCAGCCAGCATGAGATGTATGGCTGTCAAGATGTGGTACTCTAATATTACCCACATGGATTGTAATGCAATCTCATTGAGAGCAAAAACAGCTTTGCCAATACATTGTCACAGTCTTGGTAGGAGCACGGATAGATTCTAAAACTACTCAGGGGCCTAAGTAACTTTTACTACAGCTTTTTACCAAAGAGTTTCTCTTTGGTATAACTCTCAACGATCATGAAGACTGCGTTTGCAGCTGAAATCAAGGAGAATTTTCCCACGGAAAACCAAGTGCATGACTTTTTACTTCAATCGTAATCAGATCCAGTTTCCAGTGGACCACAGTAGTGAGTGGATAGCACTTGAAACAAATAAAAAAGACTGGTACCTTGCTGAAAGAAAATATTATTCCAGACCCAGAGTACTGGAAAGGAACTTGCTTGCACGATCAACTTCCCATTGCTTGACAGATCAGTAACTGAGCAAATTGCTCTCTTCTCCGCATCTATTTCCCTAAATACAACATGAGCAGTAACAGCCAATAAAGTGCTTCCTGATCTACAGATGAAAAGCAGCATAGAAGCCCAGTGTGGTGATTGCTGGGGGTACTCAATTTAATTGTAAACAAGGAAATTGCACTAAAGAAGATAGAGAACCCATATTGCAATCAACATTCATTGTTACAGGGAATTCAGTGCAGGAACTGGACATCGTGACAGTACTGGTCACTCCTAGGAAGACTAGTAGGAATTAATTCGAGAACTAACACTAGTCCTACACAGAGCTCTTTCTAGACACAGAAGTTACTTCTCAGGAACAAGTTCTTAGTGAAAGGAAAACAAAACAACGATGACATGATATGTTAGAGCACCTTTTAGAAAGGTAGAATGTCTTTGATCTTCAGCTACTTTTGCTATAAAACCAGAACCACTACTTACTGATACATTTTTCTTTCCTCTTGAATACAGGAATATACATCCTGAGTGATGGTGGCTTTTTGCCTCATGCAGGCTGTGCAGAAGGCCTTATGGACTGAACAGTTCTCCCAACTGGGAAACAGTGCAGTGAAGACTTCACACTCAACTTGTGGGCAAGAATCCTGAAGAAAAGTCTTCATCTTTCATAATATCATATCACATAGATAATCCAGGATGTATTACAGAACACAGACATCACATTGAATACATGTGGGAGACTAACAATTTACTCCTTGAGTTAAATCCTTGGCTGTCAAGTCTAAGCAGTACACCAGCAGAAACAGGAATTCATGCTTTATGAAAAATACCTGTGGGTGCACCAGTTTACCACTCGCTATAACACGCCTATACCTGAGCACTTAATCATACCCCCTGGCCATACCTGAATTTGGCTGACATATTATTAAAATACATGACAACCTATTTTCATAGACGTAACTCAAACACAGGTTTAGACAATTCTAAAGAAACTGGGCAAAAATAAGTTTTACAAAACCTATTTTTTATAAATGAGTATGTAAAAAAGCAACCACTGCATTAAGGCAGTCTAGTCTTAACTTTAGTTAGGTCTGCACAGTCCTGGCACTGCTAAGTCCCACAGATAACATCTCAGCACACAGTCCAAGTCTTGACACAAAACTCTGGGATTTCTGGGGACACAGACCAACATCTCCTCAAACTCAACGTGCAAAGCCCACATACCACATGCTACAACCTGAAAGCAACACGATTTCCCAACTTTGTATATGAAACTAACCCAGGGTAGAGCACAATGCTATTCTAAGTGCTCCACCTGGGAAACGTGCAAGTTTTGGGGAGCAAAAATAAGCAACCTGTCGACCACATCATGTTTGGCATCAGGGTAAGCCACCCAGGGAGACGGGGAAACAATGTCCCTGCTGCTGCAAGGAGTCACTCAAGGGTGAATAAACGTTTTTAAATGCGACTGTCACTTACTTATCCAGGACGAAGTAGAGATCAAAGGCACCGTGACAGGAGCGCTGCTCTTCTTGCTCTTCCTCCTCCTCCGGGCGGGCGCAGGAGATTAGGCTCCCCATTGCCAGCAAGAAGCAGCACAAAAATGCCGCTTTCTCCACGCCGCTCCAGCAACTCGCCATCTTTTTCCTTCCTTAATTCTTCCTCCTCCCCCAGTCGCTCTCTCTCCCCCTCTCTCTGCAAATTTTACAGGCAGTTCGGAAGCACCGAGGGCAGAGCGGAAAAAGAAAATCAAAACAGACAAACAAAAATCACTAACTTCAGTATCTCAGCTCGACCCTGGGAGCTCAAAGAAGCCCTGCCCGCAGGGCACCGGACCGCTGATTCAGGGCTGGGGGCTGAGCCCAGGCGGATGGTTTCCAGAGCCCAGACCCCGTAACCCGCCGCCTCGGCGGCTGCCTCGACCCCCGACCAGCTCAGCTCCGACCCACAAGGAGAGAAAAGGTTCCTCTCGCAAGGGCCAGAGGCAGGAAGGGGCAAGAGGGAGGGGAGCGGGAGGAGGGAGACAGGATCTTATGGGGGCAAGCTAAACTGGGACTTTCCTGTTCCGGGATACTGAGATTGGAAGGGCTGCTGCGAGCCAGGGACCGAGGTTAGGGTCGGCTGCCCCGGCGCCTCTCCACCGCCCCTGGGGCACAATTCCTCTCTCCTTCCCCTCTCGGACTGCCTTCGGAGCAGGACGGCAGGGAACGGGACAGGAGACTCTGCCGGCGGCGGGAAGGGAGCCCAGGCGGGACAAGGGCAGCCCAGTCACATTCCAGGGCATCGCTGCGCGTCCTGCTAAGCCTCTCTGCCGAAGGCTCGAGAGCGCAGGGAGCCGTGAGGTGGCCAGGGCTGAGAGGCGGCAACGGCCGGGGCGGAAAGAAGTTGGTGTAGGAGACGGGCGTCATTGCAAAAACCTGTGACAAATCGGAGCTGGGGGGACCGCGCAAGGGGGCAGCTGTGAAAAATCTAGTTGCAGATGAGTGCAATTAGAAAGGTTATTGCCTGGGGGCGGGGGTAAGGGGTAGGTTATCACGGCCCTCGCGTGCTACAGCAAATTGTTTCTCTTCTGTGGAAAACTTGGTTGATTCGCACTCGAGTCTGCACACATCCTGCAGGCGATGAGTAATGATGAAATGTCTTAATGGAGGCTTTGCACAGTAGCATAATCGCTCCGCGCCTGATGCACAAAGGTTACAAAGCACTGCCCTAAAGAGTTGGCCCAGCTCATCTGGATGCTGTCTCCAAAGTTTGAATAATGAGTGGCTTCCAGCCGCTTCCCCCTCCCCCACAACCTTTGCAGCCCTTAATTAATGAAAAGAGCCACGGGGAGGGATGCGAGCAGAGTCACTTTGCATGACAGAGTTGGGACTAGACGTTTTTTTCTTGGGGGCAGGCTTCGGAACGCGAGTCAAGGTGGAAAAAATCCATCCCCTGTGGGGTGCTGGCGCGGTGGGGCAGCGGTCCCCCAAATACCCAGCGCTTCGCTGGGGCCTCTTCACCCGGGACACCGAGCCATAATGCTCCGGCCAGGAGCCGCTTCTACGTGCCAGCAGCAAAAAGTGCTACCTGCTCCCCCGCACCAGCCCGGTACCCGCGAGGGCGCACGGCCCCTCCGAGCAGGCTGAGCCCTCTGCCTTGCGGGGAGGCGCTGGAGGGGCCGCGGCGTGGTGGGCGTGGAGATTGTTTCCCTACAGCACACGGTATCCCTGCCCTGGGCCCTGTCCGGCTCCATCGGGGTACGGTGGGATGCCCCGCAGCCGGCGGGCCCTTTCCGTCTGCGCCCAACACGCATGGACATGGCGCGCCTGCCCCCTTCGCGCAAAGCCTCTTCCCCGTGGGATCCAGCGCCCTTCCAGCAGCCCTTGGCGTGTTTCGTGCGGTGTAGGCTACCGCCCGCAAGTATGAAATAGTTTGCGCTTCGGGGAAAGCATCCCTGTTTCTGTGCTGGACCAAGTTCAGACACATCCAACCGCGGCGGCGGTCGAGGACTTATCAAGAAAAGATTAGAGGGTCCACCGGTTTTCAGCCGCTCGCCCGGTTTAACTATGCAAAGTTAAAAGCTGAATGCACTGCTTGAGCTCACCACTTTAAAGGTTTTTGAGCACTGGCCAGTTGAGACCCAGCGATTACTTAGATAATGGAGAAATACAAGAAACCCACATCCTCCCTGGCGACATTCATAAAAAATGAGCAAGCGACTGCTGGGCAGCAGGAATCCCCCTTCCTCCCGCTTCGCCGGACTTCGGCCTCGACGGTGCCCACTAGTGTCCGCAGCCTGCGCGGTCCCCGGGACCCGCAGCCCCGGCGCCGCGTCCCGTCCGCCCTCGCCATCCCCTGCCCGAGGCAGCCGTCCTCCCCCGCACACACCGCGGCCTTTCGAAACGAAATAAAAATGCTGATAGCATCAGATTCCCTCGGTGCCCCGTGAATATCGGACTGTTTCGTAAAATAACGCGGCTGTATTCACGGGAGACTCCAAAGTAGAGTAGAGGCATGAACAGAAAATTCGCTGTAACTATTTCCCCATAGTGTGTATTGTCCTTTTCTGATCTTTAATATATGTTCTGACTCTACAAAGAGAGATGGCTGGCTTACCTGCCTCTCCAAAGGACCGGGCGAGGGGGATATATTTTAAGGCTAGGTGACCGTACACAAAAGCAACGATACGGCTGAGATCTGCCGCGGTTAGTGTTGGGCAGAAACACACTGGGCAATGCGGGGCTGGGGATCTGCTAGCGACCCTTCTCTTCTCCTCCTCGAGCACCTGCGAGGAGCGCCGAGCGCGGCGGGGGTTTGCAGGCTGCCTCTGCAGAGCTGCCTCTGCTGGCACCACAACATCCCTGTTCTAAACAAAACCGTTTTTTTTAAATCTGCGTGAGCCCCTCCGGTGGCTGCCACATACACCAGACAGGCCTGTCAGGGCTGCAGCCGGAACGCGGTTTGTGGTGGCCTCACGCTTCTGCCTAAGGGAAGGGAGCAGGGAGGCACAGGCGGGCCGGGGGCGCATCCCGGTCGTTTGCGGCCGTTTTGCTCGAAGGAAATCAGACTAAACACCTGCGGAACTGACCGTGAGGTGCGGATCTTACCCTGCCTGGGGCACAGGTAACCTCAGCGACTGTCTCACAGTGGCTCAAGCTCCATAAGGCAGGTGCCAACCTCTAATTTCCCTTCTTAAGCCTTCTGTCGCTATTTGCATAAAGGCTGCAAAATTACGAACTCTTGCAATATTAAATTCAGTGGAATTGTCCATCCCGATTTCCTGACACTTGCACCCCAAATCAAAAAGCCTTTTCCACGAAGTATCTGGAGAAGCCACTGGCACACAGCTGTGTTTCTGGGAGGGCGATAGGATGCAGAACTTCCCAAGGCGGTGGGCCAAATATGAAACCTCCTCAACAATGTTGTTCGTTCGGCCCGAGTTCAATTTTAAAGGAGAGCACAAACTCTTTACTCCATCCTCTTTATTTCCTGTATCACAGAACATTGCGAGAGTGGTTCGCTCTTTTTATTGGTATAAGATTACTCTTTAATTGTAGCAAAAATCCGTCCTTTCTAAAGCATTAAAGGTTTGACGTTTCTTTTCCTGATACAATCCCATATTCAGATTACATGGACACTAATCAAATAACCTGGGTTATTTCATTTGTCAACATGTTCATAAAAATTTTCTACCAGGCGTTAAAGGCATTTATATGGAACGACATCTTTCAAAAGCAATGTCGCTAGTCCAGATAGAGGGAATATTTGATTATGACAAGACGTTTGATGGTTTTATTTTACATACCAGCTGTGCCACAAATAGTTTCATACCTTAAATTCCAAATTTTTATCCTGCAAGTACTTTGTATGAAGCAGTAATTTTCATTTTAAGCCGTTCTTGTCAATACCTGCAGCTCCCGAAAGAGCCTTATATTCAAGTGTTGCAAGATGCTCTAAAGGACGACTGGGAAGGAGGCTTTGAAGATGGTTTTGTTTTGTTTATTTCGTGTGTGTGTGTGTGTTCTTCCCCCAACTTTAAAAGAAAGTCTTCGTTTTAGGATATCGTTACAAGGGGGAATCCTGTCCACCTTCTGACTCCCCCTCACTGCGCTCCGCAGCCGCTCCGGGATGGCTCCGCAAGGGCAAGGGCTGCGGGCCCCCCGCGGGCGAGGGTGGCAGCCGGTCTCGGGGGAGGAGGTCGCCTGGCTGCCGGCGGGGGTCGGGGGCAGGCGCTGCGGTAGGCGTTTCCCGGGGTCTGCTCTGGGCGGGGAGCCGTGGCGGGGGAGGAGGGTGCCGCCGTGCTGGGGCGGTGCGGTGGCGAGGGGCTGCCGGCGAAGGTCTAGGGGGGCCGGGCGGCCCCGGCGGTGGGGTGAGGTGAGGTGAGGTCTCCGGGGGTACTCAGCCGTAGCGGGATCCTGCNGGGCGGCCCGAGGGGGTCCCCGAGTAGCACCGCTGCCGCACCGCCTGGACCTGCCGTGCCCAGGGCGGGCTGCAGCGGGGAGGGGGGTTGCCAGGGCGCAGGCGAAGGCACGGGGGTGCCCCTTGGTGACTTGTGCCTAACTGGGATCTTGTCACCCCCCGTTTCAGTGTGGCGGCGAGGGGCCCCGAGGAGAGTCCCCCGAGCGGCGGGTGCCGCCCCCGGGCTGCCGGGGGGCGATGGGGAGGCGGGGGGGAAGGTGGATCCCCCACGGCAACCCCGTCGGCAGTATCCCTTTTCCTCTCTCCCGGCTCCTCTTCTCTCGCCGAGACATCTCGAGCATCAGTTTTCTTTTTATTGGTTACAGCTCTCCTCATCCTTCCAACTGCGACAGGTGATCAGAGCATCGTGGCTGTTTTAGGTACTTAGGGTCTAATTGCTTTTAAGAAATTGATGAACTTTCTTTGGAATAGCTTATATTGTTATTCTCAATTTGTATCTAATATATCATGGATATCCATGTAGTAGAAATTTCTTACTGGTTAAGTAAGCTAGGAGCTGCTGTTGCTGTCACTTTAAAATGTCACTTTGATCTTTAAATTTGCAAATCCTCACATGAAAAGTTTCTGTAAGAATTCATTCTGCTGGAAATGTTTGAAGCATTTTAATGACTTTGTTCTATGATCCAACAGCTACTAGTTGGAAAAATGTCAATAAAAACTGCATGGAAGATACAATTTTTAAATAGTTTTATAATTTGTCTATAGTTGCTTTTAAATAAAAAGCATTTGCACTCACACATGAAATTCAGAATTTAATAATAAATTATGATTGAGGAGTTATTCTTTATATTTGGCTTTAGAAATGCAAAATGTAGCACTTGACTGCTTTTGTTACCACTTATTACATGTAATTGGTACTAGAGAGAGGGATTTCTTTGGGCAGTAGAATGATTAAATTTATGTCTTTTAATATGTAAAGCTACATCAAAACATAAGCCGTTCTTTAAGAAAGCAACAATTTTTGGATTTAAATATTTTCCAGTATTTCAAAGCTAAGTAGAGCTGCCTGATGGAACTCAATAGAGATGTCATCTTATAGAAAAATTAGCTTTGTAGTCATAGAAATATTAATGTAAAGTCAAATTATTAATTTAGATTCTGTTATACAAACATAATATAAGCAGATGACAAAGTACAAAAATAAATTATGTGTAAAAATTACAGACCGTACCAAAGATTTTGCAGAAGAAATTACTTTGCTAAATCCTAGTATGTTATAGATGGATATTTCCATGTCTATAATGCTGTGATTCAGTTAATATAATTTTCCTGCAGTACAGTCTTGTGTTACATGCAATTTCTGTTAATAAACACCAAGTCAAAGAACAAAATATTTTGTTGGCAAACAAATTTTTTTAAGTCAGATCTATTTTAATTTACAAAATCACTTTCAGTTAAAAGGTTGCTTGGCTTTTTTTTTGTGGTGTAAAATGAGTTGTTTGTGTTGCTTCTCACAATTTCATCTTACAGGGTGTTCTTCAGCTCCATCACTTGCTGTTACTGAAGTTGACAGTATGTATTAAGCTTAGCAGTGATGTAAATAAGATTAGCGTAAGTTAATGTTACTTATTCCTGTTGAAGAAATATCCAGTATTAACCATGTGAAAGTAAATGCTCTTTGTTTTAAAATGTTTCTCCTTAAATGCAAATGATGAACTTGCAAAATCACACACACACACACACACACAAAAGCTGTGTGTATGGCTGTATCTATAGTCATGAATGCATGTATGTGTATATATGAGTTTATATATATGTATATGTTTACACACCATAAACATATGTATACATATATATGCTTTCCTGTTAGAAACATTTGAACAGATAGAACTTGTTTATAAATTGAGAGCTGCCAAAAATAAAAACATTACTATATCTTAGTATATCTTAAACGTCAACCAGATAATGTAATTTCTTTACATTTGTAAAAAGGAGGCATGAGTATTAATTGTATGGAGAGAGAAGAAGAATATTTATGACTGTTTTCAGAAGCTACACATTTTGTTTCAGTCTGGTTTTGGTTTAGTCTGTTTGTCTTTGGATCATGTTAGTTGGTTGTTCCTCCATTTTCTGTGGCTACACATAGAGAGAATGGTGGTTTTGTCTGCATGGGTGCCCGGGTGAAGGAACAAACACACAGATCTGTGTGAGAACAAATGTATTAGCACAAATTTCTATGGTCAGGGCTGCCATTTATGTGAATCAAACAAGGATTTTTCTGAAAGTGGGTACACACATCTCTGTGACACACAGCTTTCTTACACTATGTCTTCTTTGTTCCCCATCTCATGGAATAACTTTGTTGCTTTAAAGTGTGTGGGGTTTGTATGCTTTTTGTGTGTGTGAGAAAACTAGAGGCATTTGTACATTTGCTTTCTGTCCTTTCCTGGTTGTCCCCTGTAAAATTCAGACTTCTTGTAATATTTTGGGGCATTATGTCCATTGCTGAATGGTGAACAGTGCCAGAGCAGTAGGAGCACAAACTAGACCAAGTGTCTGAGTTGACCACTAGAGCAGTTCAGGCCTGAATATGAAGTACTGTGTGCTCTGAACTGAAATATCTCCATACAATGTACTGCTTGTGCAGCTGTAGAAGCTGTTAATTCATAACATTTACAATCTGATAATCCTTGATCCTGATTGAAAAATTAAAACAGGCTCCCTTTATTCTACAGAAACTCTGTTTTTTAGGTTTTAGGCATGGAAACCACAAGAATAAAGTGGTGGATAAAGGTACTACTTCTATTAGACAAAACAGCTGCAGTCCAGTGAAGAGGCAGCCCTTCACACAAAAATAGTCTTTGAAAGCCAGTAGAGTACAGAGCTGTAGTCATCTTCTCTATCCACAGGTGGATTGCCTGGTTTATGAATGCCTTGTAGAACCCAGTACCATCCAACAGAGTCCATTAGATCAGATGCAGTGCCAGACAGAAGCACTAATTCTGCCCCTGAGACCAACTCAACTGAAAAGGAATATTGACATTTTATGAAACATGGAGCCTAATTCTAGATGTAGTCTGTCTGAACCACTGGGATTGCAGAAAATAAACTATTTCATCCTTTCTAATTGATGCAGCATGGTATTACTGTTGCTCATGGCCCAGTTTGAAACATCAAGAGCCCTTCCAGTGCCTGCACTGCATTTCTTGTATTCAAGCACTGGGAGAGGTAGAACAGAGACCTCAGTGAGCCTGTTGTTCATGTTTCATAAGATTGAAAACCTCCTGCTAAATCAAAGGAAGCTTCACATGGAACAATGCAGATACTGCTGCATCACACCTCAACAAATCAGTATTAACCAGGCTTTCCAGCTATGTGGGATATCCCATTGCTTTCCTACCTCCCACATTTCCTGCCATGAAAGACAGTGACAGTAGAAATAGTGGTTCAGTGTGGAAATTCCTAAAAACGAGGAATTTTGGAGCTGAGCTGCCATTTGCAGGTCAGTGGGGCTAGGGTACATGACTCTACTGACACTTGTTCAAATCTCAGTTATTTTCTTATCAGGCTAGATGTGATGCACAGTCTCAGGCATTTTGTTCCTGCACTTCAGGTAAAGACTGGAAATTGCATCCTTCATGTGACCTTGGAGACGTGACTTAAAGCACATCTACTGGGACATGGTGGAGTCACTATGCCTGGAAGTATTTAGGAAGAGACTGAATGTGGCACTTAGTGCCATGGTCTAGTAGACAAGGTAGTGTTAGCTCAAAGGTTGAACTCGGGGATCTCAGAGGTCTTTCCCAACCTAGTTGATTCTGTGATTCTTTGATACTTCTGTGGTACTTTGGAGGGGCAGATGTGTGTGACTGTAGGGCAGCTACTATGCATCAGGAGAGATCCCACCAACTTTCCCTATTCTCAGAGAAAATAAGAGGAAACGTGGAAGCTTTTATTTTAATCTGCACTTCCAAATGGCTCCTTTACGTCACAAGACTTGCTTAAAGCAAATGTGGAGTTTGAGGTATTTACTCATTTTCAAGCAGGGATTTTAGCTCTGTCTTCTTCATTATTCCCACTGAACTTTGAGAGATTGTTCATAATAAAAAGGTTTGGCAGTTTCATGATTCACTAGGCTGGGTATCCAGCCAAGATATAATGATGGTTCATCAAGAGCTGTCAGCTTACATTGCATGTACTGGGGATTTCAGATGATAGAAGACAATCTGAAGACCATAGAGCCCTAAAATAGTAAAAATTGGAGAACTGTTTCCTGAAGATATCATGACGATAAAACAACAAAGTGGTGAGCACCCCATAAGCCTGGAGGTCTCTAATTCACAGTAAAATCTCCAAAAGGGCCCTGTTTCTGGCAGCCCAAAGTAGACACAAAGCCCTTCACCCTGAGCTGACTCATGATCATTTAAGACTATGCTAGGCAGTGAGTTTCCCTGTTTCTACTCACTGTTTTTAGGGGCTTGCCCAATTAGAGTTGAGCAGCTGCTGTACAGAAAACTATGATGAAAGAAAGCTGGGGAAGCCTGGAATGCCAAGGGAAAGTAATTTTCATACATCAGGCTACTTCAGTCCCAGTTTTATTCATTTCTTTTTAAATTCAGTTCATCTCTTCAGTCAGCAAATTCTTCCTTGATGCTTAGTTGTATTTTCTTCTGCTTCTTCCCAGATGCCTAGCTCAGGCAAGATAGTCAGGCAAGCATGACTGAATCATTCCAGGAGTGCAGGGGATACATCCTTCAAATGAGCAGTATGTCAAGAACTGTTAGGAACTGAGAAGAGAGATACTCGCAATATGGCCCAGTTGAGCCCTGGACAACCAAAAGAAAAATTTTAAAAAATCCAGTCTCAAAAGGTTTTATTATCATTATCTCATTTACTTAGTCAATTCTAATTGGGCTTTTCTTAATGCATAGATAGGACATGGCTCGCTGGCAGGCAGCACTCCTCTTTGGATCAGCTGCCCTTTTGCTTCCATACAGAATCACTGCTAGGGTCCAAGTTTGTGACCAGTAAAAAGGTGAGGATGAAAGAGCATACTCAATGCTCAGAAATTCAAGCTGTATTGTCTTATGGGCTGTTTCTCAAAGATGGACAGGTTGCTAAACTTGAAACTTGAGAATTTCTGAGTGATGTATGACTAGTTTTCTTTCTTAAAATCAAGAGCAATTCTTTCTAAGGTAATCCAAGACCTTTACATATTCTGCTTGGGAGATAATGTCTAACTGAGGGGTAGCAAACCCCTAGATGGATTTGTTCATCCCAAACATGTGCTGGGAGTGCCAGCACATAGCTGGTCCTCTCCATGTATGTTTGTATAATTTTCTTCACGTGCAGGATTTTGAGCAGCAAAGGTATGAAGAAACCACTTCATGCTCAAAAGGAAACAGCTCCCAGTCCTGTGCCCAAGCTGAAGCATGTAAGTTCTCTCTTGTCATGTCAGTGAGCTAAAAAAAATCACTTGTTTAGACTTTGCATGCTTTTAAAGGGCGTCCAAGCTTATGATTTAATTTAGGAAACAGGTTGTAGTTTCTTTCAGAATTTGTTTTATGGGTTCTGGAATCACTTATTTTACCTTTTAAAACAAGAATTTTCCATTCTTTTATTTTATTTCCTGCCAGTTCCTTCAGTTTTAATTTTGATTCTTCTTCTTTGCATTTTACAACTTGAGTAAAAATTGAAGAAAACCTTGCAGAAGAAAAGCAATTGTATAAAACCCAAGGATGGATTTTCTCACTTTTCGATCTCTGATTCCCTTGAAATTTTCTTCATATGATAAGAATCCTCAGTCCCTTAAAACAAAAGAGAATAATAAATGCTGCAGACAGAACCACTCTGTCTGCATCAGCTCAATTCCTTTGTTATCTGTAGTTTATTGTGCATGACACTGCATGTCTGATCATGGATTCCTCAGACCGACAGACCTCCTATTGAAATCAAAGGCAGTTTTGGCAGTGCATTGGCACAAAGTCACAGGTTATGCACTTCAGGGAAAATGCCATCACAGTTTGAGCAGAAAGGAGTAAGTTAAAAGGTGAAGGAAATGATGGTTCCAGTATTTAATATTTCGCCTTTTTTTTTCCTTTCAGTTTTGTTGACATGACAAGTGCAGGACTATAGTGTTTACATTAGTCCCTGCCCTGGAGAAAGTCTAGAGTAGATATTAAAATGGTTAGGGAGACACTGGGATGATGGTTTCCAGGATCAAATACTTCAATTATTTCCTCTGAGAACTTCTGTGTCCTTTTTTTCTCAAGGGTAATTGCTTTGAAAGCGATGTAACTATATGCAAATTAATCTACAGTTAAAATGTAATGGCAAAATAGAAGAAACTACTGATATCTTTAAAAATCAAATTAATTTAAGAGAAACAGTTTTTATTATCTGCTTCCGTTTATGATTGTGAAGAGCTGAACTAGCTAAGTAAGTCTGGTTGAAAAGGCTCTCCTCTCACAAATGTGATTCATTTGTTTCTTTCACACTTGCATAGTTGATTATAGTATTAAGCAAGACTACCAGTGCTGTTACGATCACCAAGAAGCTCCAAAAGATGCCACAGTTCAACATTGTCCCTGTGGGAAGGAGAATTGGGTCAAGTCCTCAAAAACAGGATGTAAGAGAGTCCTTGCTAAAATTGGTCTTTATACATTTGGGAATTTCCAGGGTTTTTTTAGAAGAGCTTGCAGTGACATCTGAAGGCCATACAGCAGAAAATCAAGGATCTGAAAATTCCTTTCTCTCTTTTCCTCTCTAGAAACAGGTTTTTCTCATGAGGTACGGGGTCTATGTAAACATTTTTCAGGAAGGCAGAATTTGTTGCCCAATTTAGTGAATGGGATGATATACAAATGCTGAGAAGTGGGGGAAAGAAGGAGAAGGCTATCTGCAGAGTTCCACCTTGAAAGAAGACTTAGGAAACCAAAAGATGACTAGGAATTTGTGTGCTGCTCTGGAAGCAAAGCAGACAGGGAGCATTTGCTGTGAGCACCATCTATTTCATGTGCTTATTGATGGAACATCCACAATTGCGAAATCCATAGGGAGTTGCCTGCCCATAGGTACTTGTTCTTTGACAGATCTGTCACACTTCTCAGAAATCAAGATGCAAAATCCATCACTCAGGGACATGGTATATGTGTATCAGATACTCTCTGGGCAATGAAGAGTCTATTAAAGAGCAAGTCCCTAAACTCATCAATATGAAGAATTCACATTTGTGACAGATAGAATGTGAAGAGTATCCATCGTCTAATTGGTGATCTGAGTCTAATGTGCTACTAAAGCACTATAAATATTCATTTTATTTCACCCTCTCAGAGACATGTGAGTGAGCCCAGAGGGACAGGAAATGCTTACACAGAACATGAGTGAGAACAGCAGGATTATGTTGTATGAGGGGGATCATGATGTCTCTGGGAAGCAATGGCACCTTAAAGAAAGTAGCCAAATGCTCCTTAAAGAAAGTAGCCCAAATATGGAAATAAATAACATAAGAATAATCAATTGACTGAAGTCTTGGAGAATTCTCTGTTAGTTCTTTGCTCACTGGGAAGGATATGAGCAGTTCACTTACTTCAACCTGTAACAGGAAAATGCCAGGCATTCTAGTATACCTTCACCAGTTCTGATTATGACTCCATTTGTAGATTCTTAATGACTTGCCTTAGATTATGAAGGTTGTTGGTAAAGATGTGAGATTTGCATTGAGACCAGGTTTATAATGAAACAAGCTCAAGTACTGCATTTGTGTTTTGGTGTAGAAAGCTCAATTCAGGTTCAAGTATGAGGTTCCTGAACACTAAGCAAAGTTTTGCAAAAAAACCCCCAAGCATCTTGGCTGTGGCTGACATTTTGGCTTTAGATTATAACCAAATGAAAAGCATGTAGAGGTTAGTCTAGATCCAAATCAAACTTCCATCCAAATTGAGAGGTGTTTCAGATTTATATTCTGGCCTACTTGCGCGTGATCTTTCTTCGTTCTGGCTCATTTCTGTTGCCTTTTTTGAGTGCTGCATGTTTTCCTGCTCTTCTGAGATACCTGTTGGTTCTTTTAAGGTATGGTATTGCATTGACTGGAAATGCAGCCACCTTCTGCACTGGCAAGTGCCGTAGTGTAGTCACGCACCTGCTGACCCCCTCTGAGAATCCAGCAGGTGTCCTCTGGCAGCCTTGCACACAGCCATTCCTTAGCTATCTCTGAGTTGCAATGATTGTTGGCAGGACTGAAAAGAGCAGAGCTGATTTGGGCCTTTGCCAACCTCATGCCTGTGCTTTGGTGAGATTTACTTCTCTGAAGTATCTGAGTATTTGACTGAACTTACTGGGGGAAGAGCACTAAGAGGATTTAGGCTTGGGATACTGCTAAAATTTCCTGAGCTTTGCTGAAAAGGCACCTCTGTGCGCATTTTGCAGACACGACCATCCTCAAACTCATGGCACAAAGGTAAAATCTAGGTTAGTAAACTTTCTTAAAAAGTGCCACAGAGCCTGTTAAGTTTCTTTAACAGCCACAGCCATTGAAAAGTCATTTTGAAAAGTAATTTTAAAATGTCTACAGTGTAGAAATGCATTACCTAGGTTGTCTGTGGGTACCCTCTTTTATGCTGCAGGTGCTGAGTTCCACAGTCCAGCCACAATATTGCTGTGATGCCTGTGAAGCTTTTTAGATACTTATCTACTCTTCACCTCTTGCTCCTGTTGTCTGTGGTCCTTTTACCTCCCTTCAGCTCCTGTGTTCTGGTTTCTTTTGCTCCACCAGAGAGTTCAGAAAGTAAGTAATTTAAATTTCTTTCCTCTCAAGTCATATTTCAAGACTGAGTCTTCACTTTTGAGGAAGTCACTATTTCAGTTCTCCATGGTAAGGGCTGATAAGGGCTGCAGCTACCAGAGAACCCCCTACCACTCCTCACATTTACAGGAGGCAGGACTGGTCCTGTACTGCCCTGTGGATGAATCTCCACTTAGGAATGGAGACCCCTGAGCAAGGACAGGTTGGAAGGCCCAAAGGACACAGCACAACCCTTTGCAGAAGTAGCAGCTTGGTTTTGAAAGCAGCACAGTCATGGTTGCTCACTGTTACCCCTCAGCTGATGAACTTGCTTCTGTAACAGAAGCTGAAGTCTTGTTAATGCAGAGGGAAGAGCTTTCTCATGCTATTTGGAGCCTGTAAGAAAAAAAGATTCACCTTTTTTCTTAATGATATTGCAGAGTATCCGCATTCCTCTCTGAGCACAAGCAGCACATCTTCAGCCTCCCTTCTCTTCTTCAAAAAGTCAACACTTTAAATTTAAATTACCTGACATAACCCTGACTGGACCCTAGAAAACCTAGTACCTCTGGAGGCACCTAACTTCCTATTTGAGCAGAGAGTGGCAGAGAGAATGACCCATTCCTGAGAAAAACGAATCATACCTGACAGGGTGCTCAGCGTCTGCGACGATACCACACGCTAATCGTACCAGGGACTGTGGGGTGTCCTGTGTCGCTGTCTTGGGACATGGTGTTGTACTGAGATGTGACGCTAGATGGTGCATTTGACAGATGATTGGAAAAGATTGATCTTCCCATGTCGAAAGCTTTTGGCTCAGGGTTGACCGTAACAATTGCATTTGCTGTGTAATCACAGTAAATCCTTTTCATAATTTTTCCCAAAGCTGACCCTTCCATGCAAGAGTTGAGTTCCATACTTCCACAGCTGCCAAGGTGGCACTTTGAGACTTTGGCATTTATGCCGGTAGATTTGGGAGATTTCTTTTTTTTTTTTTTTTCCCCAATCACAGATTAAGTTACAAGTCACTTATAAAAAACAACTTTAATGCCGTACTGAGTTTGAGGAGTGCTTGAGGTTGGATAGAGGAGGTATGTTAGAAAGGATGTGATATTCCTTATTAACCTGCATTTCCAATGTCCCATCAATCTAGGTAATTAAATGAAACTGAAGACATGCAAATATTGATTTATTTGCTGGAGAATAAATATTTATTTGCCTCATGGTCATTTACCTTTGCCATAGGGCAGTGCTTCTAATGAAGCTTTCCTTCCCCTTCTCTATGGGACAGTGTGGACAGGCAGAGACTCTGGTGTTGGAGGGTTTAATGCCTGCCGTTCCCTTTGGGTGTGTGAATTCACCTGTCTGGATTCAGGATTTGGGGCAGGGCAGTAGACAGCACAGTAAGCTGCACACATATTGTTGGAAACTGTTGGCACTTTTGCAAGAAGCTCAGAAGATCTGTCCATGTTGGAGGTGTGGGCTGTGGGTGTACTCTCCGAGCAGCTGTTGGTTGCAGACTGTCTTGCAGGCAACAGTGCTAGAGCGTATCCTACTCGTTGGTGAATCTTTGGGACACGGATTGTGGCAGGAATCACTAGGTGGTGCTGTTACACATCAATCTCACGGCTTCCCTTGGTATCCACACATTTTCAGTCTTTGAAGAAATGGTTCTTGTTACGGTTAGGTTTACGGTACCTCCCTGATAGGCTGCTATTTCTCTCTGAAATAGAGAAAGAAGGAAGGAGCAGCAGATGGCTGGGGCGGGAGTGTAGCTTCTTCAGACCCTCGTATATGTGCTTGGCTGAGATTTCTGGAGGAAAAGACTGACTGCACACAGGTAGCATGCAGCCTCTTCCTAGCAGAAAATTGTGTGTGCTCAAATCCAGTGCCCTTCCTCATTGAAAACTTCATCTTGAGGGCCCTGGATTTCTGTTTCCCATAGATTGCCAGCAGTGTACCAAGGTATAGAACTATCTTAGTTTACATGAAGAAATTCAGATGAATTTCACAGAAAGAAAAATCTCAGTTAGAGGTGTTGCCTTCTAGAGTCATAAGTGGGTAAGTAGTTGATTAGGAATTTCTTGATTGTGAATTCTTTAGCAAAGAAACTGGCTCAAGTTACAATTTATTTCTAAACTTACTTAGTAAAACTTTTAAGCATTTTATATATAAAATTTAATTTCTGATTGGTTTGAAACTTTCATTTTCAGTATTGTTTAAAACAAATATGCCTTGACTGTTTCCATTTATCCATTGATATATTTTAAATGGAAACAAGAACATGTATATGAATATATTGTATTGGTTTAGGCAGATTCCATGTATTCTACAAATGTACACATATATCCCATCATTCTGTTCTTACACCAGTAGTAACTTTATGAAACATTTGGGAAACCAGGCAATGAAACTTATAATTAATAGAAAGCAGAAGTCCGGTCTATCCTTCTCTTAGCAACTAATCTCTGGCAAGCCATCCAGCTTTTTTTTTACCTATTAAATCCCACTCTTTGCCTTGGTCACATAGTTTAGGCCTTCGTCCTTCAGATCTTTACTATGTACTGAATATATGACAATGTATTTTAATATTTTTAGGCTAGGGTTTTAAACCTTGCCTACAAGGAAGAAATTATACTCAATTAACTATACTGAATTAGAAATTGATTTAGTTAAATCAGTGCAGTTCTCTTGAGCACTTTATACCACTTCAGTTTAAGTCATGAGTCAGTGAGTAACAAATCAATTCTGTTGTCAGAGAGTGAGAAAGATTAGACTAGATCTTCAGCCCTTCTATCTCAATATTTATTAGGCTAAGGCCTCTTCAGGGCTTGTTGCTGTTCTCTTTGATTTTCTCTGCCTAATGGACCTGATCCAGCTCTTGATGGCATAAATGAGGGGTTTTCCATGACCTCCAGCTGAGAGCTGGAGATGGCAATATCTTTATTAAAAACCTAGAGAAGCTCAGAATGACAGATAACTCAAACCTGCCTTCTCACTGCATATGGAATTCTCAGATTGTGGCTCATATTGCAGAAGCTGCCTCTGCACTGAAAAATATATTATTCCACAGTCAGGGAGGGAAAATTCTTCCTCTAAAGACAATAATCTCTACTAATATTGTGCTAAGACTATTGCTATGCAAAGAGTCATAATTTGATTCAATTTTGTCTACAGCAGCTGATAGTGTACATTTTGAGATAGGATGAAAATAATACTTTTCACCAGTCTCCACAAATTCTGTAAATGTAGGTTGGATAGACTTGGCACTCAGGTTATGCCTGGTTTTGTGTCAGCTTAACCAGAAACAATACTGATGTTGCACTCAAATAAAGAAGCACAGCTTTTTCAAAATGTGTTTCAAAAAGTGTTTCCTTTTTTGTTGTTGTTCTCCTTCTCTACTTTTCTGCACAATTCCACAAATTATTTACAATAAATAAGAAGGATATCTGAGAATATGCTGAACGAGAATACGGCAAGTTCTACTTACTGAAAATTTTACTTACATTTCCAAAGCTTCTGGCTGTAGAGAGTAACAGTTGTACTCTTGGAGTGTCTGCCTGTTCCAGGAAGAGTAACTCACTTGTTTACAAACCTAAGATTTTGGTTTTGTGTAAAGTAATCTTTATCTTTCTGAACTGGATGTTATAAAGCTGTAAACTCTGTCTGTAATCAACAATGTCCTGGTATTCTCTCACAATTCATCTACAGCTCCTGGAAGTCTTTGTATTGTAAGTAGTGATGCCCCCTTCCACTTTCATCTCTATTTCAAATGCAATTTGTTGTGTATTTTACAGGTTTGTAATGGAACTTACATCTTTGCCTAAATTTTTTTGGACAAGTGACAACAAGCTTCTGCATCACCATTTTCCGGATGTATTGGCTACTGTTCATACCACACAAGACATTCCTGAAGAAGTTGTTTTTGGACCATACATGCTCCAGAACAGCCTGCTGGACACTGTAGCCTTTATTGCTCTCAAGTGTTCCGATAGACGGAACATCCACTATGTATTTAAGGTATGAGAAAACCATGTTCAATGTTAGTAATTTCAAACAGAGTTACACCATCCTGAGAAGGTAACTTTGCAAGGGGTAAGTTTATTATTTGTTCAGCGTGAGTAATAGCTCCTTCAAAGGGGAGAAGTAGTCATTGCATTTCTGATTTCTGAGGTGTAGGCAGGTGAGACCTCAGTGAAAAAACTGTTTCCTTTGCAGGAAGAATACAAAGTCCCACTTTTATGCTGACAATTGATGATCTGCTTCAGCACTGATGCAGAATAGGAGGGAAGTGGGATAAACAGTTTAGAAACCTCACTCGCAGATTTTGTCCTTACAAGGGAGTTTTTTCAAAGGAGGTGTGGCGGCCTGGTAAGAACAGAGAGGAAAGATGTGACATTGCACTGATTCATGCAGGTGGTACATTAACAGCATTTATTGACAGACCTGACCAAGTGCTAATGGAGTTTTCCCGGTTATCCATAGACGTGAAATCGTCACGGCAGTCAGGTAACTAGCCCACACAATCTTCAGGCAGCCACAACTTACTGGTGTTAGTACATGGACCTCCTAAAGTTGCCTTAGATATGTATGTCTGTTTTACAGGTACACTTTTCAATCACTGTAGAGAAGGCAGAAACGCCAGGATTGTGATGGAGTCTTAATTCTCTCACTAGTTCGCAAGATTTTTTTGTTCTATAGCCACTGTTCATCATAACATATTTGTTAGAGCAGTGCACATTTCTCATATTGGCCTCTTACTCTGGCTTTCTGGGTTTTGGAGTGCCTTTCAGTCACCATTGGTCTAGATGAAGACAGAGAGGTAGTGTTTTACTCTGTGAGGAAAGCCAATTTCCCACATTCTATGGCATGGATGGATCTGGGTGAGATCCAGGTTTGCCTAAGATTTCTGTGCTCTGGAGGAGAGAAGTCCCAGGGTGTATGTGTAATATGGAAGACATGGTTGTTGGGAGATACCTGTTTTAAACTTCTGCTTTAAACAAAGTAAGAAAGAGAGCAAGACGCTTCAGGGTTTAGTTCACTATTTTGAGTCTCTGGCAGAAGTTCGCTTTTTTGGACAGTGTTATTAGTACTCCAGGAGTTCTGCAAACTCTTTGGAGAGAAACCTGTCCTGAAATGAGGCTTTATTTATGGAATATGTTGGTATTTCTCCTGGGAGTTTTGAATTACTGTAGACTCAAGAAAGAGCCTCAAAGGATTTATACACTGGAAGAGCCCTCCAAAGGGATGGCTTTAGTGTTTTGCTACACTTGAGCTAAGTAATTGCTATGCAGCAATGAAATTGGATGCCTGAGTTGGCTCAGTTTTCTGTCTTTTGGCAGTAAATACATGGAATTCGGTGCAAGTACCTGTTTCAGATGCAATCGGTAGTCCCATATCCTGTTAATTATGCATAATTAAAAGTAAACCTTCCAGAAACCAGGAACTACTGTTAATGTTCTAACTCTGTGTATAGTTAATTAATTAAAAATTCAACCATGATACTTTGTTGTTATCATGGCACTGAAATGCAGAAAAAGAAATGGGTTTTGCTCTGCTGGCTATAGTACAAACAGAATACACACAGGAATAATATGGCAAGAATTTGGGGAGTATTATTTCTAACAATGGTTTCCTCATCTTGGTCTTTTTTGTTTAGACCAAAAGGGGGCTCCATGATTTTTCTCTCATCCTCTTGGAGACCTCAATTTGATCTCCTTGGCCCAATTTATAGGCTTGGACAAAGAAAATGCCTTCACAACCATAGGCACAGGTAGTTCTTTCTAGCTAAGTTCTTCTATCCCTTACAGCTTCTTCTGGGTTTCAAGGAATATTCTCATTCTCTCCCTTCTCCTCAACATCTCTCAAGGAAGCCACATTGCTCCATAGCCCAGCTATGATTGAGCCTGTTGGGCTGTGAAGCCCTTGCATCCTATATGGGAGCAAAGGATTGATCTGAGGGATTACTGCTCCAGAAGAGGATGGACTTGCTGGGTTTATAGTGCCTCTAAACACGTGGAAAAAACAAAGATAGTGTATGCTTCTGGTTGGCAGCACCCAGATCTTATGTCTGGTGCACCTACACACCTTCTTTAAGCTCATTCAGCTCTTTCTCTGGAGTCCTGGTTCCTGGAGGAGCTGTTCCCTTTGACTTTGCTTGGAGCACTGAGTGGCTGCTTGGTATTTCTGAAACACAGCAACTGAAATAGGACAGCCTCTGTCATAACTATTAATTACAACCACTGTGTGTGTGTGTGTTCTTGTGTCACTGTCAGACACTTGTATTTCTCAATCATTGTTAATTGCCATGGCATTTAGAGAGCACCAGTTACAGGGCAAGCTAATTTATTTTCTTTCTTACGCTAATTAACTCTCATCCTGATGGTCCCTTAATGATTCATTCTTGTATCCAAGCTACTAATGTGATCGTACTTTTCATAGTAGGTAATAGTCGGTTAAAACCAGAGAAATAATTACTCAAAATACTGTTTTTGATACCAAACACCAGTGAATGGCTGCCTTGCAATTAGTGGAAAACAAAGAGCTATACATTGCTTGGGGTGAAATTTAGATCATACTTGTCATTAGACATTTTTCATTTTCAAAGTTCTTCCTTTCTAAACAATGACTTAGTGCTTCAAAAATTAGTTGAGGCTTTTTATGCATGTAAATACTGCCCTTGATTGCCCTGTGTTTCAGCCTTCAAGCTATGAAAATCTTCCCCATCTTTCAAATACTGCAGAGGACATAGATCTGCTGTGGTAAACACTAAGGAAAAACCTATAAAGTAATAAATCATTCCCTATCCAGTGTAATAAAGTAACTAAGATGGGAGTCACACACTGAAAGAGGAAGACAAAGCCAAATGTTTTGTAGTTATATTATGTCCAGAGCATGGTCAACCTGTGAATAAATGACTCAGGAGTCCTGTGGAAAAAATATGACTGGGACTATACTGTAATATATACACAGAATGGAAATGTAATTTGTCAGTAGACTTAGTATTTTTTAAACTTCTTAGTGCCTGACATTACAACCTAAGCAGTGTTTCTTAGCTTAATTTGCTTGGTATTTCTGAATGCACACAAACTGAAAGTAAATCAACCCCTTACAACTCTCAGAAATTATTTAATGAGAAGTATTGATCTGGTGGGTTTCTATCTGTTTAGATATTTTGAAATTAATTTACTTTATCAAAAATAAGAATAGGAATATATAATTTTAATTCTGAAAAATAAAAGAGTTCATATAAGTGCTTCTTAAAAGCACTTATTAAAAATCTGTGTTTTATGCAATCTAGCAAAACAGATACGCAGATGTTACCTACTTGGAGTGTTGAATCAAATAATATTCAAGTAATATTCTTACACCTCCTGATCCATATCCTCTTAGTGAAAAACTCCACATGCAACTGGCAAGAGTGTGTGTTCATTTCCGATCTCACTGCACTGATCCAGGGGGCTGCACATCTCTCGTGTCCCAAGACCACAGCACCCTGACTCATATCCCATTTTCCTGTGGGATTGAGTCCCCTTCTTAGAGAGGATCACACCTTCTGTATCTCTGTGATCCACACTTGACATCATCTGATGGGATAACCTGCATAGGTTAGAGAACATCATCCTTGCCATGAGTTGGCTAGAGACTGACCAAATATCATGCTTGGCATTCCCATGAAAGGTTACACATCAACATTGATGTCTCCTTCTTCCCATGCAGCTGTATTCCCAGAACTCTCAGGACTCATACGGGGGAAGCCTTCTCCCTGTGTTGCTTTTGGATTTGCTGACACTGGCATATATATTGGGCTCACAGCTTTGTCATACTTGCTCAGTGTGAGTCAGGAAACAGGCTTTGTTTCTGAATGTGATGGAAGTTCTATTTTGGCTTTCAAGACCTGTAACTTCTCTTTTATGTGTCCTGTCTCACAGGTCGATGTTACATCTGTGCACAGTCCAACAGGAGTGCCTTGGATGAGACTTGTACAAGCAGCTGCGAATAGCAAGGAGCAGAACTTAGAAGCTTACTTAGAAAATAGGCAGTTATATTATCGTTCTACCAGGAAAATCAATAAAAATGAGGAGTTGCTTGTCTGGTATGATGAGGAGCTTTCCAGCCTCTTGGGTTTCAATGAGATAAAACCTCAGAGTCCCCAGAATGGTAAGTACCAATTTGCTGACTGTACAGGTCACTGAGGACAGAAATGAATCTTCAAATTCTTTAGCATGTAGTGATTTTGTAATAAGGGAAATAAAACCTGTCTTAATCCTTAGCTGGTCAGCTAAGAGAAGAGCCCTTTTGCTTTGGGGATTGAGGTAGAGACACAGAGCTAGAACAAATCTGCATCTCTCAATGCCATTTTCATTGCTACCTTCTAGCAGAGGATAGTGCACCAGGGGTTCATGCTGAAGTTTTTGAGCTATGTAATGGAAATCTGTGTACCTGACTAATTGGGAATCCTAAAAGTCTAAATTATCAATTAGAAATATGCCTTTTTTTTAGCTCATTGGGTATTCAGGTATAGGCTAGTGTTCCACTTTAATCTTGTAAATGAGCAGGACTATAAAAATGTATAACATACCTAACAGTACTGCATGCAGCACAGTCTGCCTATTTGTTGTGGGACACGGTGGGAAGGAGGAAAAGGGCATGAGTTTATTTCTGAGATGTTGCTGGAAATTCATTGCTCCAAAAGCAGTTGATGTGGTAGTTGTTGAAAAAATATCTAGATTACGTAGACACCAAGCAAATCCATCAGGTCCATGCTAAGTCTGCTCCAAACTGTATCTAGTTAGACTGGAAAAAACCACTTTGTACAATCTCTTTAGTTGAGAAGCTTATATATGTTGGTTAGTAAAGGTGTAGGTTGGTAAAGGTATGAGTTGGCAAATTGATATGGTAATGTGCTTTTCTGTAAATTAATATTAAATTAATATAGACACATTTGTAGCACAAACCCACTAAATCCTTCTAGCTGATTTGAGTGCATGCTGTTGGCTTCTGCACAGACACAGTCAGCCCTTTGGATTTACCATGGAAGAGTGTTATTTGCAAAAGAAACATTGTGTCTAGACTCAAGACTTTAAATTAGCAGATGCAATATTCCGCCCAGTTCAGCAGCCTTATTTTCTTATAAAATGTTCAGTTTCTCTAGTTTGGAAAGTGATCTAAGCTGTGCTTAGCCCCAGATAAGGAATTTGTAGTTCTACCCAACCAATCTATGAATTTTCCTATGTATGCCAGGCCTCAGATGCTGTCTGGCATCATTTGCATTTTAAAACTGCTGTATGTTGTG
Organism: Sakesphorus luctuosus; assembly: GCA_013396695.1. Taxonomy (NCBI): domain Eukaryota; kingdom Metazoa; phylum Chordata; class Aves; order Passeriformes; family Thamnophilidae; genus Sakesphorus; species Sakesphorus luctuosus. The sequence goes on along the minus strand of VWZD01013789.1, from coordinate 2,278,172 downwards.
AAACAACGTAGCATGGGTATAGTTTACAAAGGTTAAGATGTACCATATGTGTCTTGGTTGCTGAATTATGTATCATCTATTCATGACAATCAGTCCTCTCAGTGAACCAGATATGCAGTAGGTCTGAAGGCCAGAAGGAAACAGTGTTTCCTATTCATCCTGCACATCACTGGCACTGTTTCACTTTGAACATTATTTTCTGTGCCTTAAGGCATATAACAGCTTCCCAAATGAGCATGGGTAAGGGCTTCAGGCATTAAGGTCAGATGATCTGTGAACAGTATTAAACTTCCGGAGTATCCTAAAAATAGAGGGTCCTGTAAAAATTTTTGAATTCAGTTCTAAAGCAGATTATTGCATGGATATATAGAATTTAACATTCATCCTGTATTAAAGGCAGTGACTTAGTTAAGAAATGTAGACCCAAATCTGGGTTTAGACTTCAAATTGTCATAAAGTCTATATGGTTTTATCCAGACCATTTGTGTACTGGCCATTTTATGTAATTTTATGCAGTGAAATTACATTTTATGTATCTTGGCCTGAGAGTCTAAGTTGCTGCAAGTAGCACATGGAGGCAAATAAGAGGGAACCATTTTGTATAGCAGGAAGGGACCTGATTCTGCACTGGCATTAGCTTTACTGTGTATAATCTTACATGACACCAGAGGTGTTTCTGTTTTTTTGTTTGTGTCAATGACAGGGTCAGTATCTGCATCTGTCCATGATTCTGCCTTTGCAAAACTCATCATTTGTTGTCTGTTTCTGCAGAGTTGAGATGCCAAGAATGCGACCGAGTTTTTAAATGTGAGCATTCCTATCTGTCCCATGTCCGTTTCCTCTGTGTCCCAGAGAAGAGTGCCCTGCTTTGGAGAAACTTCCAGAACCCGAAAACTGAAAAGAGCAACTTGGCTGAGCAGACCACAAATTTCCACAGTCTGGCAAGGGATCTAGAAGTCAAAATGGCAGCTTGTAAAGATGATGCACATGGTGTTGTTGGAGAAAGGAGAGCAAAATCTGACGAGGCTGAGAACAACAGGACCAGGAAAACAGTGTTGTTGGAGAAAACAAATAATTTGACTGAGGAACGTAACTGTGGGGGCAAAGAAGAGGTTGGGGGGGAGCATGCATTGGCTGGTTCTTTCTTGAAACTTGGTTCAGGGAGGCAGTCAGCTAGGATGGATGCTTTAGAGCAGAAACAGAGTGCTTTCACTGAGGTCAGGAGGATGAAGGAGAAGCTGAGGAATGAGAGACTGAAGGAGCCAGAACAGAAGGATGGCATGGTCCTGCTTGGTAAAGAGCAGGTGTCAAGGGAAGTGTTGCTGAACTCCTCTGGTAGTGCATTCTCCTTTGTTTGGCCCACCAGAGCTCGAGGAGAACAGAAGAGTGCTTTCAGCAAACCCAATAAGCATCTAACAGAAAGAGCTGCAGTAAATTCTTCTCATGCTGTGAGTGAGTCAGCAAAGAGCCTGGGGGAGCTGTCTGGGTTTATTGCCACCACAGACATCATGTGCTGCAGCACTCTTCTCAATTCCAAGTTCTTTGTCAGTGATTTGTGTAATGCTCAGATGCTGCAGACAAGCATCACTCGAAGCAATGTTTTCCCATATACCTCAGAACCGTGGCCCAAACAAGCAGGAGGAAAGTTACAGAATACAACCACCACTTCATCTTCCTCCTCTTCCTCCTCCTCTTCCTTGACTCTTCTTCCACCCACCTTCACGTCGTTTGGAGTGGCTGCCCAGAACTGGTGTGCCAAATGCAACCTGTCCTTTCGCATGACATCCGATTTAGTCTTCCACATGCGGTCACATCACAAAAAAGAATACTCCTCAACTGAATCCCAGTGCAAGAGGAGGCGAGAGGAGAAGCTAACATGTCCCATTTGTCATGAGTACTTCCGGGAACGCCATCATCTATCCCGGCACATGACTTCTCATAATTAGAGCTGTGCAGAGAGATGTCACCAAGGGACTGGGCAGGTTGGATGTAGAAGGGAATGATAGTTCACTTATATCCGTTTCTTTTTGAGTTTACATTAATTTCTTACAGGAAACCACTGTTTACAATTATTTATAATAGATGCTTTGCAAAAAAATTATAAAACATTTACAAGAGTCTGAGTGGCTTGTAAGTTTTGGAAACTCAACCTAGCCCTTGTCAACCTATTTTTGAGGAAATAAAATAGTGAAATAAATGCACATGCAGTGTTCATTTGCAGAGGAAGGAACAAAATTATAGTTTTGCAAACAGTTTTATTTGCTTATATTTGGTTTGCTGGTGTCTGTGCAGTACAGTGTAAGTGCAGAAGTAACAACCACTTCATTGAATTAGGAACGTTTGAGCACAAAACCCCCCAGAGCTTATGTGCTTAAAGGAAAATTCCTATTTCTAGCAGTGGTGTTTGACTCCTTTATGTTAGCTGAATCAGCTCTTACCAGATTTGTGAGTGAAAAGCTTAGGTCTCACCATCTCCTTTGCTTTGAAAGGAACCTGAAGTTAAAACTGTCTGAAATCTGTGATTGTCAACAACTGACCAGCAGACTGCCAAAGATGGGACTTGTGAAGCAGCATATCTGAGTTCTGTTCTAGGCTCTGTTGCTTTTGAAATATCTTTTACAAAGTCAAATCAACCTGGATCTGTATCAAAATGTGACCTGCTGTCAGCGTTATTGTGTAGACGGGAAACAAAATCTCTACCCTGAGGTGTGCTTGCAAGATCTGAGTGACTTAGCAGGCATACAGATCTGGTAGGGGTAGAGTTTAGCCTGTGGTTTTTGCATTTTGAATATACCAAAGGAAGCAACTAGGGTGTTTGAGTTACAATTAGCTGCTGATAGAATCTGCGTGCTCTAATTATGGGTGGTAGGCTCTGTTCTGCTAACAGGTAGAGATGAGTGGCCTTCACAAAATGACACAGGTGTATGGGAATTTTATTGCATTAGACCAGCTTGTCCATCCTCTGGTTTCTACATGGGCCAATTCCAGCTTTTTTTAAAAAGAAAGTGCCAAATTCTTTCTATTGCCTCTCTGTGAGGTTTGAGCTGTGCCAAGTTTGAGAAGCAGATGAGTTTACACTCTGGGTGGGAGGAAGCATTGTCTATTGCTATTGCAGCCCAGCTAATTAGCGTTTCGTTACTTTTAAAATCCATTTAGAGGCTTGCTTTTGATAGCTTATGACAATGTGTTCTTCAAGCAATCATTTCTCTCTCTCTTATATAGCATTTTTTCAGGTTGTCTAATGCTTTTGTGGCCTGTCTCTGAGCCTCATCTGCTTCCTCAAGGGCTGTTACTCCCAGGCAGAGAATGATTAGAAACCACTCATTTCCCAGCTAAGACTAAAGGGCATTGCAATGTGTTCTTTATGTTCCACCATACTGATGATATGCTCCAGTGTTTGTCTGATGCACATCGGACAGAATTTTGAGTTCCCATGACAATGCCTAGTCTGATAAGTATCAACAAGTAAACACATCTGAGCAATTAAAGACAGCCTGAGAATCTTAGGCTGTCAGTTGGACCAACATATTGCACTTACTGTCATCTCTTGGGAGATTTCTGTAAGTCAGATGATTGTATTCTTCCCATATATTGCTGTTGAACATTAATATATGGCTTTTTCCTGTTAATGTAAACATTTGACTTATTGCAGGCCAACATTTTTGCAACATAAAGAGATACAACTGTTACATTATTCCTTTGAGTTCAGAAGATGTAAATTGAGACTAGAGTTCTGTTTGGATTGTAACACAGCTTTCCAAGGTCAGTGGTGGAAGCCCTTTAAATGGAGTAATTAAAAACCAAAATGAACAAAGACTTTGAAACATGAAGCATAGGGAACAGCTTTGCATTGAGTAGGGGATGATGTGGTTTCTTTGTAATCTTTCCATCTCTATTTTGTGTGCAATAACATTTACTGGGTAAGGAATATATTTATGGCAAGGTTTAATGGGCCAAATTTCACTCCATCTGGTTTTACCTGAGTGCCAGTCAGTTTACTGTGAAGTCAGTGTCCATAAAGTGTAATGAAGGACTCCATGGTGTAACTACATTCATATGTGGTCAGGGTTATAGTTCCCATTAGTAGTTTAGGCCAGATTGTGATCTCATTTATTCCAGTGCAAATCCAGAATAAGTCCACGTTGCTATTCCTGATTTACATTAATTACCTTAAGATCAGCTTGGCCCAGTATAAATAAGGCTAAAGATTTTTTGGTAGCATTGCTGCAAAATGTTCTCTCCTGTACTTACTGAAAGATGCCATGTTTTCTTAACATTTTATGGTTAGAGACCTAGCTTCAAATTTCTTCTGGAAAAAGACAGGACCAGCCATATAATGCTCCCCAGTATTATGCTGGCACATCACTTCAACATTACTCTGCTCCAAAGACCTGTTTTTCCTGTACGCTACACCTGGTGTATTGTTACATCAGAATGAAGCAGTACCAAATCTAACTGGTTACATGATTTCACTGATTTTTGTGTAGGTACAACTGGTCTTGAGAAAGTATGGAAAGTGAACCACTGATAAACAGCTGCTAAACCTCAAAACTTTCCAATGGGGTGTTACAGCTACCTCCTTAAAGTGCTCACTGTTCATCAAACTTCTTCACTCTGCTTATGGGATGAGGCTTAAGCAAGTGGCAAGGTTACAGGGAGAGATACAGATTTCCTTTGTCCTGGAATTGTTTTCTTTGAGAAAAAAAAAGGTAAGAACTCCTACCCAGTTTCTTTATAGGCCTATCTCATCCACAGCAACTTACATACTGTGATGACAAATGCTCTATTAATGCCTTCTGTGCACAAAAAGGCAAGAGAACCAGTTATGAGAAGTGGCAGAACTGATTCAAAATGCAGAAACGAAGAGGAGAGTTTTTAAATTAGATTTATTTCTGGTACTTTCCTCACCTCCTCCAGCTGCAAGGGCAGTGGAGTTTGGTCCTAGCATGTAAAGATTGAGGATTTTCCTCTTGTAACGTGTGAGTCACACTGCAGGCAACTGTTCCTTGTAGGTGGCCATTGGCATAAAAATGGAGTGAACAGATTGCCTCTTATTCTGGGCTGAAGTATTTTGTGGACTAAGACTTCTACACACATAGCCAACCAATATGACGTCTTATTGCCTACTGCATCTTTGCTGATATCAGGGCAAACCTATATAGGTGCCAACGGAACCAGAACCTGGTGGGTGTAAAATGAGCCCATGTGGAAACCTCCTTGTGGAGGCACTGTGAATGTCTTTCATGTGTCTCAGATTTAACAGAGTGTCTCATCTAAGCTGGGTTACATAAACCAGGAGGTTTATCCAAAATTTTTGCAGATTTTATTTCTTTAAATAAAAATATTCCTATTAAAGCAGGGTGAACAAAATATTGCACAGGCAGAAGGAAGCCTAACAAGACAAACAAACTTCCTATAACTGAGTCATGCTGGAAGCTTATTTCCCCTTATGTCTAGAAGTCTGAAAGTTTAAATTGGTGCGGATAAAATCCTGCTGGAAGGAAAGCACTCCAATAGGCCACGGAGTTCATGGAGAAATGAAGGGACTTAAGGAATTCATGAAGGACTGCATTCTGTCCCAGTGAAATACTGTGATTTTACTGCAGTCAACTCTGTCTTTTCTACAAGTAGAAATGGTAGGAAAAAAATAATACTGTTTTTAAAACAGGAGGAGGCAAACTGACTGGTTCTTTTCCTGTTTTTACAAGCAACTGCATATTCATTTTGATCAAACCACTGTTTCTCATGACATCTGTTTCTGGATCAGTGAAAAAGGACACAACACAATGCTGTCAAGCTTAGCTGTGCGGCGTGTGTTTCTGCAGTGTGTAGTGAGTTTACCACTAGGAAATGCCAGATCAGGATATTTGTTCACTCACTGAGCATTGATTCCCAAACTTTTTCCAATGAAGATGTGTTCCTCCATCAAAATGGCACTCAGCTATGCTTTTAAAAAGTATATATTTCCTTGCTTTTTATGGAGTTATTTTTCACTAATCAGTGCAGTCTGTGGGCTCCCCTTGGTCTACAGAGCAGAGTTTGGAAATCACTGGACTAAGGAGCACAAAAAAAAACCCCACAACTGCCTGTCATTCCTTGGTTAAAGTTCTATGAATGCTAAATAGAGAAACATGATACTCGTAGGTGGTCCTTTCTTCCTGCCTTTCAAAAGAACATGATTAGGATTAAAATTCAGGAAGTTATTCTAGGTGCCATGGTAAGGAAGTTGTGCTCTAAACTGTTGAATGCCCATGTCAGCTCTGGAACCAGATGAGAGAAGGGTGGCAGGTCCAGTATGTTTCCTGTTGTGTTGTGGAAGGGCACTTCCCAAGCTGTTTGTTCTTTCCTAAAAACATTCTGTCTAACTTTCTCATTTAAGCCACAAGCCATGAATTTTCCATAACTAATTTTCACTGGTAGTTTTGTGATATTCAAACATTTCAATGCGGTAAAATTTTCTACACAATTACAGTCTGTGGTTTCATGAGGTCTAAGCTCATTGAGATGGGAATAGCTATGACATAACAGTTTGTGAATACAGGAAAAACTTTTTTTCACATACTGGCCTTTGTAAAGCCTGCAAGTTTCAATATTAATTAGCCAGTACATGACCCATGAAATAGTCAATAATATTTTGTCAAGGAATAAAATTTCTCAAGGTTGCACATTAATTTTCCAGTGAAATCAATCACTTCAATGAACTAACAGTACTGTTGATTTAAAATGAACTCACCAGTAAATGCACCCTCGTTGTTTATTTTCCAAACTGGATTCCAATTTCTAGACATTTATTATTCATAAGTATTTACCATGTTACTATGGGAAGAAATTATTTGTTGTTTTTGCCCATGTGGTGTAGCTTTTTGTCCTTGAATGGATGGCTAACGTTCTTAAACATGGGTTTAACAATATTGTTTGTACATGACAGCACAACTGATTGTTTTTAGGAAAACAAAGCAGTATATTTGGATCATTTAGATATTAAAGAGGCTTAAAAGACATTAGAAGAAATACATTAGTGTTGTTTGCTCATTCAGTGACTACTCTAGTCTTTTCCATATTAAGAATATTTAATATTCTTCATACATGTATCACTTTACACAACATTCTGTATGAGTTTTAATTCTTTAAAATATTTTCCACAACACTGAGAAGTTCAACAACAAGCTAGTGCATAAAAATCAGAATATGAAAATTACTCAAGAGTCCAGGTTAGTGATCACACTGGGTGTTGCTGATAAGACAAATAAGTAGTAAAAAAGATGAAAAGTCTATTTGGTTCTTAAAATTATTTTCCTGTGAAAACTGAAAGTCAGATGTTTAACACAGTTTATAAAAAGAAGTCAGGAACTTACAAATGAGCAAGTGAACACTGATGTGTAACTACTGTAGATTCTAACTGAATTTTGGGGGACCATTTCCCTGATTAATTACCTTACAGCCAGCATTCTGTAGAGATGAGAAATTTTGAGATCTAGATTAGAGTTACATGTACTTCTAAATAATTATGAAGACAGATATTTTACTAAGTATTTTAAGAAAGACAAGGGATGTTGTGCATTGATTAAGCTTATGTCAGTATCTCTGTTAGTTGCTCTGGAATACACCATTACTTAATATGTAGTTAGTAAGGTGCAAAGGATTATTTCTCAGCTTGGTTTTTTTCCACCCCCACCCCACCCCCACCCTGCCCTGCATCTTTGGGGCAGGACACATAGCAATCTATTTTTAATCTTAAGTGAAAACATATGATTCTTTGCCTTGAGTCAGTTGTTCTGAGCACTGGGTGAAAGAATGAATGTACTGCCTTTCTCTTGCTCATTCAGCCCTCCCTTTGACACATACTAAGGGAGAAGCAAACATGTACCTTTGAAATACCAGAAGTCTGGGCAACCCTGACAGATGGTTATTTTTGGTTACATCTAAATGATGGAGAAGAGATTTGATTTAGCTCTTGTAGTTTGGAAAACAGAGTCTTCCAATGACTGTTAATTCTTTACAACAGATAAATAGGAATGTACACAATTTCCAAAGGAGGGAGAGGTGCCTTTTCTGTCTTTGAAGTTGTTCACATGCCTTCAATACTGACAGCTGGGATTTCATAAGAGACCAAAAAAAATCTTTGACTTGCAGCTAAATCTTCCAAAACAGACACACTGAACATTTATGTTTGGCTACAGGGAAAGAATCCAGAAACCCCAGTGAATTATCCATGCACAGAAGGAGCCAGGTTCCCCAGACTGGGGTACAGTGTCAGCATGTTGAAAAGGAGTCACCTTGAGCTATGTACAGAGACTTAATCACTGACAGTAGAGTTTGAAATGAAGTTCCCACTTCTTTCTAGGGTTTACATTTGGGAAGGTAGCTTTGTTTTCCTAAGAACTAGGGGCATGTTCCTCCACTGGACTATCTAGAGCTGCGTAGGTGAGCACTGAGCATCTCCTTTGCTTTGATGAGTGCTGTTTCAGCTGGTGTTTCTATGTGAGGAGGCACTCCTTTCCCTTCCCAAGAAGTGCTGCCTGAAGAGATGACTGATCTGGAGGTGGGGATGAAGATGTAAAAGTTGGTATCATCTACTTGGTACGTCTGTGGGGAATGGCAGCCACCGCTGGTCTGTTCCCCAATGATGAGAGCTCTTCCCAGTCTCTTCATTATGTGCACAAACTCTTCAGCAGCTCCAGCCGTCACAGCACTAGTAAGGATTATTAGCCCCTTCTGAGAGCCATACCTGTCCCCTGTCAGATAGGACAAGAAATATCAGAAATGCATCCATTTTCAGATATTTATACTAGAGCAAAGAGAAGCCAAGATAGAGATTTCATTCCCTACTATTAACAACCCAAGAAGTTTGGAAATTTACAATGTGCCTATGCTAGTATTAAAACACTTTTAACTCTAGCCCAGCCTCTATACTGTAAAAAAGGCTGTCTCCCTGTGTGGTGCTCTTCTGCCATCAGTTTCTGGCTATGAGCTCCAGCAGCTGGGACATCAGCTCATAGTTACTACTGATAGCTTTTCTATGGCTTGAGTTTTACAGGAGCTCTAGATCTCCTCAGAATAGTGGAATAGATCAGTGAAGAAAATATTTCCCACTCTAACAGTGGGAATATTCAAAGCTCTTCCAGAAGCATCTTCAGTTTCACTCTCGCTCCTGCTCTAGGAACATGGATGTCATAGAGCTTGGCCTGCAGGTGTTATTTTATGGAGTTATAATTACAGTGGTTTCCCACAGTTTTTTGTAGTCTGTAAGTAGAAGCTGTTGCATGGCCTTTGTCCCAAATCTTTCAACAAATGCCCCTTTATTATTAGGATCGAAGCCAAATTATCTCATTTTCTTATATAAACCAGCTGACAGGAACAGAAAGGCTTTTACACCTTATTTTCAATATATCTGAACACACTTGATACTTTCTGATAGTTTAATTTCTTTGAAAAAGTGACCAGTGTGTTGTAACTGAGACCTGATACCTTGAAAACTACTCTAAACTGGTCTAAAATTATTATTCTTTCAGTTAGGTACAATATGGCTTAAAATTCTCATACTAAACTCCAAGAGAGGGACCAATAGCATGGTAATTAATTTTCACACCATCTTTGCTCTTCTCATTTCACTATAGACATAATAACCATTAGAAGACTCTTTTCACAGTAGATATATATAATACAGGAACAGATCCAGCTCCTTTGAAGTTAGTATGAGTCTGCCTCTTCTCTTTGATGGGAACTGGAATGCTTCCATAGAAATCATATCCTGTAGCACAGCCCACCTCTGACTGCCTGGGAAAATAGATGGACCTTGCAGACTGTGACAAAGTTTAACCATTTCAGCATGCTCCAAGCCAGTAACTGCAGACACCATGGGCGTTTTTGCTATGGTCTCAGCTTAAAAGGGGAAAATAATTAAACCCCATGTTTAAGGCTTCTTAGCACTCTCACTGCAATTTATGAGCTCTTAAGAGTTCTGTTTCTGCATATTATGACATCCTTTCAACTTCCATAAACACTGAGGCAGGGAGTGTGTGGGGTGTGCGATACATTGCCAAAAGCTCCAAACTCAAATGTGCAAAATTTAGTATTTTTCTTTTTCTCTTTTATTCTCTGGACAAATTGAGGTATTATGGTGTTTTCATCTACTGAAATAGTGGATTACACAGGGGAGTAGTGAGCAGCTACATACAAAACTTTCTGTGAGCATTGGAAGAGACATTACTAGAGGTCTAGGCAACACAGGATTTATTTTTAATTTGGGCAGCTTTTAAAAGCAGCAGATCACAACTGCTGTACGCAGTATTTGGCCAAACTTCTGGGGACTGGTTTACAAACCTCTGTGCCTCTCACACTCCTTTCCTAGGAGTGATAAACTGTTATTTGTGGGTGGTACTGAGGGACATGGCTGGAATGCACATTTTTTGTTTTTACATTCTCTGCACAGCTTGAGCAAATTGTGGTAGGTGCTTTCACCAAATGGTGCCAGTGTCTAATGGCTCACTTGAAAACAGACAAGGAGAGACATCTGAAATGAAAAGCTACTCTAAAAAGAGATCGTTGTATTACCTTTGAGCTGTGGCTGGGTCCATATTTCTGTTACTGAGTCACTGGGTCTGTCATAAACTTTGTCCAGGAGAATTTGGTGTCCTTCATCAAAGAAATATGAGCATAGGATTGCTATAGGTGTAGTGGAGCCTCCAATATTGTACCTTTTCAAAAATTTAAAATATTAAGGAAACAATTGAAAATTTGTGGCAGGCAGTAGATCTCCCTTCCAGGTTTTGTTCATAACATCAGTACTGAAGGGGCTTAGGGCTACATTTGGATACATTTACATTCATTCTTCCCTATCAGCATTTGCACATTGATCAGATAAACAAAATCCTGTCTAAGAATCTTGGACTGTTATTACAAAATTTAATTTTTTTTCTTAATTTTACCTAGAAAAAAATCAGAAAGTAAGCAAAGACATAATATGCAGAGAAACATCAGATTCTCATTATTCTTCTACTCTGAATAACCACTCTGTTCCTGACATAGGCATCAAGGAGTAAATATCTAAACTGCAATGCATAAAAAAGATCCCAATTAAAGCAACATATGTTTGTACAACTGTTGTGTTCTTATGTTTTGCTACACACAATGAGGAAATTTGGTGGTTTAGCTCAGGCCAATTTTTTGTGCCTAAAGATTGTGTTAGCTGCTTCATTTAGCACAGTTGTATTTGAAAACTTTGGTTGCAGTTTAATTCTATACCAGTCTCTGAAGATTAAATTAGTTGCAGAGCCTGTCACTGGAGAATCCCTGCTATGAATACACACAATGGACAATCAAACTTTTTTTTGCCTGTCATTTTTGACTAATAATAGAACACATAAAGCACTAGAAATGTTTGTACTTCACTCACTAATAAGAGGTGGGTACAATGCTTTCCTGTAGGTGATGTTAGGAGTGCCTAGAACAAACATTTCAGCAAAAACCTGCTAGAAAATTAGTTTATTCAGTCCAGTCCATTGCTAAGATTTTTCACCTCCAGAAGAGGATCAGACAATCCAGAAAGGGACCTCTGTCCCAGAGAGTGAAGCTGCATCTTTATTCTGCAGCATTTGAGAGTTGTATAGTGCTGTGCTGCCATGAGGTCCTGCTGCTGCTACACAGCCCATGAGATGCCCCAGCCCAGCAGAGCCCAGCTTCCCACAGCTGATGTCATGGCTGGAGTTACTGGCAGGCAGAGCAATGCTTGAATGCCCTTTCTGAGACTCTCTTGCAGACAGTGAAACTGCATTAACTTTACTTAGTAAATAATGACTGAGAAGTTGCTAGAATTTTAGCTTAAGTTTTGGGTGCAAGTACAGACTTCTTGTGTGACAATAGGGAAGCCACTCAGTTTATCAGTGTCTCTTGTCAAATGTTGTGAGGGTTAAAAATAGGAAGTTCATGAGTGGCACAGCTTTTCCATGAAGGGGAACTATTAAGGTGAGAGACATTATGCATAATGGTTAATCCCACGCAAAATCAAAATTATCAAAATATGCAGTTCATCACTGGCCCAGCTGTTCCAGGGAGAAAAACTTGAAAAATGAGAAACATAATTCATTACAGTTAATCCCATGCAAAATTTAAATCATGAGCCTTGCCTTAAAATTAGAAGATTCTTTCATGGCGAGTTTCAAAAGGTGCAATTTTTTTGGGTTCTCTTTTATATATCTTCTGAGACTGGATCTTTTGTGTACACTCAAAAGACTGGAAATACTTTGTATGTATAAAAAAAAAACTGAGCAAACCCAAGCAATCCAAAAAAGAGCTATAATGACACCATTTGGTACCTGAGGCATGGTTTCATCTTTGCTCTTTTATTGCCCCAGCCCTGAAATTTTTAGCATGGGAGAAAACTAGGGGAAGAAAGAGGAAATTCTGAGTCATATATCAAGTTCATTGGAAGATCATGGTGCCTTTGCTGAATTCAGATTCAATCGTGGGTGTGTTATGTTGGTTGCTGCTTTGCCTCTTCTGTGCTCTGCTCTCATCTTTTTCTGCTTATGCTGCAAATCCCACTAGATTATTAAGAAGATAACCAAATGTTAGGAGTTCTGTGATAACAAAGGACACAAGTGGTTCTAGCACTAAAACCAAGTTCTTACAAAGGCCTTCTTTTCTTTGGTTGATGTTTGTAGTATTCTGGATTCACACACATTAGCTCTGGACCAAAACAGGGGCTTTACTTACCTAAGTATTGTATCCAAAACGTATATTTTTGATCTTAATGTGCTTTTATAGCTGAGAAAAAAATGGATGCTGTCTTCTGGCTTGTAAGATTTGGGCCATTGCTGACACAGGAGTGTCCCACAGAATGTTAGCTGAGAGCAGGCATATGATGTTGCAGCTTGGGGCAGAGGGTCTAGGAGTGCTACAGCACCCCTAAACCACCTTTGTGCTCTGTGCACAGAGGTCATTTTGAACAGAGCTGATTGCCCAGGGTTACTTAGCACTGCAGATATGGCAAACTAGATTTTGTAACACAGCCTTACTCATGGTCTGTCTTTTTGACTGTTGAATCAGTTGACCACTGCATGAAGTGAAAGATTTAAGACATATGTATATATATATAATTAATACAGGCCACATGCCTGTAAATAAAACACGTGTGGCATCCAGGATTGCATTCTGCAACCTATTCCCTAAGTTTGCTATCTAGTTCTAAGCATCTCAAGTGATGATACAATTTATCTTGAAATGTAGTTCCAGACTGTTACTGTTTTCCTTGGCTGTTTTCATTTTCTCATTTAATCCGACAATTTTAGCCTGTGAACAGGACAGCAAGCCATGTAAAGCTAATTCACTGTTACAAATAAAATGCCGTTTTTGAAAGAGCTTTGGTCATTTGCCATTCAAATGTTTACCTCATGTCTATGATTAATGCATCTGTGTGAACAATTTTCTTCCAAACATGCTCTACCAGTAGGTCGGACACCTGGGTTAGAAGTTCACTGTCTCCAAACATATCAAATCTCAGATAGCCGATGTTGTTTTCAAATACATTTGTATGGAATGAAAATTTAATCAGATCTTCCAATACTTCTCGGGAAGGGATCTGAAAGAGTTTGAAAAAAACAAAACAAATCATTTGCTGGCAGTGATTAGCTTGGCACAAAATGTAAAACAAATTATGTGAGTCAAGTTTAATCTAGGTGCGATGTGTGAAGAATGTGACCAAGTTTGAAAAATGTAATAGAGTATATAATATTTTTTCATATTAAATAAAGGTTAGCATTGGCTGATGCAATTTTGCACAGTATAAGTTGCATCTATAACATGCCCAGAACCTGGATCAGGCACCTATATGCCAGGGCTCAGCATATTTTTCTAAAATACAGGAATTTTCTTGGACCAAATAGGCTGAGAAGACTATAAGGACAATCTTGCAAAGATTCAAAGGATTCAAATCAAACAAGTCTGCAACATAAGCCACTGTCCCAGGTCTACCACTCAAGCCCACCCGTTACCTTTGTGAGTTCTTTCCAAATGGGGCACCTGGGACTTTTATAATCTTTTGATTGGCCTCATCTGACAAACAGCTGCTGGCTTCAGGTGAGATTGGCCCCAGGCTTTCATAATGACCCAGTCCCTGTGACAGACTGGTTGTGTTGGACATGTGCTGGGATACTCATGAAGTAGGTGTGCTAAATCTCTTATATGGTGGCCATGTGCCTGGATTGTCACGTGTTAGGCTGTGATTAATTTCATTTTGCTTAGCTTCTGTTATTAAACAGCAGACATCTTTTTAGCAGCAATGTGTAGCCAAATAACAAAGTTATCCTAGTAATCCTCATATGCATTGAGACATAGCCAGTTCCTATTGCCAAACTTCTGTTTTGGATGCAGTATCTGAAAATGGAATAGACTCTTTCTGCTTAAGAAGATAAGACTTCAGGATACATATGGTTTAGGTGACCTTCGGCCATTTGGCCTTTTCTCCTCTGGGTTGCTGTGAAAATTATTTTATACCTTCTTTTTAATCAGTTGCCCTTTGCCATAGCTCAGCCCCAGACAATCCGTACTTTTACATTCAAAAGAACAAGGAGTCAGAAGTGACTGTGTGCTAAAAGGTGCTCTTCCAGCTTGTGATATGCAACAGAATATGGGAGGCATTTGGGGCTTTCTACAGCTGTAGAAGAGTCAGGCAATCTCCTGCCCTCCATATAGTGCTGTGGCCTGGAGATGTGCTCCTGCCGAAATCAGGTCTGCCACAGAAGAGGTTTTTCCAAGGTGTGTGAATGCAATTGTATTTGACACAACTCAAGACTTTACCTAGGGTAAAATTACCCACCATAGCACACTTTATCATCCAGTTTCTTCGGTATGCCAAAATTTCATTAAATAATTTAAAAGCCCTGTTGGCCATTAGTTGTTGATCTGATGGTAAGAGCAAACTCTTTTCTGTACCCTTCTTTCTCACTATACCTTCTGAAAATAACCGTTGTATCTGAACCGTAAATATACCAGTCCAGCACTACTGAGTTTGTCATTTCCAATCCACTTCCCAGTGACAGTAATGCTACTTGATCTGCCCACTGTACTTTGATTAACAAATCACAGTTTTGAAAAATATATCCAGCATGCATTGATTGTTCTGACAGAGCTTATATCTAGTTCAGACATACTGGTGCCCTCAGGAGAAAAAAAATCATCACTCATTGGTAGCATCTACGAAAAAAAATTGATATGTTACTCTCATCCACTTGCTAATGATGTTTTAACTGAACTCACAAATGTCATATCTCTGTCTCCAATGATAATTGCTAGGTGCCTAGCTATAAATATGTTGATTAAGAATAACCTCTCTGTCTGGTAAACCTTTTCTCTACTTGTTCTTTTACTGTGATGCATCGCATCTTTGTTCACTGAGGACTTCAGCATTGTTAACTCTTGAAAATTTGTTACAGTTTTCAAGATGGGCAGGTTGCTCTTAAAGCCCCAGGTCTCATTGGGGTTAAATGAATGCACAAGGTTCTAAAACAAAGGTCTTCATCTTCATGGCTCAGAAAAATGTATAAAAATGCACCTGTTCTAAAGACTGTAAATCAGAGGAAAAGCATTCAGAATGTAATTTTGGGACACAAACAAGGTGAGGAGGCTGTGACAATGGAGAGTTACTGTCCTGGAAAACTGCGGATACATGACACTGATACCTGTCTCATGTTCTTCTGGTACCTGAGGAGGTAAGTCTAGATTACCAAGGGAGCAACCACGTGCTCTGTTTTGGAAGGGAGGACTCTGTTTGCAGGCCAAGAACAAGCCGGGACAGGATGCAGCTGAGAGTAAGATCTGCTGCTCAGTCAGACAATGTTTACATACAAATGACTTGATGTTAAATATAAACCCTCAGGTGCACACTGTAAGCAATGTGGCCAGACTAAAGGACTTCCAAGCTTACTCCACTTTAAGACAAGGAAAAAATGTTCTTTTATTAACTATATGGGGTCTCCCGTCCTATTCTGCAGACTCCCTTCCACAGGTAAGTGGCCTTACTGGAATACATGATGTGACAAAAAAAAGGACCCAAAATTCTGCCTTGGTACTTGTGCATGGAGTTTCATCTGTGGTTCTGTGACCGACACATATCCCAACCATTGGCAAACTACTTTTCCAACTGAACTTCTCTTTCCTCTTTTCTTCCATCTCTTCCCTAAATATTTTTTTTCCTATTTAGATGGAAATTGTATTTTCATAGATATTTTTGTGCTGACAATGGTAAGGTAACAGTGATTTCCACTAAGGTTGCTAGTGCTGTTAACTGCTACCTGTTAAATGTGATCAGCCAATGCCCTCTGCAAATGCGAATACTGAGATTAGTTTAAGAACCATGAGATCTTGGGAGCTGAGTGGGAAGGCTGTGCCTTTCTTAGAGTAATATTTGGGTTCCTTGTGTACCCTCACAGGCTGGAATTGAATCGTTCATCCTAGTAGGGTCCCCAGCTCAGGACTGAGCAAGATCAGCTACATCCCTGACTGCTGATTCTCAATTGCTCTTAAAAACACCCCTACTACTGGGTGATTTCCAGGCAATCCAGTCTAGGACATCACTAGCCTTACCATTACAAACATGTTTTTAAGATCTAGTGTAAACAGTCTAAGTTCACTACTTTGTACAGTTCAAATGCATTACTTGGACTATTTATTATGGGCAAGGGAACAGATGATTCTTTTCATATTTGAAACAGTCTCTTATGTGTCTGAAGTCAGTTTTCATGTCTCCTCTCAGTTTTCTTCTCTCTGGAATAAACAACTCAAATATTTTAAACTTTTTCAAGATTACTTTTATTCAATCTTCTCTTTATCCTTGTTTCTCTCTTCTGCTTTCTCCCTATTTCAGCCACATCTTTTCAGAAAACCATTGCTTGTTTACACTCTAGATGAATTTCCTTTAGAGCTAAATGTAGCAGAAGACTTCACATCTTACTGATTGTATTCCTCCTTATCCATTCCAGTTCGATGATGATTATTATGTACTGCAACAACTTGACTCTATTGATTTGTGCTCAGCTTATGAACGCTGAAGAGCCCATATACATTTTTACAGGACTCCCCCTAAAAAAGCTGTTTTCTTCAGAGAGTTGTGCGGTCAACTACTATAACCATAGAAACTGTGTAAGAACCCTGAAAGTGTTCGTATTTAACCTCATTGTGCTTTTCAGAGAAAATTTCTCCCTTCCCCCCTGTCCCCGCCCTGCCCAGAACTGTAGCTTTGAATTCTAATCCCACCTGCCATTGCACCTGGATGAGGGGGTTGCCACTAGCAAAAACTGATACCGTCTGGAATGGTGCTCTGGAAAAGGATTAAAAGGAGTTATTTAAGGCTATCAGTCCCTGTTGAGGGAGTGTAGGGCAGAGTGAGAAGCTGTACTTTCAGCCTGCAAAGGATTGCACTGCATAGTGGTGTGCAAGCCTGCTCTGGCAATATGCAACTTGTAACACACTCATTGCAAGCGAGTGAGCAGTTATTTTCCTGTCAATGCCCTGCAAGATTACATTTGAAAGCAAACACAATTCATCATTAAATTTTGATTTTAATGCAAAAACCACTGAAAAAACTTAAAATGAATGGTCAAATCTACTGTAACATTAATAGCATTGGAGAAAAATGAGCACAAACAGATCTCTGCTATTCACTTCGTTCTTTTTCTAGTACCTTTCATCTTCTGATCCTGATACACAGAGTCAATGCAGCTACATTTGCAGTTAAAATACCATCACAAAGTGTCTTATTCTTTTCTGCACCCAATGCAAAAAGCAAGCAAGAATTACAAAAGGTGAAGAGCTAATGAGAGTTAAACACAAGACACTTCTCTGGCTTGCATAAACTTGCGTTGTTCTGCTGACTTTACTGTGGTTATGTTGATATAAATCAGCATCATATGGGCCTACAACAATTTTTTCTTTCCATCAGCAGTAGATGTAGCAATATAATTATCTTGACACTTTGAGGCTGAGCATTTTTATTTCACTCATTAATGAAGAGACATAAGCAAATTGTACTCTCTTCTGGTGAAACATCTGTAACTATTGTCTTCTTCAGCAATTACAATACTGTGCTATAGGTACATATTATTCATCTGGAAATAGGAGGACTTCAAATACAGAAAAAATTTCTCTTTATAAGGGATTCCTTTTTTGCCTGTCACTCTGAATACCATTTTTACCTGCTTATCTAAAACATCAATACAAAAATTGTATTAGGTGTAAAGACTGCATTAAAAGTATTTGGGCATTATGAAGGAGCCATAAGAGTCACTCAGGGAGACTCGTCACTTAGATCTGACATAACACATTTGCCAAAACCAGGCAGCAGTTCTTCCTTAGGTACACACTCAGTCACAAATACAAATGTTTCAGTATGGAAAGAAAGGAATGGCTGGAGGGGGAGAGAAAGACAAACAGAAGAATAAAAAGTAGGGATTATTGAACTGCATGCCAGCAAGTTTACAGAGCTCTGTCTTAAAAGCAAAATCTTATTTTCTGGACCACAAACAATATATACAAAATTTTCTTCTATGAAGACTGACTTTAGAAATTGGCGTTTATGCAGCTGACAGCTCTGGCTAGCATTGACCTTGCTGCTGCCTAGAGGAGACATATTCAGTACCCTGTATTATGCTTCAGCAGCCATTCTAGTGTAGCAGATGTAAAGTTCTACACGAATTTCACTTGTCTGTCTCCTATGTCTCATCCTATCCTTCCTATAGTTTTTCATCATCACTTTCATTTAATTGGAACTGCTACACTGTCAAGGTCATTTACAGTAACCTCCCACTGTCAAGAGATAGGGTAGATTGGAAGGTAGGTAGCACAAGAGGAAAACCAGTTCTTAGATTTTTAAGGGATAAATTTGATACAGATTAAGAAAGCTAAGAAAGCCACTATATTGATGTGTAGGACTGCCCAATTTTAAAATTTTTTTTATTATTATTTACAAATGCAATTACTGCCATCATGTAAACATTTTAATTGAAAATTTGCTCTCTGGGGTATCCCTGAAGTGTTCCACAGAAAGCATCCATCTTAGCTGTACAAAGGCAAAACAGGAGATTAAGGTACTCCTGATGTACAGGGCTCTGTGGAACAGGTGAATATTTTTTAACCTCCATCTCGAGGAAAATCCTTTATTTCTATGACTTCAGTATCTTTGTACATATATTAACACTGCTGTCTTGTCTTTCTGTCTCCCAATTTCCTCCAGCACTATGCAGAAATACTTGTGCCTCTGGAAACATTTTAGTCTCATAAAAGACATATGATTCTCTGCTTTCTAGATTATTTCACCTTGAAGAAATCTCACATGTGTCCTGATTTTCATCCATATTGATGTGATTTCCCTCTTATGGGTGTATTCCTCTTCCAGTAATTTTACTTGACAAATAATTACATTAAAGGAAGGCATTAAATAGTATAATGACATTTCTTCACTAGCTCTGTCAGGATGAGAATTTCACATTATGGGACAAATAAGGTATTTGTCCTCTACAATGTCTTCTCATCATTCAAGAGCTGAATAAAGTAAGATCTGAACAAGAAAAAACAGCCAACAATATGCATTAACAGCTTTCAGTGAAAACAGTGACTAATTTGAAAGATGAGCCCACGCTGTAGAATGGGGAGAAATGATGATGTATTACTACTGATATATTGGGAGCTCTGTCAAAAAACATTGAAACATCTTTAGAGTGAAGTTTTCTACACTCATCCTAGTTAGGAGGGAAAGAGAACAATGGAATAGATGAACCCTTTAATTAATTATTTCCAGTTAAGCTTAGAGGCAAGATGGGGCCAGCATCTCTTGGGTAACAAAATTGAAGAGAACGCCCTCCCCTTGCAATGCTTAGACTTTGTCCTTGACCTCAGAGGGTCAAACTTCAGAGGGTGGAAGCTCACAGATTTTCTCCCCCAAGAAACATTTAATAGTTACCTGACACTTGGTCTACTCTGGTTCATTCTCTTTAAAAACTAATTTTATGGGTCTCTGGAGAACATACTACAGTAGCTAGAAAGGAGCTAACTTCATCCAAGAAAGGGATCAGGTTATCCTAAGCCTCTACTTAATTTGAAGATGGAATTTTAACAAGTGCTCCTGGGAGATCCCTCCAGCACAACAATGAACAAGAAAGAGTGCCAAGGCAGACCAGTGTTTAAACACTCAGGCTCAGGACAAAGCACAGACTGTTATGCAAACCACACAGCAAGGGCAAAAGTAGATTATTAAAAATCAATTTCTCCCTGGGGTCACCTAACTTCCACCTATGAACTTCTTCCAAAGTATTTCTAGTTCACTGAGAAACTGATGCTGAGCATGTGATACAATCAGAACAACTCTCCAGTGTCACTACCAAAGTTGTTGCTTTTTATTCTGGTGTAAAAGATGTCAGCAACTACAATTTTATATAGAAAAATCCATCAAAGAGTATGTGGCTACATGTTTAGTGAGTGCATGCATTTACTCTGGTCCCACAAAATTCTCCTTAAATTGCAACCTGGGTTTGTAACCAGTGGGTTTCTGCATTAATTTGTTACATCTTGAAAAGCTGTAGCACTGAAAGAGAAAGGATCACAGAGACAATGCAATACTTTCCCTCTAACTATGAAGCCCTGCATATTTCCTTGTGGCAGATGGCAACTGAGATTCACAGCCTGAAAGTTGTTCCCAAAATGCATGCATCCAAAACTACCATCTACTACCACGAGTTACTCCCACAAGTGACTTGCCTTAGTGTCAGAGACAGCTCAGCATATGAAACCCACTCAGGCATTGGCTTCTCCTGCGGGTACAGGGAAATCCTGATGGGTTTATGATATGGGCTAGAAACAAAACAAGGTATCTGCCTCAGTGCTCCCATTCTAGCTGGCATCACTGTACCTGGATACAAGAGAACTGTACCTGTCTTGGAATGATTCCTGGGATGCTGCCCTTGGCATGTTCAGGAATGTAGAGTAATTTCAGGTGTTCATCATCAGATAGAGCTTGTAAGATGGCAGTCACCTTCCTGGCCAGCTCTTCTTCTGTATTAATCCTTTTATAAATGTTGATGTTCTTGGTGAGGTTGGATGCTATAACTGTCCCAATGTCCTCAAAGGCATAATTATTTGCCACCAGCTTGCCTACAGTGTGCAGTGTCTGTGGCACCTGGGCACGCAGGTTGGCAATGTGCTGAGCTACAGCCAAGGCTTCACTGGCCTGGATGGTGATGTGTGGCTCCACCCCAGAGACACTCCATACTTTGCCAGTGACTGGACTGAGCACCACTTGGCTGGGAATGGAGGCATATAGGGAACTGTTACCAACACGATAAATGCCCACTGAGAGGGCTCCACCGACTGTGGGCTCACCAATAACTGTGGCCCGGTGTAGGTCCTTCATAGAGCGGGTGAAAGCTTCAGCTGCTGAGCCACTCATATGGCTTGTTAGGATATAGATGTCCTTGAGGGAGCCATATCTTTTGCCAGTGAGCTGGGGGAGAGTCCACACCTCTGTGCTGCGGGAGGTGCTACGATCGAAGACAGTGTAAAGGTGTTGCCGAGGCTCAGGCTCAAAGAAGTAGGAACAAAGTATTGGGATGGCAGTGGAGTAGCCACCTGTGTTGTACCTCATGTCAATAATCATTGCATCTGTGTCCACTAGCTTGTTCCATACCATCTGCAGTAGCTGGGGCCCAATGGCCTTCACTGTTTCTGCCTCAGCCATCATATCAAAGCGAAGGTAACCCAGGTTTCCTGGCAATACCTCAATTTTGAAGAGTGCCTCAATGATGTAGCTTAGCTCTTCAGGACTGGGAATCACACTTGGAAGCTGTTCTTCTGGTGTTGGTTCCACATGGCTGTGAAAGACATGAAGCCGATGGTCCCCAGAGGCCTCCTGCAAGTCACTGGTAAGCTGGGAAGCCAAAGTCTCAGGATCTATTGCTGATCGATAACCTCCTTGGGCCTGTTTGGTGCTGAGCATAGCACTGGCCTTACCAGCCACTTCTGGGATGGCATAGTGAGCCTCTAGCAGTTGCCCGGTACCTTCCAAAAGTACTCCCATGTTCTTGTGGAAGGCTAGCACTTCTTCAGCCTTCTCCAGTGCATCCTCAGCCAACACTATGGCATCAGGAACAACTCCTCCACCCATCCAGCTTTCCCCATGGTTGTCAATGAAGGTGATAACAGGAACTGTGATAGTTAGGCCACGGGTTATTCCTGGCTGAGGCTGCAGCAGAGGGAAGGTACGGGTATGCAAGAGGCTTCCTGCTGTGATCTCGCCAATCAGCGTGGCACGGCCCAGGGATTGCATGAGATAAGCAAACTCCTCAGCAGCTGTGGCAGTGTGGTGGCTGGTGAGCAGGTAGATGCCACGCTGAGCCCCGTAGGACTGACCCAGCAGTTCTGCCTGGCTGTTGTGCTCCTGTGTGTGGTTGGTGCACCTGTCATAGGTTGTGAAGAGATGGACAGGACCAGCAGCAGCATCTTGGAAATAGGAGAGTAGCACAGGCACAGCAGAGGAGGATGGGCCTCCAGGGTTGTAACGTAGGTCCATAATCAAGTTCTCTGTATTTTGAAGGGGCTCCCACACTTTGTGGACAATGTAAGGTCCCAGCTTAGCAAGCACAGAGGCATCTGCAAACTCATCAAAGCGCATGTAGCCAACATTGCCTGGCAACACTGACACCTTGAAGACAGTATCTACCAAGGCATGCAGCAGTTGCTCATTGTCAGGTAAATCAGCTGCCATTGCAATTGGTTGCTCAGCTTGGGGAGCAGCAGCTTCACCTGGCATCATGACTCGGACTAGCAGGCGAGGATCTTCAGATAAGGTCTGCAACTCAGTGTTGAGTTTTGTGGCCAGGTCCTCTGATGACTGCACAGAAGAGAAGTCAGAGGTGATGAGGTGCCGCACCAGCGCTGGCACTCGCTCAACTAAGCTATAATAGTCCTTTAATATGTTTGTGAGTTGGCTTAGGGTGCCAGGCACTGCTCTACGCACTGCCAGAATGTCCAGGGACTTCTGCAAGGCTTGCTCTGCCTCAGTAGCCACACATGGCATCACTCCAGTCACCTCCCAGCTCTGTCCACCCCCACTCAAGGGGCTCACAGATCGTGACACGGGAACCATTATATAGAAATTGGAGGGGCCAATTGGCAGCTTCTGGATGTCCAGTGAGCCTCCAGCTGTCTTCTCTCCAACAGTGATAGCCCTGTTCATGTGCTTCAGGATGTAAGCCACGTCTTCAGCCACTCCTGTGGTGTGGTGGCTGATCAAAACAATGACATCCTTCTCTTTGCCGTACCTCTCTCCCAACACTTTTGGCAGTGTCCATATCTCTGTGGTGGTGTTGGAGGGACGATTGTATACTGTCTCAATATGCAACACCTTGTCTTCTTCATGCAAGTATGAGATGATGAAGGGAAGGCCAGAAATCTGTCCCCCAGTGCTGTGACGAAGATCTATCACCAGGGCAGAGGTGTCTATCAGCGTCTTCCACACCTTGTCCACCAGGTAAGCTCCAACTTTCTGCACAACTTCCTGTCCTATGATATAATCAATCCTCAGGTAGCCAACATTGCCCTCCAGCTTGTCATACATGACCACATGCTCAATAAGACTCAGAAGTTGTTCACGAGTAGGGGAAACCTCAGCTTCTTGTTTGGGAGCTGCATGTGGTAATGGCTCATAGGAAATCACCAGTCTTGGGTCATTCAGAGCACCCTGCACTCCAGCTGTCAAGACACTGGCCAGCAATTTTGGATCTGAGATGTCCAGGATCTCCCCACTCTTGATTGCTTGTTCAATGGCTTCTTGCATTCCCACTAGGTTTTCAGGATAGCAGTAATTGTCCAGAAGGACTTTAGCCATGTCCAGCACTAGAGTTGGCTGAAAGATTTCCTCAGCAGGTATGCTGCACATAATCAGTGCTGAAAACAGGAAGAAAGATGTCCTGGTCATTTTGTCTTTGTGTGGAACAGGAAAGAAGTCAGAAGCTCTTATTGATCAAGATGAACATAACTCTTCAATGACTCTCTGTGAAATATGCTGAAATCCCTGTGTTGAGTCCAGGTACACTGAACAGATCTTTTATCTGCATTAAACCTTTAATCTCATTAAAATGGAGTGCATCATCCAAAGTGCACCAATAGATGAAGTTCAGCTCCTTACTACTTCACAGGCCTCTTATGAAACAGTAATAAACTTCAAACATCAAGGAAGATCTTTCTAGCAGTTAATTGTTTCCAAAAGGTAATGCATTGCCTGTTATAAACTGGTCCTGGCTTATCCTGAAAGTGGGTTGCTTAAATGCAAAACTGATTTTAACCACAGTTAGGACAGCAATCATCTCATCTTTTACCATTATTTATGAAAAGCATATACCAGGAGATTCTTCAGTTTTATCAATATTTAATATCTTTTCAACAGTTGTTGATAATACATTGTCCTTGGTGTTTTTCAGTCTGAGATGCAAAGGACTGCTCTTGCATTCTCTGACTAAGGGCTCCAAACAAGGAACTCCAGGCATTTAGCACAGCTCATAAAATCGAAGGTAATGACAGCCTGTTAATTTCTGTGCTGAGAATTGCCAGCATTTTAAACAGGACTTTGAAACATATTTGCCTCAACATAATACAGTTAAATCTGAGGTGACTTTAATCTTCACAATTTGCACTCAATTAGGATTTACTTGTAATACTGTTGGGTAACATATGGTCATGTCTGATGACAGCTCCCAGCCAATAGACTTTAGGCTCAACGTACCAAAATAGAACATGGAGGGGGGGCTGTTTTCTTCTGCTCACAATGCATCTGAGACCCTATTGTATTAAGAATTTGAAAGAGGATCAGAATATGTGGGATGCAGCTGCAGGCTGTACTCATTCTGAACTCCAGGATGATATGTCGAAGACTTAATAGAACAGATTCTTGGCTTTAAGTCTGAAATCAGTTGCTGCCCCAGCAATTCTGTTTGCTGGACATAGTGACAATAGTAGACTCGGGAATCTAGGAAGAGCACATTTTTGTACTGCTGTCAGAATGTTGCTACATGCGGAGGGAAGAGTCTAAAGATGGTCTAACCCTGGCTGGGTGTACTCTGTTGCTGTCCAGTGTGAGTGTCTTGAATGAAGCCTGCCACTTACATGAACAAAGTTTAGCACGGTCCTCTTTCTAGGTCATTCAGCTGTAGTAATAAGGAAGTTGGTGAAGTTTCCTTGTTTAATGTGTATGTATAGGAATAGCCTCATGTTTATACGCAGGTACTATTTCATCCCATGGTTGATTTGCATCTGTGTGTATGTAAATGTACAAATGCAAATCCATCAAAGGGAGCAATTAAATTGTTCTAAGTGTCCATTAGGGAAAGGAGTGCTGTATGGCAAAAGATATAAAACTTGACAGTGTAATCGCAGGCATCTCTGGCAACCAGTCTGTGCTACCATCTGTAAAAACCCCCAGTTTAAAAAAGTGTTGCCACTTCCCTCATCAAAGGAGGGGCTTAAAGTACAGTTTAAATTGTTGCTGATAATGTACAAGTAAGTCATTAAGCTCCAAGTGTGCCACAGCAACATCCCGTGTGCCTCGCTGGTCAAGAAGCAGTAAGAATCACGTCTGTTGTATCTTCTTAATTTCAGAGAGTATCTATGTTGTACAATGTGTGACATCCATTACAGACCTAACTCCAGGGCATTATCACAAATTTGAATTGCTCTTCTTGCTTTCTTCCTGTAAAGAACACTCCAGCCCTACAGGGCAAAGGTAGGTAAAAAAAAACTCTCCAGCATAACCACACTGTATCCAGAGATTGCCTTTCGAGCTACAGGATTTATTGCCAGAGCTGCATTAATTCCTCGTGTGGCCTGTAAGTGGACAGGATCCTGGGCAAATCTATTTCTACTGCTTTTCTAGCCCCTGGCTCTTCTGTTTGTCTAGCTTGAAAAGTTTTTGGGGCAAGTGGTCTCTTTTGCTACATTAATGTCTACCACATACCCTACCTTTGCTTCCAATCTCTGGTAGTGTTTCTAAATTCTGTCACCACAGGAATAATCACTCACACTGTAGTGTACAGTAAGACAATCAATTCAATAAAAAAGGTGTTGTACTTCTTAAATGCCCGACTGAATTCTTAAGCACCTTGTGCTCAGTGCACTGACCAAGGTGGAGGAAAATAAAAACATTTTGAAGTAAATACATTATGAGCTGTGGTTGTGTAATTAATGCATATGACCAAGAGGGAGATGGTACATACATAATCTTAATTCTGACATTTCCCACTTTGGAATGCTCAACCTTGTAATATTACTTGCAGGTTTTTGTGTATTCCAACCCCTGTCAATGAATTTGAAAGTGAAGATATAGATTAACTAATTTTGTTATGATGGTAGCCAAGAATAAAAATAAGGAAAAAATATGTATGATCTAAACAATGAAGTAAAAATGTGTACACATGGATGGGTTAGATATTTTGCCTACTGGGCTGGTGTGTTGGATTGTTTAATGGGTCCCCTCTTTGTTTCTTCTTTTTTTATTCCTTTTACTCCTGCTGGGTGCTGGAGGGAGGGCATGCCCAGAAGCCAAGAAAACAAAGTGGACCCATTGTGACAGGAATTGGGAATAAAAGTACAATAATTCATATCCCTAAGAGCATGTCAGGATGGATCTCTATTTCTGACTGTCTGTAGAGTAGCTTTAAGCCTACAGCTTTCTGCCCCAGAAAAAAAGAATGACATTGCATGATTATGGACTATAGTACATTCTTTTTTAATGCTTCAGTACGTAGTACATAATGGATCCATATTTATATGAAACTACTTAACAAGTGCAGGATAATGGTGGAAATAAGGTTAAATTATTTACCATAAAAATTGGAGAAATTCATATGTTCTGGATTTTTTGGAACAAATATCATTTTGCTGTTTAAATCACAGCAAATCTTAAAAGAAAAAAAATCTTTATTTTTAAAGTGCCTTCTTTTTCACTGTACTTTATGCCACTTTTTGCTTTTAGAATAGAAGTTATAGTAACTTGAAATGACAAAACATTACTCAAATCACCACACTTTTAACTCGCTGTGCGAAGAGGTAAACAGTGTGTGAACAGGGTGTTACAGATGTTATATACAAGGAGTCAACAGTAACCTCATCTTACTCGGAATGTAACAGGCATAGATGAATGGCAATGAAGATCATAGTCAGAAAGGGGACAGAAACAAGCAGAAAATGAGCATTTTTAATCAGGGTATGTCCCAAATACTTACCTTCCATATCCAAATGAGATCTGTATATCCACTGCTAAACTCTTTGCAAGACAATTTTTTGTCCTGGCATTTAAGGAAGCATTTGACAGATTCACAATATTCTTCTCCAGCGAGGCCTTATCTGGAGGCTAAGATAACAAAATGGCACTTTCTTGCCTATGGGTGTTGTAAAATCATAAGACTTAGAAAAAAAGAAATTTTTCTCTGTTTTTCTGACATTTTTTGTGCATTTTATCACAGTCTAAATTTTTTCATATCAGAAGAGCTGGAAACTGTAGCTGAGGTTCTTATGAAGCAAAGATTTTGAGAAATATATACAGAATTATGATTAGATATGGCAGCACTACACAGCTCAGTTTATTCCTCAGGTCAAATACATATTCATCCTCAGGTGTTTTATCATTACCATGCAGAAAAAAATAGCTTTACAATGTCAATGTAAAATAAATTATTTTTCCAACATGCATACCTTAAAATTCTAGGACAGTGGAAAGAAGTATTTTTTCCACACTGGATTTGATCAGCGGTCTATTTCTCTTGCTCTGAATTCAATATGACATGTAACATTCACTGCTATGTGGGCAATTCTTTATAGATGGTGTTAGAAGGTAAGAATCCTTTCTTGTGTGGTGGGAATTCTTCGAGCTTTGGAGAGTGACTATTTAATTAATTATTTCAGGACACACATAGCTTAAATTTTTATCTAACCTGTTGTTTAATGCAAGTCTGTTCATTGAACTATGAGTACCCAGATCCAAAATGTAACTCTACCACCAGTTCTCATTTCTAGTATAACCCAAGCCAAAGTCTTATTTTCATTTTATTTTTGAGCAGAACGAAATAGCTCAGGCCAAGATTTACCTTTTATAACTCATAAAACTTTATGATCCTTTAAAATCTGTCCACAAGTATTTCATTTTCTGACTTCCTGTGGGTATGAACTTCCCACATACTCTAAAAAGAGGTATTTTTTTATCTGTCCCAGAGTAGTCTGCATGCATGGTCTGCCTTACTCAGATCACATGCTGAAAATCTTTGCTAAGAGCAAGATTAAATGTTTTGCTGTTTATTTTTTTTCTTTACTTATTTTGCTCCAATACTGCCCAGTTCTCATCTGCAGCTGATTTCACCATTCTCTCATGAGACTCACGTAGGCATTTGGCCACTGATAAACCACAGTAGCAGAAGGCTCATCTGAAGGTGGCAGCCAGAGCATCTCTTTCACTGGCAGAGGTGCCAAGAGGATAAAGGTGAAATTTAGAAATAAACTACTTTTGGTTTTAGTAGAGCCTCCTGATACAGCCATATTTTAAATTATATGTAGGAATTAGGATTAATGTAAAGGTGGTACCTGGCTTCTGAATACTGGGAGGCAGGGTTTATTAGCTCAAGCAAAGGACTATGCTAATTAAATATTTAATTCTTCCAGGACTTCAGTATTTCTAGACAAACCTTCAATGCCTTTTATAGATGTATAAGTCTGGGTCAGTACTACTTCATGGCTGTCTGTGACATGCATGACTGAATGGCATAGGTATGGTCTAAGGCCGTCTTTTCTGTTCTGTTCTTGTACTGTTTGGTACAAAAGAAACCTTGTTCCTGAGTAGGCTTTCTAGGCCCCTTAGAAATAAAAATAATGAATATCAAACTTAGATTCCTTTATAATTCCCATGCCAAGAGAAGTAATGTTAGATTTTTGTCTCTAGGTTTGTCAGTTCTTATGCTGTACAAACCTGTATAGATTAAAATTAAAGCTGTTGGAAGTTTTCTTTTGCATTTTTTAATACTGAAATCCTCCCATTTTATGAAAGTGGAAATAGCAGTCTGTGTTTTTTAATTATTACATTTGTAACAAGAAAAACTTAAATTCAAAATTTTTGATTTTCTGTTAATATGCCCCTTAATGGTGGATGTGTCAGGTTCCAGCCAAACCATACACTTCAGTATGAGGACTGACTCGGGGCAACCCATTTGCTGGGGCTACACTGAAGCCATTCTCTTGTGAGGCTTTTAGCTCAATAATGACTCGTGGTCCAGCAGAAGTTTTAAGGGAGACGACAAAAAAGAAATAGGTTCAGCCCAGGGGGATGACAGGTTCCTGAGGCAGCCTGGAAGCAGTAGCCAAGGCAGCTCGGCAGCTCGGAGACACTGAGAGGGCAAAAGAGTCTGTGGGCAGCCCAGAGTGAGGTGACTGGAGACACATTTATGCTGAGAGGTTTTAAGGTACTATGGGAGGGAGAGTATGAAAATGTGTGGAGATGGCTGTAGTGTATAGAACCAAGCTGGCACAGCAGCTCGCCGCAGCCTGGAGGTGGCACCAAGGCAGGGCTTGGAGGAAACACTGAAGGCTGCAGAGAGGCCAAAATAAGGCTCTGAGGTGGATTGTGGTCTCCAGTCAGAGCCAGGATGGCACAGAGGAGGTTTGCACCCCAGGCAGGCAGAGCTTCCCACCTGGCAGATGGAGAGCAGAGCTCTGGGTCCTGCACACTGTAGAGACCAAGGAGGGACCTGCCCTGTTTTTGATTCTGCTAAACACAACAAATGGTATGTCGGGCAGTTAATACAGGAGAAAGGATGTGGTTAGTAGTCACATGCAATGTCCTGTTAGCTGTTCAGAGCAGCCAGAGGGGATGTGGAGCAGTTACGTAGTCTGAGGACAAGGTCTTGCCTCACAGACATTGTTCATGTACTAATTGTTGGCCTTGCTAGCTTGTTCTGTGTTCTCAATTGCACCTTGCAACTCTTGGCAGAAAAAAAAAAATTACTCAGTGCTGCCTATCAGGAGCTACAGCAAAGTACTGATACTTCCAGGACCTCACAGTGAGTGCCCACCTGGATCTGCATGGTGCATGGCCGTGCACCTGTGTGCATGACCTATGTGATGATATCCAGGCTCTGAGGAGGATGAAAAGTAGAATCAGCTGCGGTCTGGGAGCAGAGTTACCTGTGTAAGGCCACAGTTGTGTCTGAAATGATGAATCTCCTTGAGGGGCAGTCTGAAACTTCTTATTCTGAATATCAGGAATTGTTAATTCTAGCATAGTATTTCTATATTGTCAGAATCTTTACAGTGTAAAAGCATCTGGGCAGATAACAGCCAAACACCTCCAGATTTCCACAAGGCTATTGCATCTTCACTTGTGGAAAAGAACAGTGAAAATGGAGATTGTTTTATTTTCAGTGATTGCTGATATTGTGTTGTTAAGTTGCATCAGCTGTTCTGTGTTGGGACAAGGCATGGAGGAGTGGATGAGGTCAGAGAACACTGTGCCTACTGTGTACACAGGCAAGGTGGGAAACTAGTTAAAAATAGCCCTAGCTGTATCTCCCGACCAGCTTCCACCAGCTTACCATGTTTATCTATACAGACTGAAGTGCTATAGGCTAGCCTTAAAATTGGCTGTGGAGTCAGCAGGCGATTCCAATGTTACGGGACTTACACAGATAGCTAATGGGCCTGAGAAGGAGGGCATGCATCAGCCACATGTTCACGTTAAACAAATGAGTTTTAACTGTGCACCTGCTGAAGAGTGCACAAGCCCCAGCCTGCTCCTCAGTAGCAGTAAGCTGCTTGTCGACATCCATAATCCCATGATGAGAGGAGGTTTTTCAGTGTCCACTGGGGCACAGCTTGAAGCAGGGGGCAAGGTGCTTACCTGCTCTTTGCAACTGGTATATTCTCTGGCACTGCCTTGACCACCTGGCTGATTTGTTACATCCCAAAGCAGTTGAAACATGAGGGAGCTTAAATAATTATTTAAAGTTGAATGTGCAAAACTACATAAATCAAGTCGCTAAATGTAAAACTGAACATCAATTTGACACGCACTTCAGCCATGCTGAAGGCAGTAGCAGCTGTAGCCACTATGGGATTCTCATTTCTTCTTGACCTTGTTCATTATCCTATAGAAAGATTCATGTTTCATTTTACTACTGTACCAACCAAAATGCTAAGCCAATGGGAATGTGATCATTAAAGCTGGCTGGAAGCTCAACTGATTTTTTTAATTAAAATACAAAAACAACTTGTAATCCAGTTTTGGGATGGGATCTGTAGAGCTCCTCTGGAACTCTGATAGCATAGCTAGGATCTGTAATTTTGAACGAAAAAGGCTTTGGGTCTTTTTTCCCCCCTCTAAATAAGCTTGGGAAATAAAGAACAATGTTTGAATTCAGAATGTGGAAAAAAAAAAAGATTTTTGAGAATTTCTGTCTGTGAGGATGTGAGAACTGGTCTTTTCCCCTTCCCCATTTTTTCCTTTAATTATGGATGAAATCCTGTATTCAGTGAAATCAGAATATAACTAGGACTTTGTGTGTAGATGACTGAAGAGCACACAGCTACAATTATCTTGATGCAAAGGTGAATAGCTTTCCTAACGTGATCACACCAACTGCTTGTTTGGTAGTTTCTGTCATTTGATTAAGAGAAGTTGTAAGGACCAAAATGTCAGGAGCTTAGGAGACATGAACAAAACAGTGAAACAATACAGGGGGTTCTGACAGGAGGAAGACATAACTACGACTCTTACATGACTGAAACCAGGGGGGAGTGGTAAACTTATTACTTCCATGGGAAGTTTAAGAGGTTAATGACCTGCAGCTATGGATGGATGGAGTTTGCATGGACCCAGATCTCAGAAGTGATCCAATTGCAGACCAGTTCTAAGGAAAAATACTATAAATCAGTTCAAGAATCCTGGTGAATCGTGCTTTGTGCTCATGGTTTGTGAGGTAATCAGCAGCTCTTGATGGAATTATAACTGCCCTGTTCACACTCACCTGCTGTTTGCTCTGTATTAAATTAACGACAGTAAATAAACCACATATTATATTTCAAGCTGACCAGTTCATGCCAAATGAATTCGTCTTGCCCACAGGCTATCCTAATTTAAAACATATGTATTGATTTAAATCTTCCTAATTCCATACATTAAGGTACTGTTTAGATTTTTGCTTGACCATTTTGAATGGGTGTCTAGTTTGTTATGCTTTTGGTTCGAAAGTGTTCTCTGATAGATTTGTATGCGCGTGTGCGTGCGTGCGTGTGTGTGTGTGTGTGTGTGAAGGTGGTTAAGCGGTAGAATTGAGGTGGACTGTGGTGGCATTGTACAGCATTTAAACCTCTCACCTGCAACAGACAGAAGACAATTTGTCTGTTCTGTTATAGGTAAAACCTTCATTATCATCAAAGGAAGTTTAATTGTAGGAAAGATGGGATCCTTGTTTAGTGAAAACACAACTGGTCAGGAGAAATATCATATGATAGTGTATTTCTCATACAGCAGTATAAGTCTCATAGAACACTGATCAAAATTTTCTGATTCTCCCAGCCTTCCAAGGGGTGAAAGATTTTTGTATGGAAAATGGAGTTTCTGCTAAGAAGAAATTTAAAAAAATCAGAACCTTGTGTCATACCCCAACATCTTTAGACCTCTAAATAATTAGCCTGGGCTTTTCAAACCTGCTGAGCTCTGCTAACCCCCACTGCTCTTAAGATACAGCTTCTAAAGCTGAACATCATTTGACTGCATGTTCTTCCAAAGAAATACTAAGAATATGCAGTAGGTCAAAGTGGTTCCTTATCTTTATGCAGAGATAAGGGCTGCTGTTCCTCCTAGAAAACAGTGTCTTAGAAGCGGAAGGCTGCACTTCTTATCATTCAAGTATGTGCCATAAAGGGGTAAAAATAGGGACATTGAGGATAAGAAAGCTGAAACTAAGGCACCTGCTACCCACAGAAGGAAACTTGGGAATGAAGTAAGCTCGAGAGTCTCTTCTGTTTTGAATACTGCAAATCTTCACTTACAGGAGCAAATAATTTGCCTGTAAAAGCCTTTGAGAATATTGATATGAGAAAAGGCTTCCTGGATTTAGACTTCTGACTTTATCATGCAGACTACATTCCATTTACAGAGTTTTACAGAAGTTGAAAATGTGACAGTTGGCTGAGAGAACTAGATATCAATAGCTGTTAAACATTGGCAGGACATCCTAAATCTCTATTGAAAATCCTTTCATTTGTGACCTAAACAGAATTGATTAAACAGAAAGGTTGAAATAAGGTATTCAAATTGTATCACTGTTGGCAAATAATGCATAGTTCATTTGCTCTCACAATATTTTAATCCAGTATTTGCTTTGCCATGATATATAATGCTGGCTATTTACAGTGATTGCCATTCTTTAAATGACAGTTTTCCTTTAAAACAAGCAGCAAAACCAACACCCAGCCCAATGCCCTGCTACAAACCTAGTTTTCAAGGAGTTTTATTTGCATCACTATTGTACAGATTTACACAGAGCAGAAAAAGGGGGTATTTTTATTCTTAGAGATTCTGGCTTGTATGCTACCTGCAGCCACATTCTGCCACTTTCATCCCTTCATAGTTATATATCAAAGTAGGCACACCAGCATCATCCTTATAAAGAATGGAGATTGAATCCAGTTTGGTTGGAACACAACAGGCCTTGGAGGCTTTCTTTGGGTTTTGGAGATGCACCAGAGTTTGGACAATAGCATGTTTTGTTGGAGTAACGTTATCTGTCAGAGGGAAGAAGCAACCTCCTTTGCACTCAAAAGCCTCATAATCTTTTGGTGCAATGATCCATGAATCCCAGCCAATCTCCTCAAAGTTCACGTGGAGGGAGGTTCTCCGGCAGTGGTTGGCCCCGATGCTTCTCTTGCTTCTGGAGGAATGCTGGTGGGGCCCACCGATGGCCTTTTCCTCTCCCTGTTCTTCCTCTTCAGATGAAGTGTTGTTCTTTCCTAACTTCTTCAGCACACTTTCTTGTTCATGAACAATCAACTCACGGAGCTCCACTTTGGTCTCTTTTGTCCCATTGCTGCGGTCATTGGAGAACACTATTAACAGGGGCAGATTTTTAGTGTCAGGGGCAACACTGATACCCAGCTTCCCACAAGTGAAACCACCCAGAGCTTTACTCTCTATAACAACCTCTAGCTTGTTTTTAGTCTTCAGTTTATCTGCTCTGACCCATCTTTTCACAGCGCTGGACACTTCAAACATCTCCCACCCACACTTCTGGATATTGTGAGAGACAACAAAAGATTTGGTACTTTCTGGGTTTTCCCAGTGTCCATCATCTAGAACATCATAAATGACCATGGTGCCTTCCAGCCTAGAGAGAGACTCAACTTCTCTGTGACAGGAGATATAAATTCTCAGTTCAGCTCTGGTGATTTCCTCATATTGTGGAATAGAGATGTTGAAGAATAAAATGTGTTTCTGAAATGGATTTTCTTCTGGTGAATCTAAAGAAACAACATCTGCAATAGGAAATTAAAACATGTGGTTACAGTGCTTCTGACTGTCCAAGTAACTTGATTTGAAAAGACTCAGGATGTATTTTGGAGGTAAAACAAGACCATGGCGACACAGCACTAAAAAAGAAAAAACCTGTCTTCTGGCCAAATTTCAAGGACAGAGGGTGAAAAGGGAAATGGAGGTCCCTGGTGTTGGTAGTATTTCACCAAGATTGCACAGCCAGGTGAGTGTGTGGAGGAGAGCAAAAAGATGCTGCCTAGAACAAACTGCGGATGATGCTGGTCAGTATTAAGTACATAAACAAGTCATGTGCAGAGTTTTCAGATTTAGCAATTTGGTAAAGATATTTTTACACAAAGAATTCCTCAAAACCCCTATGAATTTCCCACTCATTATCATGTAGTTGGATGAACTGCTCTCATATACAAATTGAAGTGTCTTTAAGAACTATCTGCTCTGAGGCTTTTGGTGTTGTCTTCAGATAACTTTGAAAGCAGCTTGGATTACTGGGATTTTGGGGAAATAAAAAATTTTTTGGAAATCCTGAACTGAAGTTTCAGGGTCTGGCTAAATTGGGACTTGGTGATAAACATCCCAGGTCCCAGTCCCAGGCTGGACTCACTGAACCTGTGGGGGCTTGTTCATATGTTTGTTGCCTGCAAATCTATGTTCAGTACCAGCAACTCTGTCTTTGGAGGGGCAGATATTTGTCTGGAAGATCAGATTTTTACGTTTAAAGGTCATCTCTGCTGTCTTTTTAATGCTCAGTGTAAACTAGCTTCTTAATCATGATTGGGGTTTAGGGCAATTTTATTTGGCTATCACTGCCACTTCTTCAGAATATTTACCCATTAAAGCAGTCAGAGAGGGGAGTGAGATGTGGAAACTATAATCTAGGTCATATTGTCAAGGTTTCATTCCATTTCAGAACTAGGGGCACTAATTTGGGAATTTGTAGTTCTCTGTAGTGCTGTTACCTGTGTATGTCTATTTTTCATAAAACAGAAACTTCAATTTTCCATTTCATTTTTATCACAAGGATCACATTTATGTCTAAGTTTTTTACTGCTTCTTTTGATGAAGCTTTTAAAAATCTATGCAATGTTACTTAGATAGGGATCTTTTTAAGCTGAGACAAGCATTTCTGTGTAATTCAGAATTTTAGAGGAGCACTGCTGTTCCTTGTTTGGATCAGAGACATATTTCTCAGTTGCTTGCTGTAGTTTTTATATATACACAGAGCCCACTGAAAGAAGAGCTCTCTAGCATTGATGTCTCAATTATAGGTGATCAAAAGTTTGCATTCTAACATAAAATTTAGTTCAGATCTCTAGGGTTAAGAAATATGGTTCATATAAACTCTGTTATACAGTGTATCATCTCAGCTAAGGTGTTTGAGAAGAGAATATTGTACAGTGAAAATATCAAAGAAGAAAATGAAAGGTAATTACATTTTTTAAAGATTGAAAGAAACTACAGAGCAAGAATGCAATCCAAAATTTTAATGTTTCATTTCTAAAGAATCTGAGTATCAACTGTCCAGGTACTTCTTTAAAAATTCTAGTCCACATTTTTAGGTCTTGTCCTACCTTCAGTACTGAAGCTCCTTACAATATTGGATGCAGGGATGGAGGACTTGTCTGCAGCATATCTGTTGTATAAATCAATCATGAACTGTGGTGGTTCTTCTTTGGTCTTCACTTGTGAGGGGACTCTTGACAAATTCAAACTCCTTTGTAAATCTGTCTTCATATTCTCCAGGAAAGATTTAAAGTCATAATGGGTCTCATCTTCTACTTCCCCAGGATCGTGAAAGTGTGCGTCGGACCTTCCCATAGCTGATAACTTGTCCCAGTCTTCCAAAGGCTTGCCTCTTGTCAAACAAGCAATGATGTTGAAAACAGAGAGTGCAGCTAATACTCCAAAATAATGCATTTCTTCTGTATTTACTTTCTCGTGGAGAGACAAGAGGACAAGGGTATTTTAGCTGATTAACAGTCTTGTTTCATTACAGACAGAGAAACGAAGATGTCAGGCAAACAACTGGAATGCTCTTTGCAAATGACTTTCTTGCGCTCTTTTTGCAGTCTGCTTCAAACCGCAGCCTCTTGTCAGTTGTCAAGCAGATTGGTCGTACACTTGCCCTTATCAGAGTCATTGATGCCATGCTTTAGCTTCTGTTATCTAGCAAAGCTCTTAGTTAATGAAGATTCTGTAAACATCTGACAAACACATGTGGCTGGTGGGAAGGACATTGTATATTGTAAAGAATCCACATTTCACTTTAGGGTCATCTTTGCTTAATTACATTCTTCTATCATTTCCTTGCCAACACAGAGAGAAGCTTTCTTAGGGGCGTAGAAGATTACACTGTTTTTATCAAGACTAGAAAATAGAGATCTAGAACAAAATCACTCCAGTAGCAAATGGTTAATAACATCTCACAAATCTTTTTTACAGTCCCTTCACGTGCAATCAGAAAATCCCCAATCATTTGATGCAGACCTGTGATTCTACAAGACATGATTTCATGACAATACAAACAACCTTAAAATTTCTTTCCGTTTATCAGCCAAGAGCTATTGTTTGTACACAGTGAAATATCTGTTTTGTGTCAAGTTTGCTTCATGATCTTTGCAGGCTTGTCCATTTTCAGTTTGATTCCTTTGGTGTATGGGAATTAAGCCTTGTTTTTATAGTGTCTTATGTAATATATTTCTAGATTCATTGTGGTCAATCCAGTCCAAGAACAACCAGTCATTTTTTCACTGACCTCTAAATGAAGACAGAAATAGGCCTTCTAAGGCCACATGGAAAGTAAAAAGTCTTTTTGAAGATACAGAAGATTATCTATGAAGATACTGTATCCATGAGAAGAAGGGGCCAAGGAAAATTAATTTCTCATGATACAGAAAACTCCCCAGGTTTACTTATAGACAAAAATATCACTTTCTATTTATCTTAATGAATGTATTATGATTTAATCTAATGAAACATAATTGCTTTGTCTGTACTATTAATGCATAATTTTTTCTAAGAACAGCTTAATTATTACTGCACATGTGCAATAAAGTCTGAATAGTATTATGGGCTTTTACATTAAAAAAATCTCATTGCAAAGATACAGTGACGATTTTGCCCCTTCTGGCCGTTGTTCTCATTTTCTAGTAGCGCATACACAGTATTTAAAATGATACCAAACTTCTGAAATGCTCATTTATGTGTCTGTTCAAGTGATAAGTGGATCCAAGATTCTGGTTAATTATGTTCCTATGACGTAAAGTCAAAAAGGATTATTTGGCATCAATCCTGGTCAATCCTGCACAGTGAGACTGTTGTTTTACTTGAGGCCTTTGTGTTTCTACATGCAAGCAGAGTCCAATTACTTGTGTTTGGCTAAACATAACTTACTAGGTGTTTCCACTCTTTATCTGAACAGTCAAAGAATCAAGGATTTCTTCAATTTTATAGCACTTACTCTAAAAGATTATCACCTATAGTTTAAAAAAACCATGGTGCTTCATTTATTATTTCATTGTGCCTGACTTTACCTTCTAGACAGGAATTTTTGTAACTCTCTGGCTAGTTTAAGGAGTCCCAATAGTGTTGACATTTTCTCCCTGTCAAAGTGCTTGCACACGGTAATCAAGTTACTTCTCAGTTTGCTTTCTGATAAAATAAACAGATTGTTCTTAGTCACATAAGACATTTTCTGTAACTGTTTTCATTTCTTTTCTGTGTCTCTTTCAGAATTTGAATGTAACTTTGAAAAGGTAAATCCTAGGGCAATACATAGTTTTCTAGTGTCAGTCTATCAGTACCACATGTAGAAATAAAATTTTTCCTTATGTGGTTCATTACTCCAGTGTGTATCTTTTCAAAGCTTTCATTAGCTCTCATTACATAGCATCATTCTGGATGCTCATACTGCACCATAAATCCATGATATCCACAAATATTTTTAAGAGTTGTGGCTTTCAAGGGTGCAGCCTTTTACTCAGTAGGAGCAGCCTCCATTCCTTGTGCCTAGCAACCTGAAGTTCTGCAACTGTTTACTTTAAAATTAATTTTAATTACGTAAAGCGCAGCTAGATCAAGCGATCTACATAAACACATCTCTCCCTCTGCAAACACTGTGGGGTTTGCTATATACAGACTTCTACTTCGTACATAAAGATGTCACATGGTGTCAGGCTGGGTGTCAGCTTTGCAGAAACTTTAAAATTAACAGTTTAATTCAGTGGCAATTCCTTTTGAAAGCTGTTGTTTGAGATTTGGCAGTAAGAAAGTTTCTAACTCATGTGATAAACAAATATATTAATATTGTCCAGGGGTTTCTTTTAATTATGCAGCCTTGTGCAAGTGAGAAACCTAGGTACATCCTAGCTGGTGCTGTTACCTCTGGCAATGAAACTGTGGCTTCAGAGAATGAAACTGGATCGTGGGAAAAAAAGTCCTTAACACTTTGCTAGCTAGTATCAGCTGTTTTCATGTTTTATCTGTCTTTAAGCATGCTACATTAATAGATCCTCAGTTCTTTTAGGATTAATTAGTGGAATTATCTTGCCCTATGTTTGTCAATAGTAACTCTCTAGAAATTTAAACATAGAGCGGAATGGTTTATAGGATATCCAAAGAAATAAAAAGAGATGTTGGAACCAAGAGAGTAAGGGTATCAGTGTCCTTTTGCAGCAGCTGACTGCATTTGTGCCATTTCAAATGCAAATTTTCTCTTTCTAGAGGAAGATTAGACATCCAAATACCAAGGGTCCAGAAAGGAGTAGCTTAAACAACTAAACAAATAATGGTTGAAGGTCTTATTTGCATTAGCAAATTGACCAGTACATCTAAACTCCAAATGAAATAAGCTTTACTAATGAGATGTGTATTGCTTATGTAGTAAGGATATACCTTGAGGGCAATTTCACTTAGATGTATAATTATGTTTTGCCCATCCTCAATAATACAGTTTTGCAGACAGAACTTTAAACCTTAAAGTCTTAACCTCTCAGAGTTTTATAGGTATCCTCATGAGTGTGGGAGTAGCATTTTTCCTTGTGTCCTATAGACCTTACAGCAGATCATTGAATGATATCTCTCCTAATTGCTTGCATCAGTATATCTTGGAAAGAATGTTTGTACCCCGGGACTAATTCAAAATCAACAAATACATCTTAAGGGAAACAAAATGCAATGGAAGAGAAATAAGCACACTACACCAATATGTCATGCTATTCAGAGCTGGTACTAAATAGGAGCAAGACCATATCTACAGAAAAAGGTAGATTTTCATAGAGAACAGGAATGACAAGGACTTAAGATACTTTGAAAAATGTTACGCTTATGGCTGTTCTGTAGGAATGATGACTTTCTGAGAACTTTTAAATTTTTCTTTATACATTAGCCTTAGCATTACTTTGTAAACTGTAGTTGAGTTTCTCATGATTTATGAAAACACAATACTGTACATTTTTAAGGCAGAGCTCTAACCGCAACAGTATAGAAAGCTTTCTCCCAATAGTTCCAGTGTAAATTACTGTAGTAGTTTACAAAGTATAAAAGTACTCTGGGACAAGAACTGTCTAGCTGAATCTGTGGTCTGTTGTCCATCATAACTGGCAGTCACTAACAGGGTGCCTTAGAACTATCTACTTCTTAGTCAGAGCTTTTTAGGAGGAATTAGCAAGAACTGCTGTTAGAGTAACCTTGCAAATACTCCCATGCATGCTGAATCTTGCTTTTATGTAGATTAGCAAGAAGTACTACATTTACACACCTCTGTTGCCTGGGAATTTGCACCACATGAGTGTGGAATATTGGTGGCAGAAGTTCTGTAGCACCTTAGCAGGATAGAAGCCTTTCAGTTAGTCATTCATCAGAAGGTAGTGCATTCATCAGAAGGTAGTATCCTTCCCCTAAGCAGTACAACTCTTAATAGGATAAGATGGTGCCTAAGGTTAGATTGTCTCTTAAGGAGGAAACACTCCCTATCTTGCACTCTGTGTTACCTCATGCAATTCTGAAGTTTGTTCCACTCTTGGTCTCCTTATACTATTGTACAGCAGGTCGGTGAAAATGAAGTATGTGACAAGTGTGCCCTAGCACACAGAGACACTGAGAAAGAAGATTGACAGACACCATGGTGGAACATCAGCTCGTAAAGGAATGCTGCACTTACAAAGGCTACCATAAATGTATCAGTAGCAGATTGTGCAGGAGTTAGAGGGACGCAAAGACTTTATTTCTGTAAAGGCTTCTAATGGAAAACCTGCCAAATGTTTTCCATTTTGATGTCCATTGTTTGAAAAGAAAGTTAATGAAAGTTCTGGAAAGAGTTCAGAAGAAAGCTGTGAGAAATTGTTTTGAGGCTTAGAATAAGAAATCAATCTATTTAAACCTCAGCCAAAATGTAATTTGACCCTACTCCCTATACTAAAAATACACAGTGAAAGTATTTTGTATAATAGATAAAAAGGATCTAATATAATAGGTTACAGTAAGATCCATTGAATTGAAGCTAAAGCTCATCAAATTCAGTCCAGGATTAAGCCACTGCATATGAACAAAGAGCACTAACTTTTGGAACAGCTACTTGTAGTCCAGTAGAGATATTCTATCACATGAAATCTTTAAAGCCAAATTTATGCATGTTTTTCAAAGATATTCCCAAGCTCAAAACAGAAGTTCCATAATGCATGGTGCAGAAACTGCTGAGCAAGGTTCTTTGATCTATGCTATGCAGGAGGTTGGTCTAGATGATCACAGTATTTTCTTCTGTCTTTAATCTATTGAAGTGCATTATGAAAAGATTAAGACGTATTTAGATGTTTCCATCTAATTAACAGAATGTAAGAGAGTACATTTATAGAAAGACAATTCAAATATTTTCAGATACTACTGTACCTTTAATTTATTAGCTTTTGTTAAAAGCATGTAACAGTCTAGAGCATATAAAGTATAATTTACAAAAATATAAATCTCGGTTATTTTATTTTTAGTATTTCAACATATTACTATATTGTATGTGTTATTCAGACAATACGTTCAAAAACCTGAAAATATCCAGGAAACCAAAAATGTGGGCTATTATGTTTCTTTTGTAGAATGAATTATATATTAGGGAAGGGTAACAAA
This sequence comes from Sakesphorus luctuosus, assembly GCA_013396695.1. Classification (NCBI taxonomy): domain Eukaryota; kingdom Metazoa; phylum Chordata; class Aves; order Passeriformes; family Thamnophilidae; genus Sakesphorus; species Sakesphorus luctuosus. Next base: position 2,236,492 of record VWZD01013789.1, on the reverse strand, counting down.
AAATGTCTATGTTAACATACTGTTTATATCAAAAATTATGCAGTGAACTATACTTGCATCCTGAAGAAAATATACATTTTAAGCCCTTTATTACAGCATTTTTCAGTATAAATATGCAGATAAAGAGTATGAGTGTTTTACGCACAAAGTTTTGATTTGTGTACAAAAGTGATATTCTAAAATAAGCCTGCCTTTGCAAGTTCAATTCCCATCTTCTTGGTTACCTGAAGAGATAAAATAGTCAGAAAATAACATACAGAAACATATTTTAGTCCTTTAATTATGGAAAAATTTACACTTAAATTTCTCACTAAACACCAGGTATCTTGGCTAGGTTAGGAAGTTATCTGTAAAAGTACTGAATTCCTGGAAGATGAACATGAAAGACAAATGATGACAGTACGACAAATCCTTCCAGATAAGAATGTGTATTGCTTTAGTCTCTCTGCATGTTTTCTGTAGAGGAATTGCAGACTTGCATTTGTTCATCAACACAAGTGGATTCGTTTCTCATTTACAACTTCCCAGTGCAGTTGGGCAGGATGTGTCAGTCTCGTTAAAGGTGTGTTTGTATGAACCTATCGGCAGGCACAAGTTTCAACTGACATATTGGGATATACCTTTAAAACAACATTTTTGTTCTCATCTAAGAACAGGACACTGAGTGAGCTCATTTTGTCAGGAACACAGCAAGGTTCTGGGATGCCAGGAATGATTCCTACTGCTTTTACAATGCTCTGAATTGTAGCATGATTCGATGGCCGGACAACCTGGAACAGAGAAGGAAATAGTTATAGCTTCATTATGAGTAATTTCTTTCCCAGGTGGACTTGGAAAATCACAAGGACTATGTTGTTGGGGTTTTTTTCCTCAATAAAGGGAATATATGTGATTGATGCACCACAGCCAGTTCCTCACACATCCAGCTTTCCTGTGCTGGGTGTATTTTGTGTCCCTTATGCTGTCTTCATAAATACCAGAGGAGGGCACTGGTGGCACAGCCAGTAGCCAGTAGCCTGAAGAAAGAATGTCCCTGAATGTACCCTAGATGCTGAAGGCAGACATGCAGGAGAAGACTACTTATCAGTTGTGATGTTGTATTTTGTTTTCTTAACCTCTTCTCTGACTTGGAAAATGGGCTACTGTTAAGTATTTCCAAAATAACTATCCCTGTGTTCCAACAGAATTTCTTCTCATGTACACTAACCCGGAATTAGTTACTTTTTCCTGGAACAATTACCCTCTTTTCTAAGAGTGGAGTACTCCAGAAGTAGTGCACATAGAAGAGAGTTAAGTCTAGAAAAGTCAAACAACCTTACAGAGCCTTTCTGATCATAATCTCATGACAAATGCTTCATACCTGTGGTCTTTGCTACCCTCTGCCTTCCTCACCAGGCTTTTTTTTTTTTTTCCCCAGAGCAAGCGTCAGACTGGGAGAAGATTAAAAAAAAGCCGGGAGGTCAGGAGAAGTACGAAGTGAGAGTCACAGCAGCATTACATCTAAATACTGTTCAGAGTGCTGAGCCAGAATTTTATTTCTACTGTTGATTCTTGGATGCAGTTAACAACACAAGGAAAAACATTTGAGAAGAGGAGGCAGCCATTGGGCATAACAGCAATGAGAATAAGAAAAGGGAAAATGTATGTAAATAGTATATTCTTCAGTAGTTTAGTGTAACACTTTTTTTTAACTTTTTTTTTCACCATCTAAACTAGACTACTGTAGTCTGAGCAACTGAATAGTAGGAGTATACACTTTTCACCACTTCACTTGCTTGAGGTACATACAGTCAAGCACAGGTTTACTGGTGACAGTGACAGCTTTTCCTTGTCATTGTCCCAATGGAGTGGAATGCATGTGCTCCATGAGGCGACAGCATGGCAAGCAGTCCACCACTAAGGCTGAAGCTTCAGTGACTCCCCTTCAGTTGAGCTTAAATACTATCCCAGCAGATGAGTACAATAACAGTAAGAAAATTGTTAGTCATATCAGGCTTTTTGCTACAATTTCATGGGTTTTCTCATATCTGCACAAATATGGTATATGTAGCACATGGAATCTCTCATTGCTATTGGTACACACCTATATATCAGGTGGAAAATGACATCTGTGGGACAACAAATAGGGACTTTGTACACTACACATTGAAGTAGACACTTCAATTGAGGAGAAATATTGTCTGGTTTATCTTCTCTATTTTTCAAATATATGTCTATGCAAAACATGATTTTCCATTTCAACATGAAAGGTTATATAGCCCATGGATAGAATAAAGGAGCTATTTTTCAGGATAATTCAGTTTTGATACATTCACGTTATATGTAACGTATCAGCAAATCAGATCCAAACCTTAATTGCCAGTATGGCTTTCAGATCTTCCTCAAAGAAGATATTACAAGAAGGAACTGTGAAATTCATCCTTGATCCTTTGGGAATTAAAGACAGCATCTCTATAGCCAAGTCCCAAAAAGTGGCCAATGCTGCGAAGTGCCTCTCTGTAATTAGCATGTGTTAGCATAATTAGCAACAGCTTGCTCTTTCTTGTCCCCCTTCATCTTTAGATTTCAAAGCTGTCCACAGACAAGCAGCAGCGAGGTAGTGTCCCAGCTGCTGGGTGAAGTGGAAATCAGCTTCTACTTGCATTGGTCATGTCAGCAAATCTGGACAGCAAGAGAGAGACAGGAGTTTTTGTGTGTTCATGCAACTGCAGAGTTTAGAAATTCAAAGAATTAGTGCTTCTAGTATCAAGTTTTTAATTTAGCCTATACGAAAAAACCTCCTGAAGTGTTCCCAGTGCCTGTGTTATTTCATATTGTTATTTGAAATAGACACAGATCACAATCTACGGAAGCCGCGTTTGTTGAGTCCATGCAGTGCATAGCCATCACTGCCTTCAGTATCAGTTAATGACTTACAGGATTCCTGTTTTGGGCACCAAGATACTAATGCAGCCACATTAATTTATCTAGAAAACAAGTATAAAATGGAGAACTAAAGTAAGTGGTTTTAATTTAGAAGGGGATCTTTATTATATACCACGTACTTCTAGATAAAATATTAAATAAATGAGCAATATAAGCTCATTCAACTATTGCAGCTAGAAATGGATCCACTCGTCTATGGCTCTGTCATCTTCTGTGTCATGCTGTTTTGCTCATAAGAAGCCAAATGTGTTAAATGCATCTTTTTGTGGAGGGTGAAGTTGTTCGCTTGCAGTTTTTCTTTTTTGGGGTTGTGTTGGTTTTGTGTATGAATGGTGCATTAGACTGTGAGTCTATTGCAAAGGACCCATATTCCCAGGCTGTGTTTTGTGCTGGCTAAGTTAAATTGTGGTTAAGTTGCATTACCTCTTTATATTACAACAACAACAACATCAACATCAACAACAACAACAATAAAAAAGTGAAGTTGTACGTGATTCTGCGCAGGCTTTAATTTCTGCCAGACCACGTATCAATTTATGTACACATGGTTCAGCATTGGCCAGCTACACAAGACCACACTGCCAGGTTTGTACACCCTGCTGTGAAGTCTGGCCTTCCACTGTTTCTGGACTTAAAAAATTTGCCTGCATATCTACTCTTCCTGAAACCATACTACTTGTTTCAACACAAACATACATCAATCTCCCTGTATGTAAAGTAGAGCAGATTCCTGTTTCAGAGCCTTGAAATTCTGTGCTGTAAAACACTATCCATTATTTATGTGCCAAATGACCACAAGCAAAAATGTCAGTAGAATAAATAATCAGGCCATTTGTAGGTAAAATTGCAAAATAATGACAGTTGCTAAATATGCAGGTTATGCTGTGCTTCAAATCCTTCCATCTGCCATTACCTGAAAGGCCTACAAAATATTGATAATTTTTGTCCTATGTAGGATTACCAGAATTTTTACTTTTTGCCACAGGGCAGAGTGGGAATGGGCCAAATGTTTGCCTATTATCAAATTTCACACTGCTTCTACAGGAAGAATTCAGTATGCTTGCTTTAGAGTGTTAGAGACAGCTATGTGGCATTTCTAACCACATAAGGGAAATCAATTTTTTGTTCCAGCAGGATTACCAGAAGTATTTAGAATTTTGATCATTTTAATCAGCATTATTGTTTTCAAAAGTGACAAGCAGTTTCTTAAAGTTAAAAATACCTCAATGTCACTACTCTGGATTTTTCTTCTAATGTATGACAAGTGGAATTCAGAAATACTCTGAAGCAGTAGCTTGTTTTATTATTAGCATATAATACTTCATACTTCTCTGACTACAACAGAATAGTTTGATGATTTAGTGTATGTAATCATACTTTCATAAGCCACCTAAGTCTTTATGTTATGGTTTCAAGATATGAAAGGAGAAATTTTAAAATAAACCTAAGATATTTTTCTTATTCTTCAGACTACATTTACAGAAAACTTGGCACCCTTTTGCACTCTCATGAATAAGCTGGTGGGAAAAAATATTGCTTAAATTATTTCAGTTGAACAAGGCAACAAAACACAATGAAAAAGAAAATCTAACTAAAGAAGTTGGATAAGCAGAACAGTAGGCCTGCTGTTTGCAAGCTGACAAGAATAAAAAGGCATACTACCTTGGGCATTGGAAATTCACATGCCCCTGCACAGTAGTAGGCATCAAATGATTTGGGAGATATGATCCATTCATTCCAGCCAATATCAGCAAAGTCAACTTTCATGTATCTTCTTGAACAAATCCTTGGCTCATTCCATTGTTTTCGCCTTGCTTTCTTCATTGTTTTCTCATCAAAATTTAGCATCTGAGACGTTTTAAGTGTTTCTGTATTTTCTTGCCCTTTTCTCCTTCGATCTTTGCGTGAGGATTTTGGTTTCAAGGATCGATAGGCATTCTCCCATATGTCATGTTTGTTGTATTTATTGTTGTTATAATGTATTTCTGGCAACTCATTGTTCTGAATAGAGCTAGTGAGGTATGTGTCCCTCCTAACTCGAGTATCAGTAGAAATATTAGGGGATAGATTTAGGTCTCCATCATTGGAAGGAAATGGATCATAACGCTGTAGAGTGCCTGCCACACTGTTAGGTTCAGAGATTGCAAGATCATTGGCATAAACTAGTATATAAGGTAGATGACTGGTGACCTGTTCAGGGAAGCCCCGATGTTTCTCCCCAGAATCAAGCTCAGCGCAGAGAATGAGCTCTCCAGCTCGTTTTGATTCTTTTATGATGTGTGAAATGTCCTTTGCATGCCAAGTCCCTCGCCTTTGAAGAAGCACAGTGATGTTCCCTTTCACTAGTCCATATGCAGAATTCTGGTGAATGCTTTGGAAAATGATGTTGAGCCGTAGGACTGGAGGCAGGTGAAGGAGGCGGCAGGATGAGTTCTTGGACCGCTTACAAAACACTTCCCGGTGCCGAGGGCGTTTATCAGCATAGAAGTGAAAAGTGGCAGCAAGGATCATCTCTGAATCCTGCATGGATGTCAGATTGAAGCAGTACAAGGGCATCTGGGCCAAGAATTCTACAAGAGAGCAAGGAAAACATGAATACGTATCTGAGACCAAAAATGGTAGTCAACCCCCTAATTTAATTTAAGTGAATGAACAAATTTTACTTTTCACTTGTATCAAATCATTTAGTATAGTGAGCTTGTCACTTCAGCTTAAAACTATGTTGAATAAGAGGAAAAAACCTCATAACTATTTAGTAGCAATATTACAAATTATATTGGGGCTGTTCACCATGCCAGGCATCTTTTTTACATATGAGGGACAAAATTCATCCAAGAGATTTTTAATTTCAGACTTTCATTCTAGTCAGGCAAGAAAAGCAATCTTTGCTTCTATTTCATGTACAACAAAGTCAAACTGAGAAAAGCTGTCAGACTTGCCTATGGCAGAACTCAGAGCAGTACCTTGCTAAGTATAATAGCAGAAACCAGGTTTACAGTTAGTATTCAAGATGGTGTAATCTGAACCTGACTGAAGATTCCTGAAAGATCTCCAGGCGCTAACTCTGTGGGGAACAGCATATGAAGTTCATTGTCTGTAAATAGTGCACAAGAGACATTTGACAAGGAGGCTGGAATTAAGCAGTATGGCACATTTTGGAGGTCATTACTCTTATGAGCAATGCTCTTTTCCTGTACACATCATGTAGGAGCTTTGTTTAAAGCACTGTAAAACATACTTGGTTTCTAAGGCATGTGTTTTGATCTGTTTGAAGTTAGTGACAACTACTATAGAAAAAATTCAAACTCCACTTGAAACAGCTTCTTTTTAGGTAGTTGCACAATTAGTGCTCAGCTTACATCTTCACCTTCTGCTCAAGAAAGATGAGCAATTTCACACTAACTGTTTACACCAAATTTTTACTAGCTCAACAGATAAGGGAAAGTGGTGGCAGAACCAAGAAGTGATTCCTATTCTCCCAAGCTCAGACTGCTACTTAGAATGCATCAGAGGATTGCAGTGGGTAACTTTACGTCTTTAATTAACCCAAGTGGACCAACTCTCTGGCAGCCCTTTTTGACATACCTGAAAATTCTCTGGCAGAAGGAAGAAAAAAAATACCTCACAATAAACCAAAACCAACAAATCCCACAGCTTCTCAGAAGCACTTAGGTTTGTTTTTCAGTGCACTATGGAGGATGAGCCACAGAAATTTTGGCAACTGTTAACTGTCACATTCTTCCTTTAAAGCACAGTTTCATCTGAAATTAATAGTGCGACATCCTACTAAATTTGTGCTTGCTGTCTCCCAGTTAATGCTGGATAGAACCATCATTTGGACTAAAGAACAGCAGGTTTGTATGTTCATTAATCCCCTGCCCTCAGACAGTCTGAGAGTACAAATGCTCAAATATGCATCTATGCCATCTGTATTCAGTTCCTGATACAGTGAAGTGGAACAGCTTGCACTGATGCCACATAGTGGTTTCAGTGTCGGAGAGGCTAAGAGAAACAGTGTTCTATGATAAGAACCTGTTCGTTTCTGTCAGTGGATTCTTATTACTAAGCTTTTAATCATATGCATAGTGATATGCACAGGTATTCATACTATGAAATAATTTAAAAGTTTAGATTCTCAGCTCCTTATCAGAGAACTAATGAACTCTTGTGTATACACGCAGAGGTGAGCTGAGGGGAGTTGATCAGATGTTTGTGAAGTACTCTTCCTGAAGTGGCAAGTACTGCTAGAAGAACTGAAAAAAAAAGAAGTTATAGAATTTCTCAGAGAAGATAAACATGCTGCCAATTAAGGTTCTTCTCCCCTTCCTCATCTTGCATCATTCTATGGTTCATTTTAGAGTGTTCATCACTTGCTTGATGAATTATGAAGAAATGCTATTTGTTGTCATGGAGACAGCAGTTTTGGACATAGGTTTATCTTATTTCCATTGTATGGAACAAAAAGTTACTGCCAGACCTCTCTGCTTTGGTTGCTTGATCTGATAAATGAGCAAAGTAATATTGATTTCAATTGGCCATATGGTCTACCTGTGGGTAGAAAATCTTGCTGCTTTAGTGTTTTAAATTAGAATTACTGTTATAATTTAGATTACTTAGATGCAAGTAACTTGTTCATCAGATTAACTGAAAAATTAAGAAAAAGAACATAGTACAATTTTTGCCTTGTTCCCAAGCCATTGTGTGGTCCAGGGCCTTATTTGGGTGGCAGCCAGTATTGGCTGCTTGGACCTCAGAAAAATAAGAGTAATAGCAGGAGGTCATGGAATAACCATCCACATTGGAAGTTCCTTACTAACCCCTATTATAGCAGCTGCAAGCTAATGATCTAGGGCACTACAGTTTATTTCTCTCCCAAATGCCTGCAACTGCTTTACATCTTAACTCCTAGATTTACAGACATTTTCATTAGCCACATACCCTTCCATGCAGTCTCCTCCTCCTTGAATATGATTACTTCTTGACATTACAGTTGACAAAGGATAGAAATTAAGTTGGGGTGCACAAGACAATATGAATTATTGTGCAGTATTATAGTAACAATTCCCTAAAACACTGTGTGCAGAATTGTATTCTACACACAAAACTTTAATACGGGAGAAATAGATAAATTCAAAATTTGCTTTTGTGAGTGTCAATCCACCAGATGTGTCTACAAAGAATAATGAATATTTCTGACAAGGTAACAACAATTAGATTTTAGAAACTGATACAGTTCTTATTTTAAGAGCTGGTTATAGTCAGTTATAGTCTGTAAGAGTTAACCAAAGAAGAAAGATGTTTTTCAGAAAAGACAGTTTGAGTTTTCTTGGCAAACTATCAGATTTACAAATAACAAATTTGACTATTAACTACACAAACCTCCTATTTATTACTTGATGATAATAAAAGTGTAGTTTTGACATAGTATATATGTTTTTCTACTCTCATAATCAAGCCAAGTAAAATTGGAGAGAGCGAGGACAGATACCTGTCTTAGCTTTAGGCAGTGCAAGGAATTTAAGATGCCCAGCAGTTTTAGGCGGTCCCATAGGCGGCACTCTTTGTAGCAGGAACTTGTGAGCCTGCGAGAAGAGCCGGCAGAGAGGACCAGAGGCTGGAGCACTAGCTACTAGTTTCATGCTCCAAGTGTTACTGAAAGGATCTTTCGACCCAGAGAGATGTCCGCTGGGAACGGCCCTTCTTTTGCCGATGGTTTGCATCCACAGTAGCGGAGGCTTTCCCAAGGGACAGACTCTCGTGGGAGGGAAGGGAGTTTGGTGAGGTGGGAAGCCGTACGTACAGCGGAGAGACACCCTGCCCGTGTAGTTAGGAAGGGTCTCCTCAGCATTCCCCCAGCGCGACACTCGCAGCAGTCAGTGCCAATCTCGGCGCAAACCCACCACCTCAAAGCGAAAGAGGAGCGAGGGGGCTACAGCGGTGCCTCCCGCGCCCGGCTCGCCTTACCCGGCCTGGCTTTGAAGCTGCGGACCGTGTTGCCGTCGCCGGCTCGGTTCCCTTCCCGGTTGTACTTCTCGTAGAGCTTAAGCATGTGGACAGCTACCATGTCCTGAGCGATACTGCCCAGCGCAGGGGACGGCGAAGAGCCGCCGCGGGGGTCGCGGCCGGGGGCAGACGAGTTGCGGGTGGCTGGCGGCTGGACGGGGCGGGCAGGCGAGCTGCCGGCGCCCTCCCCCGCGGGCGAGCGGCAGCCCCCATGGCCCAGGGCCCACAGCAGGAGGCAGCAGGTCAGGCGGGCGGCCATCGGGGGATGCTGCGGGCGGCCGGGCGCGGAGCGGCGGCGGCGGCAGCGGCAGCTCGGGCGCTGCCTGCGTCTGGGTCTCCCGGTTGGCCCTGCCGCACCGGGGCGAGGGGGCGGCGGGGCCAGAGAGGGAGGAGGGAGGGTGGGGGCGGCCCCCCCCGCCGCTGATGCCGCCTCCGCCGGGCCAATCCCCGGGCCCGGGGGCGAGGAGCTGCGGGCCGGGGGCGGCGGAGCGGGGGCAGCTCCAGGGGTCCGAGTGCGGGGAGACTCGAGGGAGGGGACGCTGCATTCCTCCAACTTTGGGCTTTCCCGCTCCTTAAAGCGTAGCGGGAAAAGGATCTAAGTTAATTAGCGCCCAGCCGCTGATGGGAGACACATGTCACCGCCGGCGCTATGTCATCGAGCGCTGCGGCAGGACGGCACCTTGGCTGCCTGCGCCAGCGGGGGCGTGGGGGGTTTGGAGATGATATCTAAAGGATAGAAGCAAATAGATATCCAGCGGGCAGGCAGGAGGTAGGAAAGGCCGGTAGGGTGGGTGGGTGGATGGATGAGTGGATGGCGGGGACAACATGACAAGGACAGGCTGCCCACATACATGCGGAAAGTGGAAGAGTCTTTGCTGTTTCGATCGGCGGAGCTGACAGTGCTGTCTTGTAAAGGCAACGCTGTGAACAGTATTTGTTCCAAGGATCCCGGAGAAAAGGGAAGTCCCCGCTGGGTCCACACTCTAGAAGACTCAGTGTGAACTAGCCAAGAGTGCAACAAGGGTCACTGATAATTCCAAGCAGATACTTAAATAGTAGGGGTTAAAGGGGCTGTACATGGGTAAACTTTCGTCATTGGGCTATTTCTATGTGTGATTTGAAGGAAGAGAATACTGGTGTGAATTTCTGAAGGATTTATATGGCTTAGGTCGGAGGGGGTTGATTTAAAAGTGAATGGTGCATGTTGCACTTATTCATCATGTGACACAGGTAGTTTTGAATCATAGATGCCCAGCGGGTATAAATGCTGCTATGATGAATAGCAGTTTTAAAGACACTCTGTATGGAGAGGGGTATATTTTAAGGGAATTGGTTCATTCTGCCTCCTTTTTTAAAGCTTGTTCTCTGGTAGCCAAGACAGTTACTTTTCTTGGAGAGTATACAATGCAATAATTGAAAAATTGTTGGAAAAAGCTACTGTTGCTGTGTATAACACAATTCTTTTGTGTTTGTTTTTTTTTCTTTTAACCTTGGAGTGTCAAATCTGAGGAGATACTATTGAAAGCTTCTGAACCACAAGTTTATAGTTTTTGGATCATTGAAAAGAAAGGTTTGATTCATTTTTAAAATTAGCACCAGGCCTCATTGCTCTGTGTCCCTTGAATGTATGAAACAAACAATTTGCAAATACAAATTTGCCCAAATGTATGTTGCTAAGTATCAAGCCTCCTATAAATTAATCTTTGCTTATACGTAAGCCAAACTATCCTTTGATGCTTTTTTTTCCCTCCATGGTAGCATGCTCATGACCTCCACTGGGGGTGTGAGCGAACCTTTTGTTGTTTGTGGTTTTTGTCTGTACTGTTTCTATACAATCAAGGTCCTGTGAAAAGGAGGAAGAAGCAGCAGGAGGTAGGAACAAGCTGGGCTATTTTGGACCAATGTCCCATTAAAATGTTCTCTCTCTCCTTAACTCACTCCAAACTTCTTTTCAGGCATACACTTTGTATCAGTCTTTAACCTGCACTAAAACCTGTAGGACACTGATACTTTGACATTGTTGGAAAGAATTAAAGAATCAACCAGGGATGGCTAATATTTCTTGCCTTATTTTATTGCAGAACAGCAGGAATTCAAAGTCTTTAAAGCTCTGGTACTTTGACTCTTTTATGCAGCTGAGATGATGAAATAAAAACGTGTTTGGTAAAGGAATTCAAATTAGCACTGGGTCACATAATTCCCCTGTTCTGAGTATGGCCAATCAATGGCATCTCTAAGGCATCTAGAGGCAAGAGCTATGCAATTTCTGCTCATGCAGAATAATATTCCTAGCGTGGAAATTTCTGCTAATTAAAGCTCTTGCCAAGTAGAGTCCTTCTTTTTATTCTTTTCCTCCCTCTTTTTCTTAAGTAACTCAAGTCAAGGCTTTGCAAGCCAGGACTTTGAGAAAGTCTTCTTACAGATAGAGCAATGTGTTCAAGATTTTAAACTGCAGATCTAAGCTTCCTACTACAATCATTGTGATAGAAATAGTGTTACATACCCTTAATAACAGCTTATGTATGAAAAAGAAATAAAATAATGTTTTCTTCTGGAATTAGTGACATCTGTACAAAGGAACTATTGTTTGACCTGTGCTCATGTTTTGTTGTAGGAAATACATAGGAAATATATAAAAGGGGATATAGAGCACTGGGAGTATTATCTATTCTTTTTGTTCTATGGTAAAATAAATTATTAAATCCCTTTAGGATTAGAACTGTTTATATTAAAATAATTTTGCTTGACTTTTTTAATAATAAAGTCAGTAGCAGGGATAATGAAGCTTAAAACTCCAGGGAAGTTAATGAAACATAAATTATTACTAGATTTGGGCTTCAGTCCAAATTTCTAGTTACACTTTAGTGTAGGACAGCTCATTCATTTTTCACTCAGAAAAATACCTTGCTATATATAATGCTACACAATTAACTAAGACCATACAAGGCCATTCCTTAAGTGTATAACTTATTAATTAGAAATTAACTAAATGAAATGCAGTGGTCTGCAGGTTCTTATAGAGACTGATGGCAGAACTCTAAAAACCCTTTCCACATTCCATCCAAAATGACATGGTGTGCCAAGAACGATATATGGTCAATGATATATAGTCAGTAAAAAAGGCTTTTGTGTTTTGTTCAGTTTTCCTGAACAATAGAGAAATTATTTTAATACACAAAAAGAACAAAAAGACATCATGGTGTTTAGGTGTTTCAGAAAGCAGAGTGCTCAGAGCTGATCCAGGGCTCTGGAAGCCTCTTAATGTTGAGAGAAGAGTTTGGGCTTACCAGGCAGTGCATATTGTTGGCAGGGAAAACTTTGCCTCTTAAACAGCCCTCACTGTCTCAGGCCAGCCCACACTTTGGATTTCCATTCTGGATCCATGCTCTCTCATATTCCATTCTGTCACAAAATAAAACTTTCTCACTGACAGGCTTCCCATCCTTCATCTCTAGTGACAAAAGTTTGTCTGCCTTTCTAAGAAGTAAGAATTGCCTCTGTTCACATCCTATCACACTATCAATGATGCATCATTGCAGAAACTAAGGAATTAGGAACTAAGATGCACAGACTCAGTTCAGTATAGTGTAATTTGTCCCACCCTACTGTTGATGTCCAAAACTGTCCATATTGTCCATGTTCTAATGGCTTTTCATTGGCTGTATAAGAAGTCTGTATCAGCTGGCTGAGATGTGCAGAAGATGTGTTTCACTCTGAGAGGGTGATTGGGTGAAGTAAGAGAGCACCTTACTGTTCCATTCATTTCACTGGTGTCTGGTAGCACTATTCAGCCTTGGTATTACTGTTATGCAAGATTGGGTTTAACTTCAGTTTCTCTTCACACAAGTGACACATAACAGGCATTAACATATTAATCCCTTAGGCCCATCAGTAATGAAAATGTCATGAATATGTATCACTTTTCCAGTTTTATCTCACTAGGTGTTCCATATTGGAAGACTTTCAGAACATATGTTTTTGATAGGTCTGTCTGTGTGGAGCCAGAGACTTGTGTTTCTACCTTAAGGTCCACCGTTTATGTTTATAATGAGGATGACAGACAATTATCAGACAAGCATCTCCCATAATGTTGCTACCCAGAAGAGGATTTCCTCCATGCATAGGTTATTAAGTGCAAAGGTGTCAGCTGCTACTAGTAATTCTGTGATTTTACTAGATACTGACCTGAAATCAAGACCTTTTTTTTTTTGATGACCCATGCACCATCATGCAAAGTCATTTGGGAAGACAAAATGGTTATATATATTTTTTCACAGTAGGTCAAGCAAATTTTCCAGTACAAATTCTAGTGATAACTCATATTTGTTGAAAAGTTGGTTCATCCAGGTTGGTAATTGTGCCTTAGAACTCACTTTCAGCTGCACTAGCTCCAGTCATTCTTTGAAAAACCTCTCCCTACTGGGAGAGAGTGGATCACAAGGGCATGGCCATTGCACTGCCTGGGGTACATACCATTTTCTTCCATGGGAGAAGGAAGCTACGGACAAGGAAAGAAAATGAGAGCACAAGGCAATCAAACCACTCAGATTGTGGCTAAAGCTAAAGTAGACAACTTTAGGGAAGAAAAGCGACCGTAGTGGTGTTTAATCAAATTTCCTGTTCAAAAGCAATTTTAAGGAAATATTTCAAGCAGCCCTAGGCACCAGTCAGTTCCAGCCAGCAGCCTATAGGGCTTAGAATTCCCAGTCCTTTTAGACAGTTTGTTTCCTAGTCTGCAAAGACTTGCAGAGGTCCATGATACAAGTTCAGAGCTCAGCTTGGTGCATTCAAGCAGGATCCAAACCTGATGAGCCACTGTAAAACTAGTGCTTGTCAAGAGAACAAGTGGGAAAAGGTGATGGGATAGACGGGCTTGGCGAGACTGCAGTGTACCCTCGCAACCCCTGCATCCGTGCTGGCATGGCCAGCTGTAATGCACATCTTCAGACTCCTGTTTACAAGTGGAATTTGAAGGCTGTGGAAAAAGGGTGCGGGGGAAGGCCGCAGCAGCAGCAGCTGGGACCCATCCATGACCACAGCTGGTTTCTGCAAAGATCTTCTTGCAAAGTGAGTTGGGACCCTTCCAGGATTCGCTGGTCGTGGCGGCGCTGCAGGCGAGAGGAGGCCATGCGTGTGCCGGGGCGGCGCGGGAGGGCTGCGGCCAGCAGGGGGCGCGCGCGGGGGCAGCGCGGGAGCCGGGAGCGCATTCCCGGCCTGGCAGCATCGTGCCGTTCCAGCGGCAATGTTCACAGCCTCACGGTAGCTTGGGCTGAACTGCTGCGTCGCACTTGTGGGAGAGCCCAGTGAACTACGCGTGGTGCTCCCAAGTGCCCGCTGAGCTGTGAGAGCTGTATTAAGGACCTATGCTTTCTTAATTGAAAATGTTAGAGAACTCACAACAAGAATTATGTTTTCATTAATATTTCAGGTTTACATGTTATTTTTATTTCTCATTTGTTGGGTTTTGGTTCCCCTGCAGATTTGAATACAGCCCCTGTTTTGCTTTGAACTGCAATATGGTTTCTTTACAAAAATAAATGATTCTTATGTGCTTCATAGAAGCAACATTGCAGTAATGAATAAATAAATAATACTCAATATGGCAGATAGGCTGTGACATTTCCAATCTGTAAAAACTTACCAGTCATCTGTGTTTGACTCAAGGACACTAAATCTATGTCTCATTTTAAACTTTTCCTGGTCTGTATGAGATGCAGGAGCATTTTCTTACCTAGGTCTATTTGTCATTTCTGGAGCACTAATTCTTTGTTCTGCTGTCAGAGACATGAGAATGTGGGCTCTTACTATTGTATTTGTCTGGATCCATGGTGTTCTTCCCTCAACCCTCCAAATACTGCAAAGCACATACTTTCACATGCATTCTTCCCCTGAGCAGGTGTTCTGAATGTGAAGATGACTTCTTCAGGAGAGATAAAAAGAGACTTTGACAGGTTTTCGAGCTTTTTTTTTTTTTTACCTATACTTCCATGGGAAATGTGCAGTTCCAGGCAAAAGAGTAAATGCCTGCACATGTTATTTTGACCATGATTCCATCCTCTCTTGGGACTTTTCTTTTAGTATATCAGAATGTTTTTATGAGTTCAGGATCTTTTTGTGGCTTTGCTGTGGATGGCCATGATGGTCAGTCACGACAAGACTTGAGTGTAGAGGTAATATTTTGTATTAGATAACTAGCACAGACAGGCTGGAAGGTTCTTCCTTTAATTTTTCAGCAATACTTGTTGGTTTAATGAGAGCTATTGCCTCTATCTGCCTTGCTTCTGAATCCTCTTTGTGTTTCTTATTCTGTGTAAGCAGTTACCTTCCTCTCTAGGCAATTAAGCAATGCAGCAGAATTTGTTTCTCCATATATATCCTTTCCCCCCATATTTCCTCTATCCACATCTCTCATTTTTTCAGATTCAACATTTTTGAGGGGAGAGACCAACAGCTCTTACCTTTCTCTGAGGAAATCCTATTCTGTCCACCAGCCTCCAGAAGAAATGTCCATGAGTAGGTGAGTGCAGAACACTAGTTTCTTGAGGATTTCACCATCAGCTGTCTCATTTGAAAGTTATTCAGGTTATCATCCCATATTATATTCAATATGCATAAAACCCAACAACCAAAACAGAACATGACCAGAGCTCAAAGTGGAGTTTTATTCTGATTTCCATGGACAGAATCCCTGATTCACATGTTGCGTATAAAATGACTCCACTGTTCACTGCTGTGTAGTTTGGGTCCATGTGGGTATTTGTTTGTTGTAAAAGAATACTAAGGGGATGTTTTCTGTTTTTCTGTTATATTAAGTCATGGGCCAGAATTTAATGTCACTACATTAACTTTGGAGTTGCACCCAAGATGAATTTGGCCCTGTCAGTTGTTAAATTCTTGCTATGATTGATCTCAGCTTGTTCAGAAAGGGATCACGCCAGACTAGCAACCACAGAAATCATCAGTTGAAACTCCACCAAAATTCTCATTCCCTGTAAATTGAAAAATTAAGCTTTGAAATAAGATGCTTTGTTCTTCAACCTCACACTAACTTTTCATTAACATTATATAACTCTCAAACTATTAGGAAGATGCCAATTAAAATAGAATGGTTTGAACTATTTGAGTAAAGCAAAATAGGAACATCGTTCTAAATAAGTTCTCGTTCTAGTTCTTGGCATCTTGTGGCATCTAATATCTGATATTCTCAGTTGTTTCATTGCCCTTTACCCCATTTATCATAGATGTACATAGCTATAAATAAACTCAGGCCTACTCTTGGCATATTTGTTACATAAATTCCAAAACATCCATCATAGAATCATAGAATGGTTTAGACTGGAAGGACCTTTAAGATCCTATTTGTATGAAATTGAAACAATAACACTTTCCCAGCTCATTCTCCCAAATTCTGTGTGGGAGGATTTTTTCCACAGAAAGAAGAAATAACAGAAATTCCATAATGCTCTCTTGGAATTGCCTTATAGCAAGTTAATGAAAAAAACTCTTAGATAAATATTGGAGCAGGAGAATCATGATACTAACACTGGATTAATTTTTTCCCAGTACTTGAAGGTATAATTGCATACGACTTCAATAAATTTCTACTCTGAAAAGTTATTCTTTTAATGTAACTTTTTAGAGTATCAACACATGAGTGGAACAAAAGAAACAAATGAATACTGAAAAATCTACCATCAGTAATTGATGAGTGAGTCAGTATTGGATTAAAAGGATACTGATCTGATGGCATGGCAATCTCTTTATGCCTTCATAATGGTATTGTGTGTTCATGGCTTTTTACATGCTAGTGATTTCCACATGAAACAGCTATTTCCACTTTGTACACTAGCATCGTTAAGTTTCTGTGAACGGACATGAATTCCCCTGGCCAGCTGTACTGCGTTTCTGATGGGAATGGGTGGGACAGGAAAATTCAGAAATATGTGTGATCAGCTTGTGATTTGAATATGGCAAACTATGATACTGATTTTCAGATAGACACAAACTCTACATTCCCAATATACATATGAACAAAACCAGAAAATGTTTCTGTGGGTTTTTTTATCCCTAATGTCCAAAACCAAGAAATGCAGGGAGCAAAGGTTTTTTACTTGAAATCACTACTTTTTAGAGTGGAAAGCTAGGTCGAAACTACCTGTATGCATTAATAATGTTCAGCTTTGTTATGTTGTGGGTTTTGGTCCCATATTCCAAATTTTATTATGTTCATAAGAATGCCTGTGCAATTTCATAAATACAGTGGTTGCAAAAGCAGCATGGAGTAGCTGTGTCAAATCTGCTAGATTTTCTGTCTCTGACAAGGTTTACAGAACTTTTTTCCTGGAAGACCCTGAAGTGCCAGAAGAGACATGTACTTTTAGAGGCTGGAACTTTTTACGGACATGAAAGACAAACTTCTGTGATTAAAGGTCAGGTGAAATTGAGCCTGCTGTGGGACAGGAGCGTGGAATAGATGACCTCCTTGTTTTCTGCCCATCCCTATTTGTTATGCATCATTTGCAAATGGAAAAAATGAGTCTTATCCAGCTTTGTGTTTTTAAAGCAACAGGGTCATACGTACCAGGCTGGGTAGTGAACTGGACAGAACTATTTGCAAAGAAGTGAATCTGCAATGTAAATTCCCATTTCAACATTTGTTACTACAACAAGGTGGTTGCAGTAGCAAGTATACACACTTAATGTGTGGTGTGACTGTGCCCAAGAGAGCCACATTAAATACTGTGTAAACTCTAGATCTTTGGTAAGATCTGTATCTTCTGCTGCAGAGTTATCAGCATCATATTTTAAGAAAGATCTCAGCAGCTGTGCAGATCAAATAAAAGGATAAATATGATTTCAGTTCTTTATCTGACTCTTATCTTTCTCTAGAAGGATTCTGAAGTTGCTTGCATGAAAAGGAGGGATCTAAAAACTGCTAAATTTATTAACAGTTCCTAAGTAAATTAAATGCCTTATTTTAAGTATTGGATCAGTAATTTCTGATTGTGAGTGATAGTCTCATGGACACTTTCCTCTCACCTTCCCATCAGATGGGTGCCTGATTTTCCTGGTTAGTTCAAAGTCTGTTCACTGTAGCATTAGCTGCAGTTCTTTGGCAGCACATCATCTTCTGAGGATTTCAGGAGATGGATGTTTCTTCAGAGCTATTTAAAATAGTAGAAAGAACTCTCTGTGTAACTGAGGGCTACTGAAACCCCCCTCAGCTTTTACTAGATGCATTTTCAAGGCATAACACACTTCCTATAATGCAAATAAAAGATGACATATATTGGCTTGGTTTTTTGTTTGGTTATATATATAAACTTCAAACAAATCTGAAAGTTCCATACCCAGAAAAATCTTTTATTTCTTTATTAATATTGTAAAATATTTTAAACACAAACAGAAGACATACCTGAACTCTGTTGCTCAGTATACCATTGGGTGGCCATCTGTTTCTACGGTGATGTAGCACAATCAGCGTAGGTTGAACAGATATTCTAGACTTTTATTACAAGCATCTTTGCATCTCCCAGAGCCCTACTAGATAAATAGGCATGAGCTGATAAAGCAGTGGGATAGGCAAAGATTGCATAGTAGACTTCTGGCTTCACCAAAGTCTAACCTCTGTGGTTCTGCTCAGTGAGACAGCTGTAAAGCAATGAAGCCGTGTGTTCTGAAATTGGAAAGGGCTGCAGCAAGCAGTAAAAGTTTGTAGTCAAACAAATCTCTGAGCCTCTACTTTATGTTTTTGGTGGGTTAGGCTCCTTCCATAGGAGCTGAAAGCAGCCATGGTGCCACAATGTCCCAGAGCTGGGAGTCAGAGACCTAGTAAACTGGCTTAGCAGGGTTGGACTGGAGCAGAAGCAGCTTCCAGTAGCCCTGTCTTTAGTGAGGAGTGTCAAATTTT
This sequence comes from Sakesphorus luctuosus, assembly GCA_013396695.1. Taxonomy (NCBI): domain Eukaryota; kingdom Metazoa; phylum Chordata; class Aves; order Passeriformes; family Thamnophilidae; genus Sakesphorus; species Sakesphorus luctuosus. Next base: position 2,217,654 of record VWZD01013789.1, on the reverse strand, counting down.
TATGAGCATCGTTATGTTTTTATAGTTTGATGGGTTTCACTATTAAAGTATAACAAAGCACGTTAAAAATTTGCCATGGCTCATTTCCGCACTCAGTAGCAAGCCCTTGCTATCTGCAGTGTGGGCCCCTAGGAAATATTAAATAACAAAGACTATCTTAATACATCTTCCTTATACACTTTAATCATCTTGGCCTCTTTCTGTTTAACAGTCTTGAACTGAGACATGTTTTATTTGTCTTCAAAGCTCTCAGTACAGTGGCTGATCTGGAATTCACACCTATGGGTTGACTTCAAGGAAAGATGGTAGTTTGTATAAACACTGCAGATGAGAGATCATTAGAAAATGTGTTTTGAATGACCCTGTTATAGAAATTAAGGAGAACTGGATTAAAGAGTAGGGTGAGGAGTTTCAGCAAAGAAGCAGTAAAGAAATGTGATCCAGACCTGAAATAAATCCACTGATGATGATGCCTTCAAAAGGGATGTATTTACCACAAGGCATTCCAGTGCTTGTCAGTGGTCCCTCGTCCCCAAAGACAGTTTGTTGCTACATTTATCTTCCTGCTAACAGTCTCTATTTAATAGCACTTGCACTCATGACTCAGAGAACTCAAGTTCATCATGGAGTTACTTATCATTGCCAAAGAAACTTCACTCCTTTTCTCCTTAGTCCCAGATAAGAAATAAGGATTCTAGCAAACTATTTGGAAGGGAACTGATAATTTCAGAGTTTCTGCTTCATGAACTTTTACAGCAGAAAAGAGTTATAAATGTCACTGAAAACGTATTGCACATCACTGTTAAATAATCCCTGATTTAACTGAGTGAAAAATGATTCAACAGTACAATGATAAGTGTAAAAGAAAATCCTAGTGACCGGACATACAGCCTTTTTAAGGTTCTAGAGTGGTAGCTATGGGAAGACAACTAATCTCAGGTAACAAGCTTCCCAGCTAGAACATTTTGAAAGCTTCCAGCTTAGGAAGGAAGGAAGGAGAAAGATCAATTACCCAGCAGGTTTCTGAAAGGAAGGTGTCCCTGCTTAATGGGAAGGAGGAGAAGGTATTCTTTTATTTCACAGCAAAGAGGAATAGGAGCTGAGATAAGGAGAGATAGGAAGAGAATGCCATGGGCTCGAATGATGAAAGGGATGATACAATACAAGATTAATGCAGTGCAGGGAGAGAAGCATATATTCTTCATGTTATCATCTATAGTAATTATATATTTAATATATAGTCATTATATATATGTAGTCATATATATTTATGAAATATGATAACTATCAGTGAGGGTGAGAAAGTATATATACTATGATGTCACAAGTATAGCAGAAGAAATGTTATGATACTGATGTTACAGACCTGTTGAAAATGTGGTCATCTAAGTTGAGAGTGAATAGCATGGAATGGTCATCTGCTAACGGTGGCATTTTTGTTGAGTGTTCAGCCTCAAACTCTCCTGCAAAATATTTCGAAGTCTATTGAAAATATTGGAATTGCCACAGTGAAAAGAGATTTGCAGTTCTATTGAGGTCTAGTTCTCCAGATATCTTTCCAACTTTTCATCAGAATCTGTGTGGAGCCTTCAGTTAGATTTGGGTGAAGTTTTTTGTTGAGCTGAATGATCTAATGCTTCTGCTTATTTTTAGCATGAAAATTTTTTGTCTTTTCCTTTCATATAACTGCTGTAGAATTTTGTATGCAATATAATTTACTTCCATGCCAGTTAAGGTGGTAGGATTTACTTCATATGCCTAACAACAAAGGACTAATGTGAATAAGCATTGATTCCTCTTGTTATTGTTACACTGTGCATGTCAAGGAGTTATTTTAGGAAGACTGTTTTCTGCAGAATCAGATGTGACTGTTGGTGACTCCCACAGGTTAAAACTACAATTAAGTGGAAAAGATGAGGCATCTGGCTTTTACATATCCAGCATTATGTGACATGGGTTCACTGTTAGGTGGCTGAAAGTGGATCCTGGAAATATCCCTAAGGATGGGGAACTACAGCTGCCTAAACTTAATGTGTTAGTGACCATTCCATCTCTCAATTCACTGGCTAAATGGCAGCACTGAAAGTGAAATTGAAGCTAAATATCATGTAGCTCATATGCTAACAATGTGCATAACCATGAATGTATCGTACTCTTCCCATGACATGTAATGTGTGACATGATGGATGTACGTTACATCCGTCAGCTGCTTGCAGTCCCCTATCCCTTGCCAGGCAGGTAGCACATCCATACATCTTATGGCTTGTGCACTCTTAACAAACCAACATGGAATTGTTGTGTTAACACACAGTAATAGAATTTCTGAGGGGATTTCATTCACTTGTAAAGCAAACCAGTGAATTATTTTCATTGACTCTTTCCACCTCTTAGATTGGAAGTACTATTTGTGCTATCTTGCATATATGCAAAGTAATTTCATGTCTTTTCTTTATTAAAAACTGTTTCAATAGAGAAAATACCCTTATACACAGATAAAAACATACTTTCATACCTCTAGCATAAATTTTGTATGGCAATGTTTGTTAAAACATTGTCTCTTTACATGTTTCTTTTCCTACTGACTTTAAATTGAAATGGAAAAAGCTGCCTTTGCAAGGAATTTTTATTGGCAAAGCATATCATTTACTTTGGCTCCATAAATCAACGTGCAGTCATGTTGCAAAATATGGGTAGCCCATTTAGAAATATTCCATCAGGAGGTATAGAGGTACAGTATATTATACCTGCTGTTTCAAATAAATAGCATTCTCAATTCCTGTTCATCTGTATATAATACATTTTATTGCGATGTGGTGTTTTCCATTAAGTTAGTTAATTTTGTTTCTGTAATTCAAGATACAATTATCACTACAGTACTTGCCCCTGGGACAGAGTGTCTTTTTATCAAATGAGTTTCTTGAAGTTTTCACCATTCTTTTAAAAATATCCTATATGAAATATTGTAGCCTGTGCAATATGTTTTATAGATTTTTTGATTTTTTTTCTGTCTTAAGCATATGTATGTAGTCTGTAATAAACTACATATGTCCTTTTATTCTCTACCTGCATTTTGTGTTGCAAAAAGATGCATTTAAACTTAATTTGCGCTAAGTTTGTGGATGATTTCAGTTAGCTTAGATCACAAGGTACTTAATTTTGTGTTTAGTGTCCATTTGTTTTTTTAGAGCTACTCAAATAGGGAGTAATGCATAGCTTGGTTTTCAATTTCAATTTATAATTATTTATAAACTCTTACTTTGGAATGATTGTAGTGTTTTTGTATTTGACTTTTAAAATCTAATAAATTTTTATACATTTGCACATTTATACTGAATGCTCAGCATTTTGCATTTGGGAGTATGAGTGTAAAACAGCAGGTTATATGCTGGGAATATCTGAATGAGAGCAATTTATGTGGTTAGGTGTGTTCTATGAACTTAAAATTCTATCTGTATCCATTTAAAATAGGTTTTCTGAGAAATTCCATTGAAATTTTAAACAGGTAATAAAGAAATAGAACAATGATGAGTTTTGATACTTTTGAATTGATATTCAGCCAACTTGTTGAAGTAAAATAATTGGGAAAAGTTATGCAGGTATATGTTAAATTTTTCCTGCAGAATGCATTTTATTTTGAAGATAATCCAAAATTTTATTCCTGTACCAAACTGAAGAGAAGGGCTTTCTCGTTATAAAGAAAATTATATAAAATATTTAAATCTTAAGATCATAAATTACTTCAGAAACATGAGTTACCTAACCTTTCTAATGCACATATGCATCAATATTACAGTGAACAGATAATGGTGGAAATTCCAGAAATATTTTTTAGGTATTGAAATTGAGATCTAATAAGACATAGTCCATGTATTTTTGTGTTTGCCTTTTGTTAGGATTTTTATCAATTGAGCTATTGACAAGAATATTGATAGATCATGAAGGTAGTTGAAAAGAGTTACCTTATATGCATCCAGATTCTAGTTTTAAATCGATAGCGTTTCTGATTGTGGTGGTCAGTCACATTTCTGATTCACAAAATCTGTGTTTTTACACAACTGGGACATAAATAGTGCATCATGAATTGTAATGACAGATCTTTAATAGAAAGTGAAATCTGTTGTTAATGAAACCAAAATTATATTGCCTTCTGAACAATTCTATTTCCAGTACACTTCCAAAGCTAAAGAAAAATGGCTATGTTGTAGTAGAAAAACTTGCATGGTTTAATAGTGGTATATTTACAGGAAAAGTTTCTAAAGAATGTTCCAGAGTAAACATAAGTAATTTCCCTTTTGAGAAACCCTAGGAGAATAGCCTGAATGTTTCTTTAAATGTTACTGGTGCATCCTAGCCAGTAACACTTTCTCCATTAAACTACATACTTAGCACTGGAAGTTTCTTGCCAGTTTTAACTGTACTGTCTGGCTATAAATTGCCTTGTGTTATAATGCATTGCATACGTCCACATTTCTTCTGCCCACTCAGGGCACTAAGCTCTAGGTCTGGCATAGTCAAAACTGACATTGTAAGGCTGAGCATCAAATTAATTAGAAATCTATACATGTGATATCAGATTATCTCAGCAGATATAAATACACAGGGCCAGAATTCAGGATGAGCAAGCAAACTGAATTACAGTATTGTCACGTATCTACTGTCTGCCTTACAAGTTTAGTAATAGTTTTGAAATTATTTTTTCTGCATATACTAAGGACACATTCATATTGTGAAATATTCATATTCGGGTATATACAGTCTGTACAGATGGACACCAAAGAAGGATGTTCACATTGGCACAGATGTACTCGCAAAATCGGCAGGGCATCGGAGCATAAATACACATGTGCACAGCAGAAGCAAATTCACACACAAATGGGAGGCACATTTCCATGAACAGCATCGCATGACTACACATATAGATACCTACACACCACAGTTCCCTTCACAGCTGTATAAAATGACAGAAAGGCATGGAGCTGTGCAAACATCATTAAAAGACACCCACACAGCCATGATTGTCTCAGGCTGCAGAAAAAGGAATACTGAAAAATACTGTCTGGGAGAACAAAACAGGAGAGTGAACCCATCAAATGTCTGGAACTAAAATAATGCCAGAGAATATAACCCAGCCAAAAGCACTGCCAGCAACTAAGTTAGTTACACAGCAAGAGCAGTCATCCACACATACATATACTGCAAGAAAAATATCCACCACCTGCCAGCTGGCTACTAGCAACCATGACATGTGTGTGTGTGTGTGTGGCCAGTGTGTTGGCACCAGTGTTGGAAGAGGAAGAGGAGTGGAAAGAAAGGAAACAGCAATAGGAAATCAAGAACAACAGAGGTAAAATGGAATCACTGCTCCTGGGCAAATCATTTGTTTAATAGAAACAGAAGCTGGGGATGTGTACAATTTGTGTTTTACACAGTGAAAGGTCCTGGTCATGTGTGAAACTTCAACCTTCTTGAGTAGCAGGAGGTCCTGTGTGTGTAAAGCACATTGCTTTACTTGACACACATCAGATGTCTTGAAAATGCCAAACAATGAAACAGGTGACTAATTGGCTTCCATTCTTTCAATTCCTACAATAAGAAGAAATTTGGTCAAGCAGTGAGAAGAGGATGCTCATTCAGGCCTTCTGGATGGGCTCTGTCTCTCTGAAGTGCTGTGTGAGCTTGAATGACTCATTCATGGGTTTTGTGTCTATGTCTGCTCTGCATTATATAAGGAAAATAATGCCTATTTACCTCTTAAGGGTGCAGGAAGAATAAAAGAGTGGATGTAAAACTCCTTAAGATTCAAGAAAGTAGAGGAAAGCTGAGCAGCAAATAAAATTTCTGAAATTTGTCTGTGAGTCAGATACAGTGTTGCAAGGCAGGTTTGAGTGACCTCCCGTGCTTTGTTAGGATAGTTTTCAGTACAATACAATCTCTTTTTCCCCTGTGTCATGCTATTACTATATGGCATCTCCACACCTAAACTTTACAAATTTGATCTTCTTAATTTCAGTACTTTCATACTTGCTCTGAACAGCTGGTAGCCATTTTTGGTCTATTGTTCTTGCCTATTGTAATCTGAACACTATTCTTTAGAAGACTAAATCCTGAAGAAAAATAATCCAATTAATTTAACTGCATATTTATTCCTCCCTAGAGGATAAACTATAAACAGGGAACTCATTTCATCATATATTCTTGTTTAAGATAGTATAAGTTTTTTGCTAACTAATTTAAGGCTGTGTTGCCTTCACTCTTAGCTCATAAAAAATTGTTGCAAACTACCATGGTGGGAATCCTTTTAGCTATGCCAGGCTGCCTGTCTTGGCTTCTCCTGTGTCATGAGACCTAGATTTAAGTTGGTCAAGTCACTTACCCACCCAGACATCCACACAGACAAGTGTGGTTTTGGCCAGAAATTCAATCCAAGATCTAAGAGTACAGATAAATGTTTGTTGAAATGGTAAGCACAATAAATTTTGTTTCCAAGACTTTCATGTCTTTTTAACAAAAAACCATTTCATCGAAAAGTTACAGACCATCAGTATACCAGTTTTTTACCATAGAAATTCACCTTATGGACTAAATGTGCTGCTGCTCAGAATTTCTTAATGAAGTATTTTGTCATTAGTCAGTGTCATTCCAGAAAACTAATACATGCAGGTTGTTGTTGATTTTGACAATATGTGTTTAAGAAAATAAAGAGGATGAATCACTTTGGTGGGATGTAATGTTGTTTGGCATAACTGAATTTTGTATTGAAATGTGTTTTGTATTGAAATGTGTTTTGTCTTGAAATTTTTGTTGTCAAATCAAATGATATTTCATCATACTATATCGCAACCCATTTGGAAACTACATGAGAATGATTCTTCTGAGGAGATGCTTTTCTGAGTGAATGAAGGCAGTTGTGTGTCTGCTTTGACCATTTTTTGAGCCCACTAAATAGGAGAAGTCCAATTCAGAAGCCATGTGCTGGTGCTGAAAAGCAAGATATATTAGCTGAGGCTCAATGCCATGTTCATATGGTTACATGGCTTTGGATAAAGCTGGCTGCCGTCTGGCTTGTGTGAAGTATGGGAGAGCAAAAATCCCAACTGTCTGCACCTATTCATCTGGACATACCCAACATCTTGTTAGAGAAACCATTCATTGCTTAGTAAATTTACATCATCATTTTCCCGCTTCACTTCTGACGTATGTATTAGCAGATTACATCCTGCATTTACACATTATCTTCATTGCTACAGTGTTCATCTCATGCCTGCTATTAATGTACCTAAAACCCTGTGAAAAGAAATAAAAACTGCACAGCTGCTCAAGGTTCCTTCATTAAATTCCTATAATAAAAACTGACTTTACATCCAGTTGAGAATATTAATGAAAAAAATCCTGGATTGATTAGAAAAGAATTTAAGTGAAGAGTCATAAACCAAAAATTGTAACAAACCCCAAAATAGCTCAGCAGAAATTTCTCTTTTCTGGAAAAGCCTGGAAGTCCAATTTAGTTTTATAGATATTTATATATATTAAAAATATATGTATTTTTCTAATTGGATTTTCAGAAAAGTAAATAAAATGCCAAAAGGAAAATAAAATCCTCTAAATTGTTGCTGGTCAAAACCTGATCACTAAAATAACTATATTAGACAGAAAATGCTTGGAGAAGCTGCAGATTACTGTGAATTTATCATTCTTCCTTCTTAATCAGTTTATAATATTTAAATCCATTTAGTGAGAATGTGTCAAGTTGGACTGAAGTCAAACATTTTAAATTGCTTTAAAGTCGAGTACCTGCATGACTTTTCAGGTGTTTGAGCCTGGAAGAAATTATGCTGGTCAAGACTGAGATCTAGGTAGGCTCTATCAATAATTTGCTTTTGTTCTTAGGTTAGGAACTCCTCAGTAGATTCATCAGTTTTCCAAACAAGCCAGGTAGGATGATCTAGGAACCTTATCATCCTGTTTAACACAAAGATTTTTACTCTGTTGTGCTGAGCCCACAGTCACAGTTTGTCCCTCTTGTAGTAAAAACATTTTGCTGTGGATAAAGGGGACTGCCACAAAGAACTTTTTGCAGGACAAGATGGCATACCCCTTTTGATCATAACATTCTATTTCTGAAGGTGAAGAACTTGGTATTTTTCCAAGTGAAAGGAAAATGGTCCTAGAAATGCAGTATATAGCAAAAAGACTGTGTCACGAGTGACTAATGGAGGCTGTAGTACATTACTGTACAAAACTGTGCTGCTGAGGAGCTAAAGGTAAGTCTTGCAGCATATTTCCCGAAGACTTCAGATCTCTGAAGCTGCCCTGCCAGGTGGTAAAGGCAGCTCCAATCACTCATCAAAGCTGCTTCCTGTAGAAAATGCCAGAAATACTTGTGGAATGCTGAGTGGAACTGGCAAACAGCAGGACAGCTGCCAGTTTCACTTTGGAAGTAAATGTTTTGGGCTCAGTTCTGCATCTGACTTTCCAACATGGCTCCTTCCCAGCAGGAGACATCCCTCATCAATCATCTTGGCCTGAGTGTACACAGTGACATTTTAAAAGGCTAGTTCAGTGTCTCACGTCTTCTTTCAGAGTGGGCATGAGGCGTTTGTTGGCAAGACAGGAGGTGGAAACAGAAATACAGTACCTGGCACAGGTGAGTGCCTCGGGCCCTTGCACACTGCTGAAGTTCAAATAACAGCTGTCTCAATACCAGCACAGTTCATTCAATAGTGTGTATGAGAGAATTTTAACTAAGTTACTGACAATTCATCTTGAACCTCCTTCCCACTTCTTAGGATGATTGTGATAAAGACAGAATACTGATGTGGTTCCACATGGTGACAGAAGGCTGAAAGACTTTCTTCTCTAAAAGTAGTCAGATCAATTCCAGTTTGTCGAATTCCAGATACCACTTGCAGGCTGTTGTAACCATGATGGTGGTGAGTTTGAAAGGCAGAAAGGTCTGAGCATTCTGCTTGAAGTTCTGCAGAGCTTTGGAAAGGAATCAGCTTGAATCATAAATTCTAGTATTTTTTGGAATTATGGCTTTTCCAATTCATAGCACAGACTCAGGTGATTACTTGGTAATGGTTATGGTAGAGAGTCACCAGTTTAGGATGAAATAAAGAGCCATTCCCTGGTATTGAAAGCTATTTTGTAGGCCTTGATCTGAATCCTAACTCCAAGAGTGTTCACATCGAAAAAACAATGAGATAAGTGTATTTCTTCCTATTTCTCTCTCTTTTTTTTTTTTTTTTAATGTGGGAGAGGTATCATTGGTCCCTGCAAAGGTAGGTTTCTGCTGAGTGTGTTTGTTCCATGCTGTCATTAAAATGCAAACAACTTCTTCACATCTCTGTCAATAGTGCCTCTAAGACATGAGCAATGAAAGCTTTGACGATAAAGTCTGGAAAGACAGCACATAAAATGAGAAGGCCAGGAAGAAAGCTTACCCTGAGGTTCATATTTCAGTCCATCTTAGCAATAAATCTTAGCTCTGGATAACAGGTGAGTACTTCCTGTGTCCTCTCCTGCAAGTGAGTGGCAGATACAGAGCATTACAATTGCCTTCATCTGTGAAGTTCAGCATTTGTTAAATAGTCAGACACTGAAACTATGCAGGCTGGCGGACAAACTAAAACTGACATGATTATTTCTATTTCTTGAATGAATTGGAAAATCAAAAGGATCTGATTTAATTCAGAGCAGATGCCTCTTCTTCACACCTCAGAAAAATACATCATATGAACAACATATGAGTGAATGCAGTTTCATAGGAAGGGCTGGTCCATCCCCTCATTGTTCATGGTATGCTGCATCCAGTCTTGATAAGGATGTTAGACAAGGCTGTATTGTTTCAAGTTCTGCCATATACTCCACATGTAACTTTAGGGATGTCATTTAACCTCTTCATCCTATTCTCCAGACGTTGAATCTTTTCTTTGCTCACTGAGGTTACAAACTCTGGAGAGAAGCAATAGCTTCTATTTAGCGCCAAATACACCATGAGCTTTTGGTTGTCAGAGTAATAAAATTGTAATCTGTTCTTCTGAAGAGCTTGTAGATGGAGGATATTGTTTCATTTGATGCTCTAACTTAAGTAATCGCTTTCCCTCTGCAGGGAGCTTTATTTTTCTACTGGCCATAGAGGGCCTGAGAATATGAGACAAATAATTTAGTCTGAAGTTTGGCTTTGTTCATACCTCCTGTAGTTCTTATGAATTCTGAAAAGTCACTTATACTCTGTATTCTATTCAGTGCTGCAAAGATTTGCCTCTTCACCTATGCTCATTTTTGCTCGTATGCTCATTTCACTTATCAGTGACCACCCGCCTCTGAATTTTCAAGGTGAATGACTGAATTGAATCTTGCTGTGTAGTCTTTCCAACACTGGACCACCCACTTACTCTGAGTCCTTTAAAACAAAGAGACAAAACATCTAACTTCTTTGTTCACCCTCGACTTTGCTGGTATTATTTTACAAGCATAATCTTGTCTAATACCTGATAATTAATGGTAATAGCCTTTTTAACTTTTGCAGCTGTCAAAACCACACATCTCAAGCAAAAGCATAAAGAATATTAGGTATCCAGGCAATAGGCTACATTATCCCTCCAGTTTGTCTCACCTAAGAAAAATATCCGTGATGTAACTCACATAACTTTGGTTCTTGTTACTGATGAAATTCATGTGGGGTGTTTTTGTTTTTTTTTTAAGTGATCTCAGTCCTTTAGGCATCTAACAAAGATATCAAGGCAGACAGTTTCATAAAGGAAGAGGACACTCCTTTGCTTTATGCCTTTTCTTTTAAGAGGATCCAAGGAGGGAAGAGGAAACTATACAGCAGTATCCACTAGAAACATGACATAATCTTTAGTTTACTCTCCTGTTTGTCACATGCCAATACTCAGAATGTGGAATGTTGTGAAGTTGGAAACAGGCTGCAAACCCTACAGCTATTGTACCATTTTAAATCTCTGCCCCCAGAGCTGGACCCTAGATCATAATAGAACAAAAGCCCTTTCCACATTCACTATGTGTCTGCAACACAACTATGTTGTTGTTAATGTGTTTGGAAGTGGTACTGTCCATGTTTTATGTGTTGGTATGGGGATTCAGGCGGTTGGCATAGATGTTAATCTTGGTCCTGCAGCCTGTGTATGGCATAACTTTAGCTATATCATTTATCCTTCAGATCTGGACCTTAACAGAGGATAGCATAACAAGAAAGAGTAAGTAGCATCTCTAATGCTCTAGGGTGTCTGTCAAACATCGTAATTCTGTGATGCTGGTTAATAGAAGAATAATTTAAAAACTTAGCTTGACAGCAAAGCAGTAATGACCCACCTATCATAAGACAAATTTGTGCAAGCCCAGGAAAACATGGGTTTCATGAAGAGAGGTCTGTGTTTGTCCATGTTGGCAGATAGATCTATTTTAGCCACATTGTGTATGGAACATGGAACATGCTTAACACAAATCTAGTTGGAACTGGGCTTATTAGTGTTAGCAAAGTCAGAAATACAAAACAGTGAATGCAGTTCAACCTGAGATTTTAAACACTCTTCTGTATCAAATATTTTCTAGTTGGCATGGCTGACCACTGCATGTATAGATGTGTTTCATTCCTGTGGTAAAAGTTTGTTAAAAATGGATCTTTTGTGAACATTTTAAAAAATAATATAGAGAGACCAAAGGGAAAGGGGTGGCATTGCAAGGCTTCCCTTAGAGAAGAAAACTTATTTGCCAGTACTTAGGTTTGTGGATGAATCTTGGTGGACTGGACTCCAGGTAATTTTCCACCATTTCTAGTGAACACACTGCAATTACAGCTAAGGTTTATGATAGTGTCAGTTATACCTGTAGTTTAGATTTGATACTTTCTAGACAACTTTTTTTTCTCAAAAATGGAAGGTCTACATTTTTTGGCATTCACATGAAGTAGTCATAGGAACGCCATAGGAACTTTTGATTGTTCCTGTGTCGAAGTGTTTACTCTGATTCATTGGTCCAGAATTTAATCTGTCCAAGTAAGATTATTTCATGAGAAAACTCCATTATGATTCTAAGAGTAACTTGAGAAACAAATAAATTTATTATGTCCTAATTTCCATGACTACATAGGATTGGCTGCCATTTTCAGACTCAAAGACTAACACCCCCGTACAGAGCAGACAAGGATTAAGCACTTTTTGGGGATGGTATGTGACATAAACTGTAATTTTTTGGGGCAAACATTACCAAAAATATATGAATGTATTGTTATCTAAGGATCCCAAAGCTTCTCACAAATACTAAGCTTATCCTACTCCAGGTTGTAAGATCAAGTAAGTAAATGAGATGATTGGCACAAATAAATAACTGAAGTAAATAAACAAGTAAATAAAGTGTTTCTAAATGAATATATGAGGGCACAAATTATATAAAGGCTCTCTGAGCTGTGAAAAAATGTAGTTTATGAAAGGTATAGTAGAAAGGTGCCCTCTTTTCACGTATTGGTTTGTGTTTAGCTCCTCTGTGTCTTTAAAAGATAGGAGCTATTTGCACAGAAAACCTCTACAACTGTCCCTGCTCCCCTTAACCTCTGGCATAGCACGTCATGTCATCAAATAGGAGTTCCTACTGGCTCAAAATGTGTGAAGACCACCCACAAGAGAGTGAAATCCCAATGTCAGATTCTCTACTGAAATCTTGCATTTCAGTTTTTTAACTATGATTGAACCTCACAGGTTGGTATTCTCAGCTCTTTCAGTGACTACTCATGTTTAGGTGGCTTCAGGGTTTGCCAAAATATTTCAACTGATTATCAAGCAGATTTGTTTTCCAAAAATATCTTGCTTCAGATTCCTCTCTCTATTCCTATGTGAAGCTGCATTCCTGCTTAAAAAAAAAAAAGTTCTTTTTTGTTTCCTGAAAATGAACTTTCCATTTTTCAGAATACAATTCATTTAAACTTTGAAATATCCCTTAATTTTTTTTTTTAAATGGAGAAAACAATTATAATTTTAAGATCTAACTACAACATTGTGGTTTGGATTAAAGATGTCACTGTTTTGGTTGATGTGGTGCTTCCTTTCAAGCTTACGAACTGAAAATGTTGGTTTATGATTAACCTGAGACTAATCTGTTCTTGAGGTTTTAGAAATACCTCCTCCAAAATATTAGTGCAACATTTCTTCTCATCTCCTGTTTTCTCCTGTACACGCTAGCACATACTTTTTCTCTTGTATTTCAAATGAACTATTCTCTGATGTTCATCAGGCTTTCACAATAGCCCTCAATTATGTGTTTTCCAGGACCATAGAGAGAGTATGAAATATGGAACATGAAAGCTGCTTTGTAATGTCACATTTCAAGGCCTGTGATTAAGAATTTGATTTTGAATCATTAATATTTTGGGGAGTTTCCTTTTTGCATGGATCCTGGAAGTGCTCACTCTAGTACCATGCTAGAGGCTGTGTGCTGCAGCAAATTGACAGCACATTAGGAGGATTAAGCTTTTGAAAAATTATTTTCCTCTAATGGAAACCCTCTTAGGAAGAGATGTCCATTGCTGCCAGTGTAAACATTCATCTAATGTCCATGCCAGCAATAATTTATTTTTCCAGAAAAAAACAAGACCCTGAAACATATGTAAGAAGCATGGTGTGTGCTGAAAGCATAAAGGGCACGTAAGCAAGCTCCAGTTACACAAGAAAATGGAAAAGTTTAGAAAAAGTTTGTTATCAAGGAATGACATACAGTCACTTCTATTTATAATGCAGTATATTTTAGAGAAATCATGCTTAATCAGTACCCTGTCTGACAAAAACTGTTAAATTCATCAAAAGAAACAGCCTTGGCCCTCTTGAATTCACAGTACCAACAGGCTAAACAAGTAAACTAGGAGACTTAGAGACACTGAAGGAAAAGGAATTTACCCAGTGTCATAAGGGAGACAGTTGCAGAGCTGAAAATCCTAATTCAGTGCAGTGTGGGACCTCACTGAATTCAATGCAGTTTTGCCATCAGATGGTAAGGTGGTAAGAATTATCTGGGTCTTCTGCCTCCCTCCTCAGTGCCGTACAAACAGATTCACATGCTTTTCTGACAAATTCCTAGCACTGGTTAATTCCCATAACTGGCAGTGAATAAATATCTTTTAGGAGAGTGGAGGCTTAAGGTATTAACAAACATGTTTCAAACCCTCTCATTGCTGGACTGCTCTTCTAGTCAGCTTTTCCCTGACTGGCATGCATACTTATTACTGCTGAGAAAATGGTGATATGATCTATAGAAAGAAACATTTTTTCACAAATATTTTTTAAGAAAACTTTATTTATTTTTCCACCAAACAATACAGCTGCAAATATTTTGATTGAAAAAGATGGTATTTTATGAAATGTATCATTAATCTCCTGAATTTTGACCAAAAAAGTATCAGTTTCTTAATGTTTTAATATCATCAATACTGACTTCCCACATGGGGAATGGCAACAGACCTTTCTAAAGGTAAGGCAGCTGGCTGCTCTGTTGTCCCCATTTGTGTTTTTCCGAGTGCTTCTCTCAACTCTTAGTTCATGAGTTTCCAAGTTGAATCTTTTGGGCATTTTTCCTTCTTGCACATAAACTACTTCACACTGAATACCAGCCAGCACATTGTGTAGAGTTTGATTTCTGTAGTTCAATACCTGTCATTCTTTCCTCAGGAACTGTATTAGTGAAGAAACTGGCAAAGCAGCCTCTGTAAAACGGCTTGTTTAATAATAGTAACAATTCATTAGAGGGAAAGGATTTTAAAACACCAAGCAGTTGGCACTCAAATTGCTGTACTTGCCTTTGTGCTGACACTTGTGCTTATGTGGCTGCAAAGGGAACTTAATCAGGGAATTGGATGAAAACTTCCTTTTCCAGAAGGAGCAGGTTGGTTTTTCAGTTGGATTAGTTCCCTGACCCAAATTACTGTGCAACCACACAAGCGTCCATGTCAGTATTAGCCCACACTTAGATCGACTTATTTTGCTCATTTCACCTCAGTTTAAGTGGATGCTGAATATTAGGAATAGCATTTTTCAAGTTAGCATTTCTGTAAATTTGTATTTCTGGAACATATTATTTATTGTTCTGTGTTAAGTTTGTGTGTCCCTTCACATGTTCCAGTGAACAGTTTCTTGTCTTTGCTTGTCTTTCTGCTCTGAAGTTTGATCAAGCCTAGGTACTTGTAATGAATTTTATGCACTAGGCAAGTGATCATGTTTTAAATAGTTTTTAAAGGGTAAATTCTTGAGATGAATTCAGGACCCGGATAAATAAGCAGTGAACTGCTGATGACTGTGTTATCACATCCTGCTGAACTTAAACATCACTGACAATCCAGCATGTAAGGGAAGGCTTTTTGATCAGAGGTGTTTTGAACACATCTCTCCAGAGAGCTGTGAGGAACATCTTCCCCTAGGCTGAAGTTCCTATGTTTAGATCATTAATAAGTCTGAATTCAAGCAAGAATGTATATTCAGTCAAAATATCGATCTCAAAATGTCTAGACATTGGTATTTTAGCTTGCATTTAAACACTTAACAGCAGGACATGCAGTTTCTATTCAGAGGGGGACAGGAGTATATTCCCACTTAGATTGTGTTAGAGAAAATGTCACACCTGGGTACTTCCTCACTAGAGCACTTTGACTTGTGAATAAAAAGTATTCTACAAGAGATCACTCCTCTCCATTGTACTGTAAATGGTTTGCATTTCAGTGAAAAACTACAAAGGCCATGTTGATATGTTATCAATGGTTTTTACACTAGTGCTGGAGAAGAATATTAGCTATAGGAATGGTTGCTTCATCAACCCCAATTTAGCTGTACCAAACTTAACGAGGCTGCATTAGGTAGACCCAGGATGCAGATATGAGTGCAATATACCTATTGCTTTGGTGTTGACATGCGTTACAAACACGTATTCCCAGGCAATTGTCATACAGCAAAATCCTACTGAAGACAAGTTGGTTCTTTTTCTATCATATGCTTTATACGTATTAGCCACATGGTGCCAGGATGTTATTTGATATGTTACAGTCAAAATCATGTTTTGGGCAAAAGGGAATGCAGCATATATATAAAATTAATAATGTGTTGTTAGACAGTTAATGTCTTAACAGTCTGTGGAACAGTTACAGTACATACACTCTGGGTGCAAATTGATACAGAAAAATAATAGAACTGAAAATGCACTGTTGAGTTTTGCCATGTAAAACATGTAATATTCTCAATTGACAAGCAGTACTTCCTCTTATAAATGTTTCCCATTTTTCTGTTTACATATGCTTATCTCCCATAACTAAGATTCTTCCCTGTTCATACTCTATATTTTAAAGAGAGAAAAATAACAAACCGTGGTAGTTTTGGCTTTAGTTTCAGTTTAGGCCTTATTTAGGCCTCAGTATTAGCAGGCCTCAAAGGATGTGACATAATTAGAAGGGACAAGCATCACCTGACTTAAGCAACCAAAGAGGTATTTCACATCATCAAGAAGTGTCAAGAGGTATAAAGAGAGAGAGAGGAGGAGCTTCTCCCTCTTTTGGGTTTTGCCTCAGACCTATAAAGACACACTGGCTGCCTCTGCTGAGATTAGGCCTTGCTGCCGTCTGCACTTGTGCTATCCAGGGAGGTGAACATTTTCTTGTTAATTTTTTCCTCTCCTGCTGGGAGGTTTCTTTGGAAGAGTTTTTGGGAGGTTTTGTGGGGTTTGGGTGGTTGGAATCTGTATTGTTTAGTTGCATAACTTGGTAGTTATTGTTGGTCTGGCTTTCTTTTTCTCACATTTGTTTACATATTATATCATATTCTGTTTTTAATTGTTTTTTTATATAATATAAGAAGCTTGCTACTTCAGGTTTTGGGTTTTTTTTCCTCTCCCTCCTTTTCAATTTAAATAATTTTTTTTTCAAAATTTCATTGTCAAATCAATACAGAATTCAGCATCAGAAATTTTGAGGCCTGAAGGGACTATCTAATTTGACTTGCATTCAAGCACGGGGCAGTGAATTTACTTCAGCTGGTTTATACTCTATCAGTGAGGCTTCAAGCTCTGGCCACTGTAAAGGTCCAGGCTTTAACAGAAAGCCACTAAGTTTAGACTTGGTCAAAGGATCAGAACTTCCCCAGAGTTTGAACCTGTGTTCAGGCTATAATATCTGATCAAATCTTATTTCTACTGAAGCATAAAAACACAGTCAACCTTTCTACATGTTTTCCATTATCTTTTCCATTTATTTCCTTAATAGAAAATAAAAGCATGACCCCTTTCTGTCCTTAGTCCCAACTTGTCTAATCTCTAACAATTGTACAATCAAAAGATGTGAGCATTTGTGAAAACTAAAAGCCACTGGGAAAATATGTCTTTTCTATTGCCCATCATATTTTGTTTAAAAATCTGAATTTTTGGAATATTGGCCATCAATATTTGTTTAAAAGTGGTATCAAAAAGACAAGGAGAATAAAATGTCACAGTGTATTTGTCATAGATAGCTTGAAACCGAAGTGAAATTTATTATTATTTTCTTTCTTTGAAATGAATGCCTGTGAGGTCAAATAATAAAAATACTTTTATGAGCAAAGGAATCCAACTGCCATTAGTCAAAGGAACAAAGCCTAACAAATGATTATTAGTTGAGATTCAAATTTTCTCTTATGAAATGGATTTGTTGAGGTTTTTTTCCTTTTATTTCTTTTCTATGCACTTAAATGAATTACGGGCTGAACAGAGTTGTAGACTGTTATGTGCTGATGCATAATTGTCAGAGACATGTGTGTTCTCAGAGTATTTCTTTTGCTTAATATTAGTAGCATGTGAGCATGAAGGCATTTAAGAGAATCGGAGCCTTTACTGGAAAAGTTTTGTGTGGGTATGATAAATTAAAGATTGAAGTACTGCAATAACAGAGAAAGGGACTGAGGAATTAAGAGTTAAGACCAGTGGAATATCTGGACAATTTCCAGCCATGCTGTGGCCCATCTTGACATTTAGCAGTTTTAGGCATGCTTTAAGCGAAAAAAGAGTTTTGACAAGAGATTTGAAATTGCTACATTTACTGTTCTAGGTGCAGAGGACCACATTCCTAGCTTGCTTTCTGTGCTTTGGTTTCCTCCATCCTGTATATCAAGGCCATACTTTTCCAAGGATAATGGATATGGTTACCAAATTCAGAGGTGCTTTTAAAAGTTTACTATATTATCGTACTTCATGAAACATGCTATGTGGATTGGAGGTCAAATTATAAAATGTATTGGTAAAAATTAGTCTGCAGCTGGAATGACAATTTAGAATTCATAATATATTTTATTATTGGGTGTGATACAGAAATTGCCTTTTCGTTTTCTGATTATCATGATGTAGCATTCCTAATAAGTCATAAAAGCACATTATGGCTTATTTGAACAATATAAGGCATTGCCCCACATACCTGAGTATGATTCAGGTTCTGATGTCCTAGTTTAGCTTTAAAACACTTTCTTCTTTCTGACTTAGGAGCAATGTGATAGAATGCCCACGTTGCCAAAAAAAGGCTCCAGGGAGGGTTTTCTTACTGATTCTGTGGAAGACACTCTAGGTAACCTTGTGTCAATTAGTTTCCTTGTCTTGTTTGAGCAATGAGCTCCCAAGGTCTCTGCTGACTTATTTATTTCTGTAGCATCTAATGCACTTGTTAGCCTTTTTTCTGTTCCTTTCAATTACTTTAGCTTTCCTGTTGTCTATGTGGGGCTCCACACTCCCTGGACAATACATTACCAAGAGAACGTCATCCGTCTATCCGTCTATCTTGTCTTTGTCCAGTCATATATTTAAAAGCAATAAATTTCATTGATAGCAAAGAGCAGATCCAGAGGCTGTTCTCATGGGGAAGAGGATTTTTGTTGACAGTAGTAGACTTCTTAAGTTAGCAGACAATGGAAGTCAAGATGGGGTGAAGAGAGCTAAGGCACACATTTTTTAACTGTGAAGTACTTCATAAATATAAATACTTAATTTGGGTTTTGGAAGAGTTTAAGTCTTGCAAGCTGAAGAATGTCAGTGACTACAAGATGCCATTCTGAAAAGTACAGTCTCGTTCATCCAGAAATGACAGTCATCAAGTAGCAATCAGTGGTATGAATCTGTGGACTGTGTTATGCAGAGGGTCAGATGAGTTAAACAAGTGATCCTGTGTGCTTCTAAGAACCTAGTATACATTTTTTGTGTGATTGGCACTGTACAGATGTACAGAATAGGTAGTCTCTTCTGAAAAAGGTAGTGTTTAATCAAGATACTCAAAGTAAACAAGTAGGGAGTGACTCTTTCAATGTTTATTTTACATCATTATCAAAATCACTACTTTGAGTGTTACAGTACCATGATTTATATGATGAGAGAAATGAAACTTTGTGAGTTAGAAAGGAAATTAGGAAATTTTCAAACTTAATTATATTTGCATAAGAAATATGTTTTATCTCTTTGAAATTACCAGAACTATTTCTGAGAGAATGGAAATATCTCTTATGGAACATGCTTGTAGATGGTTCCCCTCAAAGCATACTCAGACACCCTAACTGTGAGGAACGTATTTGTGGAAAGATGCCACTATGTTTCTGACATTTTATTTGCTGTGTATGTTGCACAGTATTTTGTTATAAACTCAGCAGTTATAGCTAATAGGATAAAGAATTATTTCAAACGTGTTTTAAACATCAGGTTGTCTTGCATAATTTTTCAAATTGCTACGTCCACCAAGTGCTCTGACTCCAAATGCCCCTCACTGTCTGTCAGCATATCTGGAGCTTGTGTGAGATATGCATTCACTTTTTTGCCAAAGAGCTGAATAATGGTGGCCCTTCTCCCTTAGACCTGTCCTGGGGGGTGCTTTTCAGAGGCTGTATTGGAGCTTCCAGGTTGTACCAAGGTAGCCCCTCAGGATGTGACAAAGTAGTTGTGATGGAGAATACTTACTTAGGGACTTGAAGCGGAGAAGAAAATGGGCACATCTTCAAAATGAGGCAACTACACTAAAGCATCTGCATCACTCTGCATGCCCCAAACAAATAATTGGTATTTTTGCCTAAATATTTTTTATTTGGAATTTTTCTTCCCACAAAAGTGCAATTTTAATTTTTCTTTTTTCACAAAGCAGCTGCTTTGGGCGCTATACTCTGCTGAGTAAAAAGCTTAGGCTTCTAAAGAACAAAAATTATTTCGACTTGAGGAATTTCCTTGCAAAGAAAAAATCAATTAAACAGAAGGTGTAGACATGGTAATTAATACTTCTATGTTAGGTTGAAAATACGGGAGTACTACACCTGCCAAATTCTGAAACCAGCACTATCTAAAAAAACGCACTGTGATTTCTTCTTTATCAGCTATTAGAGTTAAGAGTTCAAAAAAGAAAAGCTACACTTCCAATGTGAAACTGGGTACAGAATAGGAGAGGATCCATGATGTAAACAATGGAAGTTGGTTCCTTAACCTGCAGCCAACAATCTGATTGGAAAATGAGACCTTCATGAACAAATTTTTACTTAGGAAAAGAAAGCCATCATAAATGCCTAGCAGGGATGCTCCTTAAACAAACCAGATTTTCTACTTATTAAAGTCAAACACATACAAGACATTTGCCTCTGAAAAATTTAGCAAAACATCCAACCAAGACGGCTGCTAACAGCCCACATGTTTCAGTCAGTAAGCTGCCAGCTGGTATAGAGACTTGGGGCCACACATGCCAACAAGGCATTCTTGCTGTGAATGGAAAATACAGGCTGTATCTTAGTATACAGAAGATAAGTTATGTATATATATCCAGCTTAACACATAAACCTTAATAAACTAGATAGAAACCAGCGTTACTCACAAGTATTCTATGCATTCAGCCACACTGGGATACAGTGAGAATAGAAATGATCTGCATGTGGTATGTACTCAGGACAGAATATAATCTATTTCCCTGTATCTGGCCAACAAACATAACATCTGTATCTAATAACTCTAATCACCCTGTATGTAACTACAATAAAACTGCATTACCATGTAAATGAATTACCGTTAAAATATGACTGGGACATGAATCTTCCATTGAAGACGAGGCTTTCCATGGTGAATTCTAGTCATTCTTAACAGTTCAATCTGATTGCTCTCTAAGATAATAATTAACATCTTCTGTTTTGTTTTCACCTGGTGATTATCAAATGCCTACCAATCTTTTACTGCTTCCTAAGAGCACTGTTGTTTATTAGATAAAGAGCATGTTATGCTGGGAGCCTTTGTCACCCACTAGCCTGAGACTCCATACGGAGGTAAAGTGATAATGGTTTTGTGGCTTTTGCTAAAATGGTTCCTGTCAAGATGTAAGCAAAGATAAAACAACTGCAAATTGTAGGTCTTAGTACAAGAAAGCATCCCATCCAGGAGTTACAACTAGTTTAAAATCCATCTAAAGCATCTATGCATTGCACTGACTTTTGCAGCCAGACACTGAAAATCAAGCCAACTATTTACTGAAGCAGATCTTTACAGATATGCAGAATACCACCAGCCCCACTGAAATCAATGAAAACTCACATTCATGATATGGGGAGCACTTGAATCATGCTCTGATAAAACCTGTCTCCCCTTTTGCCTTTTCTTACACTGGTGTCTCAGACTACTTAATGTAAACAAAATCTCAAAGGCTGATTCTCTGGGCCCTGTATCAAAAAGCATGGCACAGATCATGCCCACATTGTTTTCCTGTCTTCCACCCAAAGCAAAGTGTCCTTCTTTAAAGTGTCAGCTGGAAACAGTCCCTAACTTGAAGAATTTTCATACCATGCCCAGGCATTGCCTGAGAGAGTGTCAATTGAGATGAGCCAAAATTATGTCAGGGAACATTCAACAGTAGGAATGGTTGTATGCCACTGTACGCTTGAGCCTAAGCACTAACTCTGATTAGTGTACTAGCACAGACATAGTTTTTTTATGTACATGTGTTAATCAGTTACATGTGTTCTAACAATATGGTGAGGGTGTCCAAAACATCCCTCTTCATTTTTATTTCTCTCTACAACTGTATGTAGTCCAACTGGCTGCAAACATGAAGCAAATATTTCAGGTAAGTTCATGAAGGTGGTATATTAAAATCATAAGTGTTTGGAGGCTTTATGAGAAACACAGCAGAAGGCACTAGAAAAGTGTACTGTTTTGGCAGTGTTCAGATGTTAACTTGGATTTGCAAGGAATGGCAAAAGGAATATTTACTAATGCAATGGTTCAAAGGTATCAGTATATTCTAATGGCTGAGTAAGGTCCCAGTCCAACCAGAGATTATTTCTGTGCTTAGTTCACAAGGCAACCATGGACAAGTCACTTCACTTGTTTGCTGATAGGGCTGATGATATCAGCAAACCATTTTAAATTTTACCAGTGAGAAGCTTGTAAAGTGCTACGCAGTGTTAGCTGCTGTGAATGTCTTCAGAGACAGAGGCAAACGTCTTTTGCCTCTGTAATCACTGATTTGAGTGGCAAAAAAAAGAACTGGCTGCTGGATAAAGATACAAACAGTACTGAGAAAGAGTCATTGCGGCTGCGGGCATTTGAAAAACATTAAGGGATACAATTTCAATGGATTGCAGAGGGCTTTTCACCACATAACTTCCTTTGATTGCAATGGGAACTGACTACTTTTGAAGGCTTAGTTGTGTTGGCATAGCACAACGACGAGGTTTTCATCTCATAGTCATTTGCATGGCAATGATTTGTTCCCTCCATCAAGTCTTTTAAATTATGCAAAAACTGAATAATAGACTGCAATAAAAAATATACCCAGGGAACTTAATACATACTTTTCAGTAAGCAGGCAATGAAAAAAGGCACGTGCATTAACTTTGCAGACAAAAATCACTTCCTAATAATCAGACTCTCAAGAATGGGGACTTAATGAAATGTCATGTCATGGACGATGACTCTTAAAACCCGCTGGTACCTTATATTTGGGAAGAAAATATGACTATGTTGATAATCACCCCAAACTATCAGACTACAGAGAATCTAGAATCAGTTGTATTTTAAGATCCACTCTTCTTAGGCACAAAATCAGTATATTTCTGATGCAAGGGAAGAGGAATAAGAGCTTAACTGAGCAAGATACTCAGATAAGTATCTTCTGAATAGCTGGCATTTCAGAAGTTCAGTGGAAGGAAAAACCCTGGAACCACACCACCATACATGCAATCTTCAAAATGATCCACTCCCAGCGTGTCTTAGGAATGAAGGTTTGGCTGCAGTACTATAATAATACCTGATGCCTCTGTGCCCAGTCCCTTTGGATTAGTATGCAGCAGGTGTGCACAGACAATACTTTATCAAAAAAAAAACTTTGGCTTTCTGTGAAAATGTAGATTTTTAAAGAGCTAAAATTAGGATGCTGATGGTCAATATGACCTTACATAGAAAACCTCCTGGGTCTGCATCACAGCTCTTGAAAGAGCACTTTGACTTTGTTTAAGTCTTACTCTGGGTAGGTGGGGCCTGGATGCTGATTCAATTTATATTCAGGTGTTTGGTACAGTTAGTGCACAGTTGTAATTTAATTATTTCCCTTCAGTTTTAATTTGAGCACATTTCTCTTTGATGGTATTTCTTTTGTGTTTAGATATTAACACCATGGGAGCAGAAACTTCTCAATATCTTCACAGTACTCTGACTAATAAAGCTTTCTGATGACACAATGTGGATGTACTGAGACTATAAAAACATAGATAAAAAAAATATGCATATCTTTAATATAGGTAAAGTTGCACTGCTACAAAATCTGGTTTGCATAATGGAGAACCCAAAGAACAGCTTTTTCCTTTTGGAAATCCCATCTTTTGCAGGGTTTCTAGATAATGATGGAGAGTGACCTTGTCATAAGTTTTATACTTGAGGAAAGCACAAATAACTGATTCCTGAGCAAAAGTTATCATGGGCCTGTTTACTGCTAACCATTTATTTTGGACTGTCCTGGTGAGTTTGGTGCATGCGTTCCAAAGGTCTGGCTCACTATCACCACATGTACTAGTTATTAGCTGAATTATTATAGCAAAAAAGTAAAGGTTGACTCTTAAAAATGGCAAAGCAGGAAGCTGGGAGTAAATTCAAAGAAAAACTATGAAACTTATACAAATTAAGAAGCATTTAGTCTGACTTTTCCACATTTTCAAGTTCAGACCCTTTTTTTTTTGGTCATGTTCTTTTATTATTTTTTAATTGAGTGGTTGGATTTTTTTTCTGGAGAATGGACAAAGATATTACTTTTATTACATAACCTATGATAGAATGTTTATGCAGCTTACTGACTGAATGTTCCATGTCATCTGGTACATGGCCTTGCCCTCTACAAAGTTCATTACATTATTTTTTTTTCTCATCACTGTAATTGATTCCTTACAAATTTGTGATTTCTGCCTGAAACTGAAAGTTTCTTATTTTCTTTGTAATTAAGTTTCAAAATAATTTATGTTGTGGCTCAGGATAACAGCTGGCAGTCATTTTCCCAGTGGTACGTTCTATCTTTGTTATTTCAGTACTTTTATCAAAATTCCTTTATACTATATTTTTAAATTTGGATTCAATTCTAATATTATAAAATATTATATTTTTAAAAATTATTAATTTTTATCATTATATTCCAAAAATCTTCAGCATCCTCTTAAATTTGGAAAGTCATTTTTGCTGGCATGTTCTCTCCCACGCTATGGAGCTCCTCCACCACTCTTTCAGAATATGTGATGTATCTACTCTCAGCTGAGAGGATTTGCAGTGTGGCCTGACTCCAGTCTGATGTGACTTTTAATTAGAGGCGGTAGATAAAATGTACTCACTTTTTTAGTGACCTTGATAATGAACTCAGTGAAATCTATCCCTAATCGATGGGCACTGAGTTTCACTGAAGACAGTGTTGAGCTAATTTTCACCACCTGACCTGATGGTATATTTTTTTCTTTCACTGATGTGAAGCTGCTTTGTGATCACAATCAGGCTTGTGGTATATTTAAAAACAGACTAGGTCTTCAAGTGTGAAATCTATAGAATGTGTGATGCTGCAGGAGTACCCTATGAATTTGCACTGTATACAAAGAGAAACACATGTTTCTGTCTAGTTTGTTTCTCTTTAAGTGAATTTCGTAGAAACTTGACAGCACTGTTTACCCACAGAAGATGTACAGCAAGGCAGTGTGAGAACTCTCCCAATATACACAGATTCCGCCTTTTCATCCCCCTTTCACTTCTACCAGTATATTTCTCTAAGAAAGAATTCTGCCTAGAGGTCTGGTAGTCAGGAAGAAAATATCAGATGCCGTAAACTCCATGTTTTGTTCCTTCCTCTTAGTCTTGAGTCCTTTCACCTGTGCCAACACTAGTCATCTCTGTGTGGGACTCACTGGTATCGAAGCTTCTCTATTCCTCGTTACCACAAACCAATGGCCCTAAGTGCAACATAAGTAGCTACAGAATAGCAGCCCCTGGCCATTAGAGCTCTATTCTATCTAGACATTGGGAAATCCATCTACTGATTCATGTCTATCACTGCTGATCCAGGACCTCATTCAGAGGCCAAACTAGACTATCATATGACTGAAACTTGATACCTAAAATATTAAAAACCACTCCCCCTGTAAGCACTAGTATTCATCTTAGCTTTTCAACCTTTCCGGTCCAGTGACTGGTCCTTAAGCCTTTATTTTCCTTAACCCTAATTTGCCCTCAGCCCTAATCCTATCTTTCAGAATAGCCCAAACCCTCATAGTCACTCCAAGAATAAAAATAACTCATTTACTTCACAGCTGCCAGCATGTCAAGCTTTTTTTCCTTAGCAATATGAGCAAAAGAAGATTGTTGCTGTGGTCTGAAATGATAAGTCTAGTCTAACCCAGTCTTAGACCAGTGGTGATGGGCTCTTTGATGTTTAGTGACAAATTTATTTTCAAAATTGTTTAGCTCATTGTAAAGAATCTTAGCTCATTGTTTAATCTCCATTCCCACTAAACTTAGCATCTGTGCCAGTGAATAATCACTGCTTGTCTAAAAAGACCATAGGTGGTGGGGAACAGAGGTGAGAAAAACAGGACATCAGAAACAGAACTAGAAACTGTTTTCTGTCATTCCTGCCCTGAGGCACAAACTCAAGAGCCCATCACTGCTCATCAGGACTCATAACTGCAGCTCAGGTTGAACAGCATTTTGGCAGAGCAATTGCTCTCTGGACCTGGGCAAGACTTGGTAGAAAGGATTGATATTCATTTGGACACTGTTATTTAGGGCAAATCAAAAGTGTTTCAAGGAACATCTTATCTTCTTCTCAGAGTTGCATGCTGATCCTCAGAGAAAGATGGAGTTTAACTCCCCTTCCCCCATTCCCAGTCAGGTACAGCCTTATACAAATGGCTGTGACCAGGACTTTCCTGCCTTCTTCTGAAGCATTTGGCATAAGCCACAGCTGAATGTGGCATGTGGGGCCACATGGGCTGGTGACCTCCCTCACTGGGCCCAACTGCTGTTCATCAGGGACAAGTGGCAGCAGTGGCAGTGGGGACACTGTCAGCCCACTGTGTGGCTGTCCTAATGGGGTGGTACACTCCCCAGCCAGGGGACTGCAGTGTAAATCAGAAATGGAAGAGTGCTGAGGTTTTGAAGTGAATGTTTGGAAGGACTCTTCCAAGACAAAGTTTTTCTAGATATTGACATCTGGAAGTTTCCAATCCACCATTTAAACAAGAACAAAACAAAGCAAAATCAAAAGCCAGCCACTTTAGCTTGGAGGGAAGCATTCAAAGCAGAAATTAAAGTAACCACAAGACAGAGAATTGCCAGTATTCAAAAAGAGAAAAAGGGAGAGAGAAATTAGATACTGCACTAGCAAAAGAAAGTGTCCAAATGTTGTATAGCACAGAGTATTTTTATTTTTCAATTCTCATTTTCAGAGTAAGGTTCTCAGATCTACTGGCACACTTTACTAAAGTCGAATTATTTGGATTCTAGTGCCAAAACTAGTTATAATTAGGACCTTTTTTACTAGTATGTAGGAAACCTGCTGAAGGAATTAAGAATATGGATTTGAACAGATAATACCTGTTATATTTGTGGAAAGGGGCTACATTAGATGCTATGAGTGCTGTTTCTTTGAACTTTCAAAGGCCACTAATGGCACAGATGTGCTGTAGTCTTCATCTCTGTTGTTCTGTCGGTGTTTCAGAATAAGCTGCTCTGTCACTATCCAACCATTAAGGGCAAAATTATGTTTCCATTAAAGTCAATGAGCTGCTTTTATGAATTCTCAGACAGAAAACTCATTTCAGTATATATATCCAGCTGTGAAAGAGAAAGTCTTTCTAAAATGAAACCACAGGGAAATACTATGCAACAAGAGAAAATCTGTTATGTGGAACATGTTCTTGCCTCAGTCTTGTCAGTTGCCAGTGTTACAGTCTACAGCTACCCCCAAACCTGTCTCTGTTCATGAAAGGCCAGTGCTTTCATAGGCAGGTATAGCCACAATGCTAAAGTATTCAACAATTGCAGTCTTAAGTAGAATAAATAACTTCAGTGTACAGTGAGGTTCCAGTCTCGGGACTAGCAGGACAGAATAAATCAGCCAAAGTGACTCCCATAAAAACAGAGAGATGACTGTCTAGGTACACAATATATTCACTGAGTGAGGAAGAGTTATGGAATTCCAGTTAAGGGAGCCTTGTTTTTTTACCCCAAAGGCTTCCGTTGCTAGGTTTTTGGTCTGGATGTTACTGCCCTCAGGCCTGTGTTCTTTACAGTGGTCAGTTCTATAGATTGTGCTACTAGTAGCCACAGTATCAATGTAACAATGTCAATGTAACTGTGATTATTTTATGTTTCTTGGAGTAACAATAAAAATAGAATTGCAAAATTAAAATGACAGGACACAAAGAAACACAAATTCATTTCGTATTTTTCTCATTTGTTTTGGAAAAAAAGCTTTGCAAGTTTGCCTCAAAACTAGAAGGGATCAGTGCTTTACACTTCACAGTGTTAGTAATTGCATTAGAAAAGCTGTGCTTTTTACATTGTAGTATCTCTCCCAAGTAGAAAACACAATGCAGACAAGACCCTTCTGGTTTTAGTACAGGTACTCATAAAAGCCGGAGTTTTCTTTGAAGGAGCCTATGTTCATGTTTTTTTTCATGGTGCTTTTAGAGAAGATAGCTGAGGGTTATTAATTAGCACTAGTTTTTATGATAGAATTCAGTAAAGAGAAGCCAAAACCACCCTCATCCCTACTCAACACTCAGCACAGCTGGAAGGAAAGGAGAAAACACAATTCTTTCTACCATAAAGTTGCAGAGGGACCATAATTCAACAATGAAAACTGAAAATTAGAGCTCAAGCAAACCATAGATAGCCAGTTTGGATTTCTGCTCAGCTTTGCGTAACTTGGGTGTAGGAACTGAATGTTCTTGTGGCTTAGTTGTCTATTCAAATACTTACGTGACTGCAATTGCCTGCATCTGATTTATGTGTTTTCAATAAAACATGCCATGATTTAGATCTTTCTTAATTTTACAGATGTTGTTGGGAAGCAGAAACAGAAAGAAACCACTTTTTAAAAGTAACTGGGATTTTGACTGCCTTCCTGGGTTAGAGATGTTTGTTCTGGTATTGATTTCTTAGGGATCAATTCCAGTTACCTTCTGAAAAGTGTATTTTAAGTGCTTCAAGATAACTTTCCCACAAAACTGAAGGATTGGTACTACTGACAATGTAGGCCTAGGCAACTTCTCAGGGTCACATGGAATTTGCAGCAGCAGTAAACAAATGTGCTTCACAGGACCCAGCTCGAACTTGTCCTTTTTGACATTTTGTAGCACAGGATAATAATCCCTGCCCATCTGAAGTCTTAAAACTCTTAACAGTAGGCTTTGCACCCAGATCAGAAGATCATAAAGAACAGCACAGCATTATCTTTCAAGGCCATGTGCAGAGGACCAAGAGCTTTGGTTTTAAGTTTGGGTATAAACTTATTATGATGGGTGACTTCGAATTCCAACAAAAAAGATTTGTCGAAAGGGTGGTATTAGTATCAAAAGTGGAAAAGACACTTCTGTAACCAACTCCTGAAACAGGAGCATTAGCTTATAGGCTTCACAGAATCTTGGGAAGAAAAACATGTAAAATCTAGATTCCTTAGCTGGCCACATGAAGCTTCATGGAAGTGGACAATTTATATTGTGGAAGTTATAGATAGTTACTGAGAAGTGGCAGTTAAGCATATATTTGGGCACTGGAAAAGGTCCTCACTGAACCTGAGCTGTATAAGAAGACAGTCCTTTATATTTGTTTTGCTCAATACTGTCTCTTGATAGAGCCCTTAATGGTGTGGCTGCTTCTGTTGGTCTTAGAAAAAGTATCTTTCATGTCATACATTTGCAAGTCCCCAAGTAAATGATCGCTGTTTAAAATATACTTCAGGGGTTAAGGCTAATTCCATGAGTCTCAGTCTTTCCAAGAAATTAATACCTACCTTTTAAAAAGTATTTCAGAATTATTTGCTTGTTCAATAGCCAGTGATATCTGAAAGAGCCCCTAGTCTGTGATAAAATGCATGAAGTAACTCTAGCTGACCAACAACTGGCTGCTTAATTAATATATTTCCACTGGCTTCAGAGTCCATTTTACTGACTGATTTGGATTTGCTTAGCTGTATATCAAAGAATTAAGTGATTAAATATATGCATGCATGGATGCTATCTGTGTCATACCATTTACTTTTTGAGGGCCTGTGAAAACTTTCCTGCCTCTGTGACAAGAAGTTCCAGAAGAATGGCAAGTTCTGAAATGCCATCTGGGAAATTTTAACTATAAACTATTGTGCATATTTTCCCCAAAACTGGGAATAAGTTAATATTGCTGTTTATATTTAATTTAGAATCTGTAGCCTTTTGTTATTGTTTTGCTTTAGTAAACATTTCGAGGGAGGGTCCTGCCACATTTTTTATTTCTTCCAAAAAAAAAAAACATCCCGGAAGGCAAAGGAAAAAAAAAAGGTTTTTTTTGTTAAGCCAACAAAATATTTTAAATCTTGAAGCATGGTCCTACCTTTAGTTTGACTGCAATGAGTGGTCCTTCACAGTGCTATGCCTAGGGATATGAGCTTGACAGGAACATCACATTCTCCCAGAAGCAGTGAGCCTGAAATTATGAAGCCCTGTTGGTGGTATATTGTTTAGGGAGCTTTCATTTGTTAAGATGCATTAAGTTAAATTTGTTTTGATGCACTGAAATGGAATGAGTGCCTGGTAAGTCTAGACAGTGACAGTGCAGGTCTTTTGCAATAAAAAAACATCATTTCTCTTTTCAGTGTGTGTGAAGGGCTTTGTGTGCTGATGTAGCTAATCCATGCATCAGGTTTTCAAAGGCTGCTGGGAACCATGTGCTGTCTAACATGGCACAGGAGGAATCAACAAAGTTCTGTGACTGCAGCTTTTTTGTTGTTATTTGTTTATAAAGGGAAGAGCTTTACTTGTATCTGGACAAGCCAGGGAATGGGTTTGCAAAATAACTGGATGAAGGGAAAAAGCACAGAGAAGTCTCCACTCTGCACATTGGGTTCCATATTGATTGAGTAGAACTGGTGCAGAAGAGTGGCATCATTCAGCAGTAGATTGGCAGAGTAAGAGGAGACAACATACAGACCTTGACTGGGAGTCTGCTGCTGGACACAGAACAGCTGGGAATGGATGGTTGCATGTGTATTTCATTGCCCTTCTCTTTGCACACATTAGCCATGTATCAGGTCCAGGCCCTTTAGACTGTATAAACGAAAGAAGAGTTTCTTATTTTTGAGCTGGAGCAATCAGCTTTCATCTTCTGTTCTTCCAACCACAGTGTGTGCTTCAGTGGCCAGCTGTGTATCTTTCATCACTTTCTATGATTGCTTTGGGTGAAGCAGAGATGAACCCAGACCAAAACAAAAGAGGCATAACCTCTACAGTGAGCTTGGAATCCAGAATCCTGGCCCAGCTGCTGCTTGCAGGCTCAGCCCTGACACTGGAACTGTGGTGAGACTTAGATCCCTGGCCAATCCCAAATCCAGGGCTGTATGGTTTTACTTCAGCTACCCCTTTAAAACAAGAAATTCTTCTGAACTAACTGATCCTTGTAGATGCACTATGTGAACACAGATACTCTTGTCCTTCCATCCCCATCAGCCCTGGAGGACAGAACAGTACTATTATCTCGATTTTAGTACTTGGGAAACTGGGCCATAAAGTAAACTTAGGCATGAATGTGCATGTAGGAAAGCAAGGCACTTCCCAACACTTGATTGCCCATTGTTGTTTCTACTGGCACGAATGCTTCATGGCTTTTAATGCATGTTTAATGATACCAGAATGCATGTGCCAAGCCAAGAGTGAAAGTTTGAAACAGAACGATGAGCTGTATGACCACAGTGAATATGAGCTGCATGAATGAACAACTGTCTGACTCGGGAAGGCTCAGGGAGACTGCAGAAACCAACACGTAGCCCTTTTTGTTCATTTGAAGTGAACCTATATTTAAACTAAGTTACTGATACCAATGCAATTCAAAGTTAGAATTACCTGAAAGATGGTACAATTAGCTGATTTTTTGTCTTTTTCTATTTTTTCTATCTTTTTCAAATATGGTTCAGTGCAAGTAGGAAAACCAAAAAAATTGCAATTTCTTGTGATTGTCATGAATCTCACAGGAAGTCTCTTCCTTTGTGTTCCTCACTTCTTCAAACCTCTTGAGTACAAAGTGAAGCTGGAAAACAGCTCAGAAAGCAGAAACTTGGATTTGTCCAAAATCTTCACAAAATTGACCCTTTGAGTGGGATATGGTTTAGTGAGCATGGTGGTGTTTGGTCAAAGGTTGGACTTCATGATCTTGGAGGTATTTTCCAACTTTAATAATTCTATGATTCTGTGAATGGCAGCGGGCACACAAGTGGGAGTGGTCAGCCTATGTTCTAGCCACCATCTGTAGCAGAAACCCAGTGCATGCAGGTAGGAAGTTGAGACAGACACATTAGGAAATGCTGAGAGGGTGAGGGTACCGTACTCTAGCATTGTGCTGCCTTCTTGTGTCTGTTATCAAACAGAGCAGTTCACATTCCTGCAGTTTACCTTACAGCTGAAATAAGAAAGAAGAGCACAATAATGAGACAGTAAACGGCATGTGAAGTAACCTGGCAGAAGGTTTTAAGAATTTTCATTTTAAGATATTTAAGATCAAAATGTCTCTTGGAAACATGCGGCATTGACTGCTGTCAGAGGAGAGCCTGTTTGACTTGACCTAAAGCTTCTCCAGTGTGTCAGTGCCAGTGCTCACTTGAAAAAACAGAGACAGAAATTTGAAGATGGGAGAAAGGCATCATTTGAGATAGTCCTGGGGAAAGGTACTGGACCAGATGTCAGGAGATAAGGCTTTTATTCCCATCTATTCATCTTCCTGACCTCACACAAACTCCTTTAGGAAAAGGATTCTTGTTATGTGTCTGTGCAATTCTTCATATTATTGGGCTCCCATATAATTTGCCAATATCATAAACTAGCACATTTTTTTCAACCTGACATTGGCTTTTCTTTGACCAATTCCCATATTCTTAACTTTCAGCTAAGAAATTAGAAAATAAAACTTAAACCAAATAGTGATGATGTAGCTCCAAGAACAACTTCCAAGGTTTCATTAAAATGTTTACCCTCTAATCAAAATTCAAGGAGTAAAAAAATCTTTTTACTATTATGTATCTCTAAAACATATTACAATAACAATTCAGTCATTTTAAAAATACCCAAATCCTTCTGGGCTCACATATTTCAGCTCTCTGCCGGAAAGGAAACTACAGAATTATATTAAAAACAACAACAAAAAACTGGCCAAAACCCCAAACAACAAAAACTCACTACAACTATATCAAAATTTTCTCTTTTTTTCTTTTTTTTTTTTTTTCTATCTAGAGCCATGGAAAAATTGGAAAATTTATGGGATCATAATCTGCTATGGTCAACAGTTTTCATGTGGTCACATATTATGGGATGTTTGAAATATCTTTTATGACTAAGTAGTCTGTTATTTTCCATTTTCTGTGCTGTTTACTCATACCAAACTGGGAGAAGAAAGGACTATTGTAATGTAAAGAAATGTAAGCCAAAACTGCAGCATCCCATTATAGAAACAGAAAGAAATAGTGGAGAAGGATGAGGTCCTATCTCACCAAATATTTCTTCCATTTTCTAAAATATTTTTTCTCTTTTTTCTGGCTCTTATTTGCCAATTCCTTGCTCAGGATTAAGTGCTAGCCCTACAGAAGGCACTGATTTATGACACAGATGCAGGGGAAAATGATAACCATAACACTCCTCTGCAGAAGAGCAAAAGTATTGCATATGGAAACATATTGATATTTTCATTACTATGGAAATACATTTAAATAGTCAAGATATGCCCAGAATATGCTGAGAAGATGCAATGAAAGTAGGCATAATATAAAGCGTATTACAACTGCTAAAACAAAATTAGATAAAAATTGACAACTGGTAATTTGGCACCATCTAAATAATCACAGAATGTTTCAGCTTCATTGTAACTATTATTTTAAACAGAAAACAATTCTTTTGAACAGGTGTGACATCTAGTTATCTGCCAGTAGAACACTGGACTAGGGCCATAAGTATCAATTTTATAAATGAGCAATTTTGAGATAATTGTCTCAAATGTGCAAGTATGGACTTGAAAACCAAGAGGATCCCATATACAGTAATGCCATGTCTGACATTGATTTCCAGTAGGCAAATCATCTAATGGACAAATTATTCATCAGTTCAGTATGCAAATGGTCATCAAATCAAACCATTTTGCCCTGTTTCCATATAATAAAAGACAGGAAATAGCTACTGACAAGGATTTTCTTGTAAAACTGTCAGAAACTGACCCGCATCCCGGAGCTCTGATTTAAATATGATCTTTACCTACTTGACACTGACTGTTCCACTTCATGTTAGCAGAGAAATTGAGATCAAGATCTTTTATGCTAGTAAAGTCTAGGGTCATGTGGGTTCTCTGCCCAGCAATTGTGAATAATAAATAAACTAAGTCACAATTTGTTGGTAGAGCATTTATGGTCAAAAAAAAAAGAAGACTGGGATTTGCCAAAACTATTATTCTTAGTTTAAATCCGCAGATAGTTTAGTGGCTATTCCCTAGCTTTTCTGTGATGCTTTAGGCCAGTAATCCCTATACTGTGGTTTATGGACCAGTGGTGGTCCATAAAACAATGATAAATGTGTCTGTAGCTGGTTTCTCTAACTACATCACCTTTGTAGTCTTTCCAATGAAAACTTGGATGAGAAGGGTGGGGCAGAGAAATTCTGAGAGTTGACAGTGACAAAAATTTTGGCACAAATTATACTGCAAAATATAATGTAACCTTTTACAAGACCATGATAAATTTGTTTCAAAGGTTACATGTGCTGCAAACAGCATTCATGATTCAAGTGTGTTCTGAGCTGAGCCCTTTCCCAACCTCCACAGTTCCTGCTGGTGCATTGTCTTAGTTAGAGTCACGCTGGAAAGTCTCAACTGCAGAAACCGCACATTCTGAAGAAATTGGGTCTAGTGTCTCTGGCACTGGCTAGTGCCCACCACTGGAGAAAGAACTGGATGACAGTTAATGTAGAAGGCTAATTGTTCAAAACTTTATGAGGCGGGAGAGGGAGAAAGAATCCTATTTTGGCACGTAATCTGTGGCAGATACAGCCCACAGACAGACAATTTATGCCCTGAAGCTTGGTCTGATTAGTGCAATCATTATCTCTGCCTAACATGGCTAAAGCTGTGAATGGTCATAAAACGATCCAAGCTTCTCATTAGTACCCACCACTACTTCTTCTCACTCTGTGACCTTCTGGGGCCATGAGTTTTAGCAGGTCAGTTTCATGCTGTTCAGAAATTTTTCCATTTCTTACTTTTAAAATTTTCTTCCCTGTAGTGTCAACAACTGTCTTCATGTCTGGTATTAAAAGGGAGGATCAGTCTGCCGGGAAGAAGTTGTTTTCAAAGTGCAAACCACTAATATTTAGAGGAGCACAACTGTTGATTCTCGGTATTGCTTAAGATATAGAATATCTTCCTTACGTTATTTGATAGTAAAGCAATATTTGATTATAAAGCAAGATGCTGCTGGGCTCTAACAAAGCTTTGTCCATTAAACTGTAGAACTGTAGCTACTTGTTTCCTAGGTACTACACATTTAAGTTTATAAGACTGATGCTTGGTTCATAGAGCCAACCCAATATGCTTCAAAGGTGACATGCTGTCTTCTTAGAGACTGGTTTTTGTCTTACTTTTTTATTAATCTAAAGGAAAAAGAGTATCATGAAAATGGTTATTGACTGTTAGAGTATCTATATGTGTTCATCATGGACCACATCTCCCTT
Source organism: Sakesphorus luctuosus (assembly GCA_013396695.1). Lineage (NCBI taxonomy): Eukaryota > Metazoa > Chordata > Aves > Passeriformes > Thamnophilidae > Sakesphorus > Sakesphorus luctuosus. Next base: position 2,182,216 of record VWZD01013789.1, on the reverse strand, counting down.
GTGTTAAGGTCAGTAAAACCACAAAAAAGGACAGTGTCTCTTTCTTAAAATGTGTGGTTTAAAATTTGAAACAGTTATGAACAAAACATGAAATAATTCCTGAATAAGATGTAAATTTAAAGTTCTTAATATGTTATCAGATGGTTGGGAAGAAGCCCCATGTATTTTCCTTTACTCTAGCTTGCTGCTCACATTAGTAGATCACAAATAGATCACAAAATTTTCTCTTTCTCCACTTGTTCAGTGGAGTAATTCTTCCAGTCATCTCCTTTTACAAATTTTTTTCAGTTGCCTAATGGCATGACAGCTGTTGCAAATGCTCTGGCTTCACTTACAAAACATCCCAGATATTTCCATTTTCTTTGTAGAATAACTTTATAAATAAAAGGTTGCTGAACTCAGACTAATCTAAGAATTTGATTTAAATTCATTCCATTTAATCCCTAGTACTTTCCTAGTGCATTTATTTTCAAAGGCATTCAGACATCTGTTGGTACTTTTGGTAGCTTCCAGATGTTCGATCCATATAAGAAGGTAGAAATTACATAGTTTTGTAATTGGATTATAGATTGGGGATAACCAAATTTTGTTTAATTTATGGATGAAGTTGCTGCCTTGTCAGATTTGACTTTAATCTTTTAGAGGTATTTCTTGAGTGGCTTGAGTGTTACTAGTAGTGTTTTTAAACCAACTCCCTTCTCTTTTTCTCTGTGCTGCATTTCCTCTTTCCCTCACTAAAGAATCCAGTCTTGTCTCCAAGAATCATTTGAAATGGTTGTGCCTACAAGGAGCTCAACATATTTTCAAAAGGGTATTTGTCAAAAATTACCAAAAGATGTCTGATTTTCTACACAATCATAAGAGCATTCCTCATGTTATTTGGTTTAAGGAAAGCTGAAGAAAAGTAGTTGAGGGCAATTACCAAATATTGTGAGAACTTAGTCCATTGTACAGAAATGTAGGGAATCAAAGGGGATCAGTGAGGCAATATTCATCAGTAATTTAGACTATGGTCTTGGTATACCAACAGGCTAGTAGTTTTTGTAGAGATTACAAGCATCCTCAGATGACCTGATTGCAAACTACTATCTGGTCATGCAGCCTAATGACTCAAATAAACAGTATTCTCAACTTTATCATTTTCTATGCACCATCGGATATGGAGAGATTTTAATCCTGGTAGCTGATTAAATTGTCTAGGCTTGGAGCAAACTGACATGGTTTCTAATCATGTCAGATGTATGAAAATATTTGAAAATTTAATTGAACATTGTATTAGTAATTTGACTCTTGTCTCAGAACTATCTCAGTAACTTGGCCACAAAATTTTACAATTTCCTCTGATGTACCACATCCTTAGAAATAGATTGATACTACTATGTAGAATCGGAGGGAGAAAGTCATGGTTTGAATCCCAAGTGCACTTTGAGGTCTCCTTTTCAACTATAAACAAGATCAATCCCATTTAGCTTCTGAAATTAGGTATAGTCTGATTTTTCAATGTAAGTTTGGAGACATGAGACTTTGGTAATATTGCGCGTCCTAACATAGGATCAGCACATGAATACTTTTTCACTGGTACAATCTTTTGCAAGTGTTTTTCAAGGATGAACCTGCCACTGATTATGATGGCAGCAGCCATAACTTGTGCTAGATTGGTTATTATCTTTGAACTTCAGAGAAGAAGTTACCAGGAGCCTATGCACACATCTTTTCCTCCAAAGGGGTTGCTGTGAAGACATCTCAGAAGACTTTAAGGCAACTGTACTTTGTGTTGGGCACACTCAATGTATCTTTCAGCAGATATGCCAGAGGCATGAGCGAGCTGTTTTTCCACCATCTTTTACTGACATTGTATTGTCATAGAATCATGGCATCATGGAATGACTTCGATTGGAAGGGACCTTAAAGATCATCTAGTTCCAAACACCTTGCTGTGGACAAGGAGATCTTTCCCTCGGCCAGGTTGCTCAGAGCCTCATCCTTACCTTGACCATATACAGGAATGGGGCACCCACAACCTCTCTGGACAACCTGTTCCAGTGTCTCACCACCTGCAGAGTAAAGAATTTTTTCTTAATATCTATTCTAAACCTGCCTCTCTCAGTTTGAAGCCATTACCCTCTGCCCTATCACTATGTATTCTAGTATTAAAATGGGCACTCTTATTAAAATATCTTGTCATGACCTTTGTAGGAATGTACTGTGACTCTCTTGAAGGATCTAGGTTGTTGTACTAAAAAAGACTCCACAGCTAATACGTGAAGCTTTAAAGATGTAGGATAAAAAAAGAAATTAGCTATGTGCATATTTGCTGAAATTTTGTGTTGCTAACTACTTACTTCTGCTTCATATTCATGGATTTTCTTTCTTATCCTAGAAAAAAAAAATCTCTCTTGTTTAAACACATATGTTGTTTCAAATATATTGAACCACTTGGCTTTCAGCACTTTCAGAAGATATTATTTTCTTCCTTCTCTTTTATTGCCTGAATTCCGTCCTTGTTAACATTAAAACAAATATCTTGGCACCAAATGCAGTCTCCTGGATCCCTGTTTTTTGTTAGCCACTGTTTGAAAAACTTGTTAGCTTAGTGTCGGGCACTCATTAAACTTTCAACTTACACAAGCTGCCTCCCAGCTCTGACAGATTGTCTGTGCTGCAGTGTGTGTATGCATGAGCATATGTTTGTGTGCATGTGTTTGAGTGTGTGACTTACTGACCTGTATGCAAGGCCAATAAAACTGTAAAAGAAATGCATACCCCCCTTCACCTCCCAAATTCAGGGTGTAATTCCTCCCTTCCATCTGTGGTGTATAGAATCCAGCAGTGATCCCATACAGGGCTCCATTCTGCCTTCAAACAATGGACTGCTGTTCAGTCCATATTATCATGTATTACTTTAGCTGTGGAAACTCCTCATTACTAAGTTAATATAATATTTTTCTTCCTTACCCCAAAATTTTTCACAACATGCATCACAAAAAGATGCATATCTTTGCATTTGGAATGATCTTTGCCCATGTATGCAGGTGGTCACGTGTTCTTTGTTTTATTTTGTTTGGAGTTTTTTGTGGTTTTGTTTGTTTTCATTTTGGTGGTGGGGTTTTTTTGTGTTTGTTTTTTTTGTTTGTTTGGTTGGTTTTTTTTAGCAAGAGTACCGGCAGCACTGAAGATGAGGGGGATTCTGTTTTTCCAAAGGTCAGGCTTGGATATGTCAATGATTGCCTGGCCTGCATATGTGGAAAAACACCATCAAACAGCACAGTGGCTCTTTATTTTTAATCACTGCATGACATTTTAATGTTTTACTTTAATTGCATACCCCTTCTAACACTTGTATGCTGCTCTGGAAAAAAAACAAAAAGGAAAAAAGAGAAGTCCTTAGAGAGGAATAAAACAAGTAGAGGCACTTCTGTACAATGCATGAGAACAAAAGGGAGAGCTTAAAATGCTTTCCTCCACCTCTGTCCCCCATGATCCCGTAACTGAATAGATTGCATTTTATGTAAAGAAAAACATTGGAAATTTTAAATATGTAAGTACAAGTCCTCAATGTCAGGGAAAACCAGCAGTGATGTCAGTGCTGCCATGCTGATTGGCACCGCCTGGGAATGTTACCCATTGCTTTAGTGGGGCTGGACACCTGCTGAGGACACAGACTGAGACATCTAGAATGTTTGTTCCAGGCTTAGAGCACTGTTCTGATTCTGCTATATCTGTTAAGAATTTGTCCCATGAAATTAAGGGAGCTTGTAACAATATAAAGGAGCGTTAAATCAGCCTCCTTCAATGTCTACTAACTTGCTTGGCCTCTGAATTTGGTCCCCTCACTATTCATCTCTCAATAGGTACTTGTACTGCAAAATATCAATATTTACATTGGGATATGCTGCCTTTAAACCCAACAGTTGATTATTTTTTGTGGTTTGTGCTTGAGCTGAGATTCAAGGTAATGAGGGCTTTTCCCTCTCTCCTACTTACTCACCCCCTGCTTATGGTGAGGAGGTTCAGATGGCTTCAGCTAAAAAAACCCATAAAAACCAACAAAACCAAAACCCCAACCAGCTTTTGATGAATAAGTTTAAGAGGATTTTGGCAATAGTTTATGAAATGCACAGTACTTGGTCTGTCCTTTTTAGGGTAATGCTGTCTCCAAAATAATCCTAGTTCTGGCCTTCCAGAGAACATTCCACACCCGTAGCAGGAAGGTGTCAGATCAACAATCTCTGCCCAGACTGGCCAGCCAGGCTGTGAGGCCTGAGCACCAGTAGGGAAGTTATTTGACTGAGCATTACCACCAGAGCATATGGCAGGTTAGGCCCAGATCCACAGTGGAATGTGGGCATCTCTGGAACTGAATGGCTGTAGGCCCTAAGCAGCAATCCTTGATCGTTTGTAAAGTCTAGCTCAGGGCAGGGAATTGAATACAGTTGCCTGTGGGGGGAGACCTAGGTTTTGTGAAATGGCAAGTGTATTATAGACGTTGGGTCTAGGAGGATGCAGACTCTACAAATCCCAATGCCCCTAATACTGATATTTTGCACTGGGTCTACAAAGATGTGGGCTCTACAAACCTCAGCGCCCCTAATATTGCAATGGTGTAATAAAAGTGCATCACAAACATGTCTTCCCTATTGTATTTTCCCTTAGTCTTCCCCTGTCCAAGTTTCTTCTTCCCACAATCCCCCAAGGTTTCTTTCCCGCCATTTCTCCCCATTGGCTAAAGTTCTGTATGCTCATCAGTCCTTATCCCTGTTCTCTGATTGGTTGTTATCCTTGTTCTGTCATTGGTTGTTGTAACATTCCACCCCTTTACTCTATTGGTCTATTTTCGATCCCTTATTTGCATGCTCCCTCACCAATAGGAAGTCTTGTACTGCCCACCTTTCCAGAACCTTCCTTGCCTGAGATTATATAAAACTTGCTGCTTCTGCCACCACAGATCCTGATCTCCGATCATCCTTCTTTCCTGGCTGCGGTGCATCCAGGGCTCAGGTGGGCTTGGTGCCGAGGGAGCTGTTCCCAGTTCTGGGGAGAAATCCTCAGAGTGACTTCATCGACCGAAAATTTCCATCCTACTGTTTCAAGTCAGAGAATACTTTGACCACTGTAGTTCCTTCAGCCCTCTTTTTGAGCCCACTTATTTTTGTGCATTGCCTTCTTTTTTCACTTTGTGTGCATCTCACATTTGGAGAAGAGACTCTCTAAAGAGCTCTTGCTCTGCAGAGCTCTGTGTGTGCAGAGCCTTGCTCAGCAGAGGCCAAGCCTACTTAGGTGTCTTGGTTTAATGACAATATGTTCAGGAGGTGATGTCTAATGAGATAAACCCTCCTTTTCTTTTCTTTCTCTCCCCTCAAATATTGATAAAGTAGAAATTACAACAAATCTGAATGAAGGAAAAAATAACATTTTCCTAAAAAACTGAAAGAAACAAAACCAACCAACCAAAAAACAATAGCAGAAAATATCACTTAGCCACCCAATCCCCCCAGGTTAAACCAAACCCTGGAAGGATATCTTGTTTGAAAAGGATTCCTATGCCACCAGGGTGGTAGTGTGGGTTCCAGTGTAGCAAACCATGTGAAGTGACAGTGATGGGGCTGGGATGACTCAGCACAGTGCTGAGACCGGAGGGTCGTGTGCCATGTGGCAGCAGCACCGTGTGCGATTCTGAAAGGGGAAATCCCAAACTATTGATGACAGTTGGCCGCACCAAGATGACTCAGCGGGGATGGTGGTCTCGATCCATGCAGTGGTGGCTGTGAGGCTCCTGGAAGGCAAATTCCCAAGCTATCAGTGGGGCTGTGGCAGTGGCGCTTGCACCTTCGGACAGCTGGCGGTGAGAGCTGCAGCGAGAGAGCTGGTGGCAAGAGCAGACAAAAAAACCACTCCGAAAGTGGTTGGTGCCACATGAGGCCAGAGCAACTCTACAAAGTGCTTGGAGCAGGTGCTGCAGGGTCCTTTGCTTCAGGAACTACACCCAGGAACAAGACAGCAAGTTCTGGAAACACTGGGGACTTTTTCTCCTGTCTCCTGTGTTGTCATGATGCTTCACTTAAGGGACCTGCCTTTGTGGCAGGTCCTGAGATGCTGGGGACAGTCCCTCCCCAGCTCGGCTCACACAGGGCAGGGTAGAGGCAGACCCCACATTCCATGGGGTGGTATAAAAAAAATTCTCCAGAAATCTTTCTCATTCAACTAAAACTGCAACACTAGAAGTTCCAAGTAGCACCTACTTCCTGATGACCAGTTCCAGTCAGCTGCTTTGCCCTGTGGTTCTTTCCAGGCATACCACTAAGATGTGGCCCTTTCTGACCCCTATAAGGTGTGAGAATCTGTTGGTTCAGATTGATTGAACTTGTTCACATGGTGGACATGGTTCCTGTGCCACTGCCTAGCACCAATATCTTTTAAAACCAGCCTTGTATTTGCTGGGATTACTGCAGATGTGTGTGTGCTGGCTTACCTGCTTGTTGAAACCATGTACTTAAATTCAAGGTCACCTACATTAATTGCTGTGTCAAAGGATGACACAGATCAATAACAAGACCATATTTTAAATGTTATTTCTTAATCTTGACTAAGCAGTCTTTCCAGGAAAACATTAATGAGTCAGGATTAGGCCAGATCTTACATGAATGAAATTCTCTTTCCATGTGCTGACATAGCTGCATATTTACCTACCACAATTTTTAAGAGACAGGCATCCAGATAGCTCAAATTTTCTTGAATCTGCTAGTAAAAACAGTAGATGTGAACTCCATTTAAAGTAAAGGATTCTCTGCTATTTTTCTGAGGCATTGTTTTTTTATTTATAGCTTTTTGTTTAACTAATATAAAACAAAGCTTGTATGGGCTGATCTTGCACAGCTCTCTGGATGCATCTTATTTCTGTGGATTTGAATAGCTTCATTATATTTTTTGTGTTTGTCAAGGTGTCTTTAGCTCCCACAGTCATATGAAATTTCATCTTTAGTTATTTTAAATAACATCCTGCTTTTCTTGGTGCAAAAAAATGTCCAGCACAGCTTGACAGAATTGAACTCTGATAGCTCAAAGCTCAAAGCCAAATTAATTAAGAATTAGTTTTGCACTTGATCTCAGTTTTAAGACTCCCAGAATACAGTTTGAGGGCCACAAGTTCCCGATTCATGATTTTAGACTGTTTGATCTACCAGCAATAAAGCTGGCACTGAAAATTAATTTTAGTTCTGGGAAATAATTCTGAGTCCTCAGAAACTATTGTCCCCAAATAACAGGAAACTTTCAGAGATTGGGATATAAAGCTGTTTATACAGAATATTTTAATTTGACTAAGTCAGCAAGTTCTGAGGAAAAATGATTTGTTGGAGTACTTCTGGCCAATTCTACTTGCAATACTACTCATGACTTGAAATCCATCACTTTCTTTCTGGAACATCAGTCACTTTTGGAAATATCTCCCCTTGTGCCTTCTTCATTAATCTTCCCACTACTGCAAGATGCTGTTTCTCCTTCCTGTGGAGCTTACTACAGAGTGGATTAAAGATCATGTTTGCCTCTGCACTGAGATCCACAGAAATTCAAGGAGAGCACTGCCATTAATGTCAATGATACCTGGCTGCAAATGAGTGTTGTCCTCACTATCTACTTTCTGCATTTTTTGCAGTAGAAGAAATTATTCCATTGCTTTTTGCCAGCAGGAAGGGATTAGTTTTTGTAGATCTTTTCAAGATAGACTGTTTTCCAAACAGAGTAGAGAGAGGAAAATGAGGTAAGAGGGGAAAAAAGGATGGGGCAGGGATTTCCTCTTTCCTGTTTTAGCTATGACATAGAACAAAGCAGAATCCATCATCACTTAACCTCAGGTGCAACTATTTGTTTTCATGGAAGAACAGTACACGTAGGGGGTGGCACCTGTGACCTGACCTGACCTAATGGTAGCACCCTGAGTCATGGGAACGGGGCATACACATTGAATATGCCAGTGCTGCTGAAAGTTTGTGAACATAACAAACAACCCATACAGGTTGCTTTGGAGAAACTAAGATGGAGGCTTTTGGAAAAGGCCTTGGAGGTGATGGTTTGTGTGCAAACAGATTTGGATTCCTGTGTCTTATTTTTAGTGGTGTTTAGGAGATTGCATATTCTTTCAAACCCAAATCAAAGTGTTGTGAGAACTCTCAATATAGATTTTATCACCTTTTGTCCTCATTGCAGTAAATTATTGCATGGTAATAAAACAAGTATAGAGAAATACCACAGACATCCCAGTCAAGGCAGTTCCTACCTTGGAGACTGTATGAGGGGTTTGTGTAATTCTGTATTAGTATGGAGGTGATTTGGGTAAGTCAGTCAGTTTTTCTATCTTCAGTTTCTATTTTTTGTTCCCAGACATTCTGTAACAGTGCTGAAAGGCGTTCCCCTTCGAGTCCAGGGCAAATTCTGGGTCATATCCTTGGATTTCAGAAAACAACACTAAGAAGGAGAAAGGAATCTTGTGTTTCTCTGTTTTTCTTGTGGCATACCTAATACTAATTTATGGTAAATTACTGTCAATACAAAAGTTGCAGCATGTGTTTGCAAAAAAATGCCCACATATATATATTTCTATATATTTCTCTTCAATACCTCCCAACACTGGTTTACCATCCTCTGTCTTTCCTGTTGGAAACTGAAGAGGTAAGACCTGACTCAGTATGGACTTTGTCCTGATTGCAACAATTCTATGTTTTTGTCTCATGGAATGTAGCTTGAAGTTCTTCATTGCATCTCTTTTCCCCATTCATGCTGGTTCAATATCCTGTCCATTTTAAAACAAACAAATAAACAAAAAAAAAAATAGTATCTGGCAGCATTTAAGCCAGATGTTTTTTGAGACTGAAGAGGGGATTTTTAGTGGAGTTTGAGAGGAGTAGTTTCGGTTGTCCCTCACAGTGGTTAGTAAGGACAAAAACATAACCCGAACATCAGAGTGCATAAGGACCAGGCATTTTTAGTCTTGTAACTTCCGGCAGCATTCCCCTGAACACTTCCTCAGCTTGTTCCTTTTCTTCATATGCTGTCATTTTAGCTGGCCTGGCAGGACTGTCTTCTGCAAGAGCACATGCTGTTGGTGGTGGCAGTTGACAAAAGGAGAATGTGAGATACTGCTTCCTTGAGTAGCATAACTTGTTCCTCTCCTGTAGCCAGAAAGTGGGAACAAAGGTGCCCAGCCTTGTTCCTTCTTTTGAAAGATGAGAACCTCCAGGTGTGCACAGGTAAAATTGCCGCTGAGGTCTGTCAGTTCCAGGGACTGTCCGTGCCCTTGAATAGGAGATGCAGGAATAGAATATATCCACTTGCCTCTCTTGTTTTCCTGTTGCTCTTGCCTTCATCTTCCAAGCCCTTCTCAGCTGCAGGTGTTTTCATGTGCGCCTGCAGTGTAAGTCTTCACCTTCCAAGATGCATCTCAATAGTAACTTCTGTTGCTAGCAGTCAGCTAAAAAAGGCAAATTTATTTTGTGTGAGAATCTGAAGGTGAGAAAAATTCTTCTGTTTAACTTACGAATGTCTGACATTTGTGTTCTTAAAAAAATCCCCCAAAACCTAAGTAAAAATGTGTTAGAGGGAAATAATTGTTATTTTTCCTCTGTTTCAATGAGAGAAATATGAGAAAATCAGAAAATATTAAATGACAAATCACGACCACAACTCAAGTTCCTTGGAAAAAACCACACATTTAGTTGAGATAATGTTCCATCAGTAAAAACATTCTAGCCAAATGCCTCAGCTGGTCTTTACAGCACGTTCTCCTTTCAGGCGGTCATTGAACTGAGAGCATCATGATTGTAGGCTGTGGGGAGGGTGGGCATTGGCCCAGTGCTTCAACCTGTAAAGCTATTTTTCAAACAATATTTAATTATTAGAAGCAGCTCTTGTGAGATCATTTTATGAAACCTGATGTCCTGTCTGACCTTCTCAGAACATAGGACTTTGGTACATGTACTATTGCTTTGTTTATTAAGGAAATGGTTATTTGTAGTTCACAAATATGCTATCCTCTTGACCTTTTCATCTGCCACTCATATACTCCCTCAAGTGGTCTACATTATGCTTTGCATTTGTTCACTCGGGCTGTTCAGCTTGTCTGAATATAATTTAGCTGGTATTTTGAAGCACCTTGATACAAGCTAAGCCAGCAGTTTTACTTTGAAATAGTGAATGTTGAAGTTGTGTTTAGCTGAAAACTTGCTGGGTAGAAACAGCAAGAATGAAGAAGGATGACACTTTATTTCACAGGTGAAGTGCTGTCTTGATTACATGTCACTTGTGGATTGGGTTACAGGACACCTACTAACCACCATTGCATAAAAAAGGTACAATTTCCATAACTCTATCATTTGAGCTTAAAACTGAGGTAGAATATTTAATTTTTAGAGATTAGTGCCAATTCCATTTGGAATCTGAATTTCTGTACTTATAATCATGCTAATTACCAAATTATCAGCATGACAACTGTGAGGCTATCCTCTCATCTCCCTTAAAGCTGCAGTGGGAAGTAAGTCATCAAGGTCTGGAAATGTTCTTGGCTGACTTTCCTAGAGGAGAAGACACAGAAGAACATTCCAGCCATTATTGCTTTTCTTTGTCAAAGTGCAAAAAGTACTAAATCTTTGTGGAGTGCTGTTCACTGATGGAAATGTCATAAGTATGCTCTTCTGGACATCTCTAACAAGTATCACATATTTCTCTTCTGATCATGTTCTTTTTAATGCCATTTTAAGGGGACAGTGTGGGGTTAACCTCATTCTTTTTTCCCAGATATTCATGCCATTGTAGAATTATATTTATTAGTATAGATTTTTGTGGGTATGATCCTAAATCTTCTGGATCAGCTAGATGACTGGTTTTCCAGCTTCCACCAAGCTGTTCAATTGTAGGAAGAATTTTGAAAATGTCATTGCCTGAATCTGACACTACACCATGTTACTAGCCACAGGCACTAGCTGCTTAGTTTTCTCTAAGGTACTGCTGGCAGGTGATCACTGCTATCATTATCATTTATACTGTAGTAGCATTTAAAGTGGTTCGTCATGAACCATGTGCAGTGCTCTACTGAACCAAAAGATTTCAGTTCCAAGAGCTTAAAACCTATGAGTATGCTTCTCTGTAGTCAAGGGTTTGACTGCAACTTGCATGTACACAGGTAGTTAGCTTTCAGCTGGATAGTTTTATTGTCTGTGTAGCTCTTAATGCAGTAGCTGAAGCATAGGGAGGGGAAGTGACACCTCCAAGATTATTTAAAGCCCTAGAATGTAGAAAAAAAACCCCCAAACTGATGAGTTTCTCTATAATTCTCTTCCTACCAGGCTGTATAGATACTGTTAGCTAATTCTACTAGGGTCCAGATGCATCAGGGATAAAAACAGAAGCCCAACTGCATTTGATTTATATTATAGCTTTTGACAGGGGTGTTTCCCCTATGTGCCATCTGGTGAGAAGAAAACTCCTGGTAGGTAGATTTGACAGGGGTGTTTCCCCTATGTGCCATCTGGTGAGAAGAAAACTCCTAGTAGGTAGATACAATTAGCACTGGGGAAGTTGTTGATCTGCAACCAACAGGCTTCTGGCATGATTTCCTGATAACTGGCCCTTGTCTGGAATTGGCAAGACATACCAATATTCACTAGAGGGGGTGATGGATATTGACCTTCTATCAGTCAATAATATCCTCACTGCTTGATGTGTCAAAAGAAGACAAAGGCTTGGCCTTCCGTGGGGTTTATCACATGGCAAAGGGAATGCCTGGCAGTTTTACATGGACTTAGTTATTCAGCAGTGGAAGCCGTGATCATGAGCTGGCTTCATCTGGTTTCAATCACTCACTTCTCTCCCTCTCTCTGCTGAATGTTCCTATGTTCATGGAATATTTTTCTGACTGTGTTCCTTTGGCATTACCTTTCCAGCCCACAGCAGAAAGATTGCAGGAATAAAAAAAGTGGCTTCATCAAAGTCGTTGGAATCAATTAGTCGTTATTGACATGATAGGTAGCTTTTTCATCTGCCCTGGCAGCAAAGTTGTTCTACTTTTCTTGCAGGGAAGTGCATCTTAACCTTTCCCAGCTCTAGCCTCAGTGAAATTTAAAACAATCTGACCTGTTTCTTTAGAATCCTTAGCTAGCTAATATGATTCTGCCTTGCTGATATGGAGTTAAAGAGTGTTTGAACAAAGAATGGAGTAGTGTTCTTTCAAGATATCACATGATAACTTTGCTTTGGGGAGGATTTTTTTAAGGTAGTAACAGTTGTGATGGAAAATAACCTCTCCTTTATATTCCTTATACTTCTGTCACCAAGAATTTAAGCAAATCTGTTCTTTATCCCATCCAGATAGAGTCACAAGCAGATTCCAGAATCACTGCATGTGTCAATAATCAAACACTATAGAGACCAGGGGGCTGGTTTAACTTTAGCAGTTTTATGGTGGGGTTATTAAAATGCATGGTGATGTGTTTCACGAACGAGAATATCAAAGCTCCCTCTTTTATGTGGAGGAAGCAATGGCACATGTGAGAACACTCTAACCAAAAACTGCATTTTAAATAGAAACATTTCCAATATAAAGGCAGTTTAATCTGTATATGTCTGCTGTGCGGTCCCTTACTGACTCCAGGAAATAAATGTGCTAAGTGGGTCATTTTTTATATTGAAACAGAAGAGCAAGATGGTATCAGTGTCTTCTGGCAGATCCAAAATGAAACCCATGCTTCCTTCAAGAAAAATAAATGAGGACTTGAGTATCCAAGTATGTGTACATCTGTTCCTTTTAGTAAGAGCTACTTCTATTCCTTTGATGAAATGACATTCAAGAGCTGTTCCATGTGGACTGATCATTGGAGAGGGCCAAAGATTTGCATCATATTATTGTGGTTCTGCTAGCAAGATGCAAGGGTGGTTTTGTTGAATTGGGTCGTCTTCCAGGATGGGCCACTTTATTGAGGAGGTTGACAGCTTGAGGGAACAACAGCAAAATAATTTCCCTATCTTAGAGGTTTTAACAAAAGCTTTGGTTCTGTCCTGCACAGGACAGAAGTTATGTCTACAGTGCATTGTAGTCAGCTGGACTATGGTACAAGTCAGAGCTCAGCAGTCTCCCTAGTCCACAGCACCCAGGTGTGGAGTGCCTATACCTCTGTGGATTTGCCAGTGTTCCAACGGGAAGCCAGACTGTGTGGCTGATCTTTTGTGAGAGACAGTTTTAAGACTCTTGTATGTATATATGCCTCCTTGCCATTCGATCCCGTCAGATCTCAGATGCTGAGCAGGGTCAGCCCCAGTTAGTACTGGGTGCTGTAGACAGTCCCGAAAACTTCAGTGTCACTGTCCAAGCTCACTCGGCCGTGGCAAATGGACCTTAGGATTTAAATGGTGGGCCAGTTCTGTGCATGCTGTGCCTCACCTAAAAAAAAAAAAAATCCACTGTGTAGGCTGGAAGGGCACACCCACGTGGGGAGAGCCCTTCCCAAGTCTTTGTTTGCGAAGACTGGCCATACATACATACATACAGTGTCCACAAAGAGAGTACGGTGAGAAAGTCCAGTCTTCCTCTTCCCTGTGCCTTGATTTGTTTTGAATGATTCTCTCTACATCTGAAAGGACAGTGTGCCTTTATAATACTTTTTCCCTTTCTGTCTGCCTAGAAAGATTTTATACATAATGTTCCTTTTGTGACATAGGAAAAGCTGGACTTCTTGAGGGGAATTATGGTGCTTCCTGATCCAAATACTCTGCCAGTTTGATCTCTGTGCTATTTAGCCAATAAAGTCAGCCACTTTGACCCTGTATATGTGCAGTTTTCCCATCGCAACAGCATTTTAAAACTGCCTATGATTCCCGAGTCTAGACAAAAAAGCTTTCATTTGGGTAGGAGTCTCTCTCACATACTGCTCATTAACCAAATATAAGATCTTTGGTCATTTGAGTATAACTTTGATAGTAGTTAAGTGTTATCTGTCACTGTTAAAACATATAATTCCTCCTTTTTACCTGAGTTCATGTGTATCAGCTTGAGATCAGATTCACTAGGGGCTTTTTAGATAAGGGAATAGAAACCTTGTAAAATGCATCTAAGATTGCAGGGCTAATTTTTAACCTGCTGTTGAATAAAGAGGTATAAAATCAATTTGGCCAAAACCTACTTAAGTGGGTAATTAAGGTCACAATCAACCAAAATGGTTTCTGAAACCATTGCAGCTATTTATCATTACACTTCTCTTCTAGCACAATGCAGAAAGACAGGCCCCAGCTAAAGCTTTCATCTGGCTATCTATCATCATTACACTGTAAACTGCCAGGGTGAGAGAGGGCAAAGCTTTGAATTCAGAGCTGATGGAAGTTCTATGACCTGAGGGCTTTCTTAAGTTAAAGGCTAATTAACCATAAAAGAGTCAAAGGTCTGCACGTCTAACACATTAAACGATGTGCCTGCCTCTTTAGGTTCTATTGTATCAGCAAACATTAATTCCGTTAAGTGTGAACACATCTAAGACAATCATTGCCTTCTCCCACCCCTCCTTCTGCCTCCTTAGTTTTATAACCTTGGGATTTTCTCCATCTATGTGAAGTTAGGTAGAGCTTGGGAAATGTGCTTCTGTTGGAAAACGTTCTGAGCAATGCAGGCTACATCTGGAAGACAAATTCCTGACATTCTTTGTTACTAATCAGGTTGGCCAAGCTAATCATATTAGCTTCAGAGAGTGTATTCAGTTATGGTAGTCCAGAATAAACAAGCTCATAGTCTAAACAAGTGTGTTTGAGATTTCATAGACTGTGTGAGGCAGCTGTAAAACCACGTCAATCTATATAATAGATAGCAGTATAAAATGATAACAGAAATGTAAAGATAAAAATGGAAATTTAAAAGAAGCAATAGAATGATATGGAATGATGAAAATAGCAGTGGTTAGACTGATCTTAATTCTGGAGAGTTTGAATGCTTTGTAAACAGTGTTTTTTCTAAACAAAATCTTCAGCCAGAAGAGGACAAAATTGCTATCACACTGTACCTGCTTTTTGGGCCTCATTCAAAGGCCATTAAACTCAGGAAGAATTTACTCATGAACTCCCAGGAAATGTTTATTCAGATGAAGTATGGTATCAAACAATATATCAAAACTCAAGAGATGTGTATTTGCCTTTGTTATAATTATGTTGTCCAGGTACCCACACTTCCCTGACCTTTGCTTACCTCACAACAATTCGTGGAGCCACTCTGTGGACCAGGACTAAAATAGGGTTAAAAGCTTTTATTTTCATTTGACACATTTCTGTGATGCATTTGGCAATGCTGGAGGGAGAAAAAAAGAGTTAGCAGGTGCAGGAGAGGGCAGGAACTTCTTAGGTCAGCTTTGGCACCAGAGAAAGAGTTTATCTGAGAATATCCTGAGTCTCTCATTGATTTGTCATTAGCGTTTAGCAAGTTCAAGTTCCTGAGGTTGCAGTTCCATTTTACAAATCCTTTCACAGCTGAGTGTAAGGGGTTTCTGTTCCTGTCCCTGCCAAGCCTGCCTACATCCGTCAGCTGCTTATTCTTGCCACCTGCTAGACATCACAGCCCTTTGGTCATACCAGTAAAGTCATTTGTGTAACTGTGATCTAAAGAGGTATAAGAAATAACTTGTTTAAAAAGAGTACAAAATGGAAAATCTATAGTCTTTCCCCCCCAGAATGGGATAAAAGAACCTCATATCATGTCAGATATATTGGCTTTGTTATATTTTCCCCTGGTGAGAATGAGAGGGGAAAATAGTTCATGAATGTTACTTAATACAGGATCTTCAAAATATGCAAGTAGAAGGTCCTTTACTGTCATGCTTTGACCATTTTAGAGTATTTCACTCTGTAAAACAAGTTTTCAGATTCTTACAGCCAATTAAGGAGTATTCTAACCAGCTAACTTTAGATGAGAGTGAATATATTATAGGTCAAGCACATAATTTTGCCCACAATGCTGACATTTTTTTATTGCAGGATATAGTAAATATGTGCATTAATTATCAATAAAGTTCAGTACTATGCAATCTGAGTACTACAGTAGAATTCAGACTCCATTACTAATGTGACAGTAGCGACATAATACAACAGGCATAGTTTGCAGGGAGAAGTCATATCTTTTATTAATTTCAGAGACTTGAAAAAGTGGACAAGTTCAGCATTCCATTTTTATGGAATGTCTCTGTAGAACAGTCATTATGCTCTGTTATCACACAACAGCCTCAGAAAGTAAGAGTAAAGGGTGTTAGCACTTGGTTTGAGGTCTTGTTAGAAAGATCCTTCCTGTGTTGGGAAAAAAATATTGATGTGTTAGAGGCCAGAGTTTTATGGGCCTTGGGCTACAGGTAATGTTTTTGGAGAAGACCTAAAATTATATCCTGACCATTTAGTGTCAATTAAACATACCATAATGCCATCTTCAGGAATGTTAGAGCTCGGTTTTTGCTTCAGTTCCATGGTGGCTTACCACATTGAAGCTTTGGTCAAAAGAATTATTCCTTTTTTCCATCTCCAGAAGTCAAAATATTATCTGTTTCTGATGGGATTGTTGATCCATTGCATATGACGATAGTTCTCATACAGCACACTTGACTTTCTCCAAATCTTTGACTTAGTGATGATAGGCTTTGGCTCCTTTCCAGGGCAGATGTTTTTGTAATATCTCATCACCTGGCCGAATGCGGTCCTAATTCTTTGACAATCAAATCAGAGAACCTATTGGAGTGCATGGAAGTTCCCTCTCTATTAATTTATCTTTCCTTCCACAAGACACAGATGCAGATCAGGGCTGAAGGATCCTTTTGCACACATCAGTATTGTTTGAATTAAAAAGATGTATTAAAAGTTGTATCACCAAAAAAATCTCATTTATTTGTTAAGATGTGCTGTGAGGGTCCTCAGACACTGCTTTTTCTACAATACCATTTAATATTTTCTTCAACAAAATAAATAACAAAATAAAATAAAGTTTTGAATTATAGTTTTGTGATAAAGGTTAATGAAACAGTAAATAATGAAAATGGCAAGATTCTATCATAGTAACTGAAATCATCTGGGCATATTGTCTTCCAACAAATGGAGTTTTAAGAGTGCTGACTAAGAAGGCAAGGTATTCCCACATGCTGTGAGACTCTGTCTTGGAAATGCAGAGGAATGAGATGTTGTTATAAATAACCATCCCAGCAAGTGCTCTTAGTGCAATGCTGAATGTAAGAGGAACAATGTGGTCTTGTAAGTGAGTAGAAAGTCCGTGAAATGGAAATATAAAACAGACATGGGTAAGTAATTTTGCTTCTGTATATGGAATTGATAAGATCAGTGACACTATTTCCAAGAATATGTAAGAAAGATATTATTGAGAGTCAAGCTTAGATGTGCTTAGATTTGAGTGTTGCAATGCTCAGACATGTAAGGAAAGATGCCATTCCCTCTGCCTGTTTGTCAGACATGCCCCAAGTAATATGAAATGTCAGATGAGATGATCCAGGTCCAGTGAAACCTGTGAAACAACTGCTGCTTCCCCTTCACCATTTGTATATGCAAGATTGGACTGGCTGCATTCTAACTCCACCATAATGGCTCTGTGACCTGACTGACTTCAGGAGAACTACACTGGTGTCAGCCTGGAGTAATCCAGTTGCAGTTTATACAGAATTTTTGGGATACCTCAGGATAAAAGGTGCTATAAAAATGTAGGTCACTTTTATTAAATGCCTTGCAAATCGTTTATAATGCCTTTAAATATCAGAACAGCCATACCACATCAATAACCCCTGCACATGTGTTTACTTTATTTTAGAGTTTGCCATAGTTCACTATAAATGTCTTAGATATGTTCAGTAATTCAGTTATAATGAAATGTGCAAGCCTTCAAACGTATGTGTTACAACTGGCCTCTGATGTAAATGCTTTGCCAATTATATGTACATTAGTGATGACTCTAGCAGGCTTATAAATACTCTTTGTAATTCTTTGGCCTCTGTTCTGCCATCCCTTATCCAAGTTTTATAGTGGTGTGTAATTCTAGATTCATAGATTTTAAGGCCAGGAGGGACCATTAGGTCATCTAACCTGCCTATTGATGTAACAGACCAGATAACCTCATCTGGTTGCTTAAGCAATGAGTCTGAGAACCTTTTTGTTTGACTAAAGCATGTCTTTTAGTCTGCATGTCTGCAGATCTTCAGATGAAGATCTTGATACATTAAAAATTAAGTAGTGGTCTCAGAGGTTTACTCCAGTTATTAGCCATCCTCACAGCATGTATTGGCTTCTTCCCCTACTGTGTCCTACACTACACCTTTGAACACAGCTGAAGATCCAGTGAGGAGAGCAGCACCTTATTTTTGAGCTTCAGCTGAGATCATTTCAGACTCTAACCTACATGAAGTTTTTGGGGAAAAATAAGCTTGAATTAATTCATGCTAACATTTTTTCAGCAGACCTCCAGATGTTCTTTCCGTTTTCTTTCCCATAATGGATAAATTCTTTGCAGAGAAGCTGTGTGAGAGCCATATGCCATTTCAAATTCATTTTCAGCCTTTGAGTACTTTACTGAAAGAACTCCTCTCAGCATTTTAAGGCTTATAAATCCAGAAAAGATGTCAGATTTTCAAGGGTGAGGCAACTCTGTAGGTATATACATAAAATCAATACAGATTTCAAGAGTCTGGGTGTGCATAAAGGTTGGTAAATAGCAGCTGAAGAGCATGAAAAAACTCCTCGCTTTGTGTGGATGTATCTTTTGGGAAATACAGCTCTGTTCTGATTCATGTGAGGCTCGGCAACTCTTTGTACAGACTCTCTGGAAAGGAATAAATGTTCTCCTTTTCCACTCAGCACCATACAGGTTTCTCACAATCTTCATGTGCATGTCTTTGGATGCCTTACCTGAGTGCTGGCACAAGTTTCTCTACTCTCCTGTGATCTATTCACTACTGACAGAAAGTCTAGTTTTCTATCAGGGTGGTTTCATTATCTGCCAAATTCACAGATGCTAGCATTATATGGGCTAGAGGAGGAAGAAGATTGGGAGTATACATCTAAATGTTGTTTCAACGTTTTGGGAAATCTTCGTTTACTCAGGTTGATTTTGCAGTCTGTGAGGATAAGTAAAAATACTTCCTATATGGTAGAGGTAGGCAGAGGAACAAGTGATAGATAAGAAGACGTTCAGCTGCTAGATGGTTCCTTGGAGTCAAGGCACAGTATCAGGGAATTGCAGTCTGATAATTTAAGCAGCAACCAGTCATGTCTGAGAAACCATAAGAATTATTATATTAATGAAAGCGAAAAGGCAGGAGGGGTCTGTATTCTCTTGAGAGATAGGGATGTGCAGATCAGACCTGAATCTGCAGGATAACATTGAAATCTCTTAAGAATAAAAATGTGAAGTTGAGACAATATGTACTTTTAATTGCTCTATTAGCACAAAATAAAAATGCACCTAAACTTAGTGCTTTTATTATTACACTTAGGAATGTTTACTCACTGAAGGTAAAGTGCTTTGAGAAGGAAAACATACTTCCTCACAGGGGCTGCTTCCCATATTTGGAGTATGACTGTTTAAATTGTAGCTCAGCAGAAATATTTTGATTCTGTGGGGCACCAGCAGCTCAGCAACAGTGCTGCCTTTCACATCCAGTTCTTAAGCGTAACAGATCATTTAGACCCTGGGTTGGCTAGGCTCACATAAACCAGGTTTACAAAGCGTTATAAAAGCTTGGCTTTCCTCCTTCCTTCTCCCTCACATTCCAATTTTTCCCCTTATAATTTTACCACAAGGCAATGCAGTCAAGCTTTTCTTGGATCATATAATCTAGATCAATAAATATCAGTTGCAGAATGGGAATCTACGCACAGGCATGTGCTAGAAAGATGAAATAGTTATGTTAGCTTAAAGGAACTTCAAAGTTTGGTTTGTTTTATATTTTCAGGGCACAATGCCTATGTTATATAGATACCAAGCTGAAGTTGGAGCGGAAGAAGTAAGTTCTTTCTGAAAAAAGCAGTAATGCTTGAATGTGCTGTGGAGTCTCAGATGGTTTTTCAGCTCTAGTGGCATATATGATAAGCAAAATGATGTTATCTCTGGCTGGGTAAGGTTACTACATTTTATGGAATAATCTACATTTCAGCTATT
Organism: Sakesphorus luctuosus; assembly: GCA_013396695.1. Taxonomy (NCBI): domain Eukaryota; kingdom Metazoa; phylum Chordata; class Aves; order Passeriformes; family Thamnophilidae; genus Sakesphorus; species Sakesphorus luctuosus. The sequence continues at coordinate 2,162,058 of VWZD01013789.1, read as the reverse complement.
ATAGGTATTATCTATAGATAAATGCAAAGCATCTTACAGGAACAAGATGTTTGGTTTAACAACAGACTGTCAAAAACATTAAGACAATTTTTTTTCTGCCAGTGCTTAGACAATGAGTCAGCCTCTACCAGGCACCTTGTCCTCTCCTCCTCTCATATCCCTCTTGTAAGAGATAAATTACTTTATTAGCTCTAAAGGGAGATTCAGAGTTATATTCAACCATTTGCAGAACAATACTAAAAGGTTAAGCATTTTGTAACAGAGATCCTGTGGGACCCAAATGGTGCGCAACATTTCTTCCAGTCCTGAGTCCTTTCTAACTGCCTTCCTTATCTCAAACACAGGAATTAGGTTAAGTGAGTTTTAGATCATGAAGAAGACTGTTCTCCATGTAGTGTATGGAGCAACTAAGGTAAGTCATGTTTCAGCCACTAAACTGAGCATCACTGTATTTCAGAACAGTATTTCTAATCAGAATTTCCCTTCCTTTAAAATGGATTTAGATATTTGCATGGAGTTCCTATGGAAAGCCAGCATAATTAGTTGTCCTTTTGACTGTACAATCATAGAGGAACTGCTACAATGAGACTAAAGGCAGATGGTACAGGGAAAGGCATTGTACTTTTCCAATTACAGTTAACTCCTTTGAAGATACAGTCTTTCTGATTATAACTAATGCAAAAGTTTAGAATGGAATGATACAGAAGTATGATGAATCAGTAATGATGATGGCAGCCTCTGAAACTTGCTAAATGAAGAAAATCAAGCATATGACTTAGCATGAGCTGCTGTAAAGGCAATTGTTTCCTGTATGAAAAAGCATTAATTTTATCATGTTTTGCTTCGTAAGAAATAATGCGCAAGATTTAACAGACAGGAATCATGACAATGAGATTTTACTTAGCCATCTCCTGTAGGCCTGTTGCATGATTCTAAGCAAACACTTTGCTTCTTTCTGCTGCCACTTCTTAATTTAGAAGCTGAGAAATACTGACTCCCAGGGTGGTGGTTTTAATTTTTTCAAAGTTAAAAGTGATCATTATATTTATCTTGCCCAACTTCCTTCATAAAGCAACCATAGAATTACAGCTAGGAATTACCACACTGTTACATGTGCAATCCCTGGCCAGCTGCAGCTGTGTTCATGATGAAGTGAGTAGGCTGCACACTGACACAGTTTCTTTTCATTCATATGGCAAGGAGCAACACACCATGTATGCTTGGAGAGAAGGGGACAAGTAGGTTTTTTTAGCTTTGTTGGTATATCTCTCCCACGCAGTATGACACACAAAAATAATTATATGACTTTTCATACAGAAAAGCAACATCTTTTTTTATCAGGAATGACTTTTTCATGAAAAGAGTCTTTTCATTAATTAACAAGTTTTGTCATATAAAAATGTCATCAAAAAGTATTTTTTCCCTTCTTTATTAGCTTCACTGTGAGTAAAAGTACTTTTGCTTAAACTTAAAATAAATAATACTTATATGGTCATATAAGAATTATATTTTTATGCGACATTCATAGATTTCTATGTGCACAATCTAATCATTATGGCTCAGCTTCCCAAACAAAGATTTGGGAAGGGCTCTCCCGATGTGGGTGTGTCCTTCGAGCCTGCGCAGTGGATTTTTAGGTGAGGCACAGCATGCACAGAACTGGCCCCACCCTTTAACTTCTAAGGTTCATCTGCTATGGCCGAGCCAGCTTGGAAGGTGACAGTGAAGTCCTCAGGACTAGAACCTGCAGCCCCTGATACTGCCAGGAGGTCTCCCATCCAAGTACTGACCGGGCTGATCCTGCTGAGCTTCCGAGATCTGACAGGATCGGGTGTCAGGGTGGCATGGTCATAGTTGCACAATCTAATATGTCTGTATCAAAGTACCAGATCAAGGCATTTGGAGTCTCTTGGTCTGTTTCACACACACACATTTTCAAAACCTGAAAGTTTTGCCCTGCACTGTAAAACTCAGTAAAAGAAACAGTGCAAACCCTGCTGCACCTCATTTCTATGGTCCCCAATGCAGACTATGTAGCAACAGCGAGGAGGCTCGACTTCAGCACAGAGGAGTCTGAACAACAGAAATTTGCTGGAGACCATATCATAGCAGCTAGCAGGCTGGTTTGTCTTGATTTCAGTCCAAACACAGGTTAGTAGGTTGCAGCTGAACCCTGTTAGAAGCATCAAATTTGCTTGTAAGTCAAGAACCTCAAAGTATTTTCTAGATGTTAGTCAATTAAGTGTTGTACCATATTGCCATACTTACCTGTAATGTAAGTAAATGAGCGGATTTGAGTTCCCTGAAACTGTTTTGCAAATCTAGAACCAAACACCATCAGAGTTGAGGAGGGACATTGTGACAATGTGCTGCAGGCATTGGCTATTTTACATCTTTGCCAGAATCCAATAGCAGCAGTATGAGAAGTGTTCCATCAGTCTGAGCCAGCCTCTGAGTAACTCCTTTGTTTTTCTCTAACTGGATCTGTGAAAAGCAAGTGCTTGTTCTCTCCATCAGATAAAAATAACAGAATGGGATTAGAGTATTCTATTCCTCAGCTCTGTCAGGCAATATAGTAGTTAGTAAAAGACAAGGGTGAAAAAAAATACTCCATGAACAGGAAAAGATGCTCAAGTCTGACAGCAAAAGTCCAGAACACCAAGGAATTTGTGCGAAGTACAGTCTGTTTATACAAGTTAGCAAGTAGAAGAGCCACAGTAGGGAAATTTGCAAGGAGTAGTTCTGACTCTAGGAAAAACAGATGTTGTTGCTTTGCCTTGTTCACATCTGACTTGAGATTCAGTGGGAAGGATGATCTGTGCACAATTCTGTTCTGAGATGTACAAAACCTCTAAGGAACTTCTACTAGCTGAGATCAATGTAAGAAACCAGGTCAAAGATAAACTGAGAGAGCACAGACAGGTCAAAGGTTGAAAACTCACTTTTTTGCTCTTTGTAACCCTGCACTGTTGTTACTGACAGAGCTGCAGTTAAAAGCTCAGATGGCAGTAGCCCAGATTGAGTGTGCTCCATGTTTTCAGAAGACAATCTTTAGAAACATCATTACCCTATGTTGGATTTTCCAGTCATTTTGGTGCAAGAAATGTGTATATTTATAATAACACATATAGGCACACACTAGCAATCCGTGAAGAAGACATTTTGCTAAATAAAGTCCTCATTAATTATAAATTGATCTCGTTCCACTGACCGATTTTTAGCATGTAAGGCTATGTTATTTAAATTAAGATCCTTAAATTAAGACTATTAAATTAAGAGAATTGAAATTAAGATAAAAATTAAAATTCAGCCAGAGAGAAACCTGATCCACCTGATCAAGATAGGCCATTTCTAACAATTTAGAGTATCAGCGGTTTGGGAATACTGTGGGCATTATTAAGCAGAATGCCCGGCTTGTGATACGAATCTATGGATTTAAAGTTGCTGGGTTTTATTTAGTAAAATATGACATTTGGGCAAGTTCATTTTAGTCAGGAAACATAACTCAAACGGAGGTTTGAAGACTATTTACTCAGAACTGTTGATGAATATTCTTTTAGTAGTGTGCATTTCAGAGGTAAATATATGATCAGCAAATTCAGAAATAGGGATATAGCCACATCTTCCTATTTTGGTTCACTGAGTATCACTTTCTGAGTCAATTCTGCTGCATGTACTGCCACGAATTAAAACCAACAAAATTTTAAGAATGATTAGTCTGAAAACTGGATGCAGGTGAGCTGGGACCCAGAAACAGAGCAATGACTTAATTTAAGCTACATAGCAGTTCACTGGCTGGCATCAGAACAGTTCAATGATCCAAATATTGGAATACTGTGGCTTTCTGTTTTCAATTTTGATACGTCTGAATTTCTATGCAGATGTCATGCTGTATTACAATAGCATGGTAGGAGTCACAGTTAAAACTCAGACCCTAGTGATAAGGATTTTAGAAAACCAAATTATAAAAGCAGTCGATGCACTGCAGAGCTTGCTGTCTGTAACCCCAGCTGTACAGCCTGCGGTAACCTCCAACACTCCACTGACATCACTGGGAAAATTAAAAATGTGCTAGCTCTCATTGCAGTCCATCTTACCTAACCTCTTATTTAAGTAAAACAGAGGGGCCATGTATTTTGCTGAGTGGAGACAGCAGGCTGAATTGGGACCCCAGAGATGGTTACATGGATCGCTTGTTCAGGATTGTACCAAGCCCTTTTCCTGCCCCATCACGACCAAGTAACTTTCTTGTGGCAATCGCAGTAATTCCCTGCAGGGGGCAGGGATATTAAGAAAGTATGTTTAGAGTCTCTTAATGTAATTTAGCAGCAGGAAACTAGGAAGGAGTGCCAGAACCATGTGAATAGCCAGCTCTTTGTGCGGCACTTGCAAATGCTCCACCTAGGCCACAGCAGGGCAATTGCTGCATCGTTTGAATTTATGACTAAGAAGTGTTTGTCTGCAAGTACATTCCACACCTGATTTAAGGCTTTTCATTTGCATGTGACTTATGTAATAGTAAATTTACAGTTTAAATATGGTTAATGAAAATTAGTATTTTATTCACTGGAAACAATTTCATGCCAAAACTGTTTCTCTCCCAAGGCCAGGTAAGTCTGCTAGGTCACAGTGCTGTCAACACCTCATAGCAGTGAATGTAGTACATAGCAGCTTTTGGCACCTGAATACTGTGGAAGTGTCCTTGTTATAGTTTTGTGGTAATCCAGCCATGAAAACATTTCAATGTAATAAATATTCACTTACACCAAGTCAGTAAGGAGAAAAAATAACTACTTAAGTATAGTGAGGAGATGGTATCTTTATTGAAGAATTTGTCTTAAGGGAGTGATCTACCCTGAGGATATCCAGAGACAGAGAGAAAAAGGGACCTGTGTCAAACCATGCCTCTATTCCGTAGCTATTTCACTCTGTAGTGATATTAACTCAGCCACTTGATCATGTTGTTTCCACCCTCTATTATACAGGTTACATGAATATAATAGTACTATTTAGTTACAGAAGATGAATGAAGTAGTTTAGGTTGCAAGTACCAAATGATGCACAGTTAAGAAAAAACCAACACCAAAACAACAGCAAAACCCTCAGTCCTCATTTGTGTCCTTAAAAACCAGTTAAAGATATCAAGATAAATTTATCCATCTGTTGCCCTCAAATAAAAGACATCAGGGATGAATTTGGTCCCCTTTTATTCAATTTGTCCTCAATTTGCTAAGCTCATTAATTTTCTCTTGTTTTACTCTCTGTTAACTGAGAAACAGCAGCCTCTTTGCAATAGGCACTAGAAGCAGGAAATCTCAGGGTATGTTTCTAATTGCAGACTTTCTTTCCTTCTTTCTTCTGTTTCTGTTCTTAAGGAAGCATGAGGGAGTGGCAGGAGCATGAGGTGCCACTAGGGAAACAGAAAAGAGTATCAAGGTCAGGGTGAAAACCACCCAAGAAGCAGGAAGAGAGTCTTGCAGTGAGGTTCATGACCTTCGTATTTTTTTTTGATTGTCCAGGAGAGGGAGGAAGGGGGTTAGAGAAGGAAAGATAGGAAGTTAACATTAGAGCAGATGTATGCATAACCTCTGCTAGAAACCATCAGAGAGTTAAGAAGGTTATGTTGAAGCCACTAAAATTTGTAGGGTTCTTACTGCTGAACATCTGGGAAGATCAGAGGTGCGTCTGGTCTTTGTTCCCAAGCAGCTGAGGTAGTTCCAACAGGTAAAGATCAAAGCCCATGTTTCAAAAGGAAAACTGAACAATAGAAAATACTTGAAATATGGGTAGTTATTAAAAAAATATTTTAAAAAATTAAAAGAAAAAATACACTTTTTAATTGGTAAAACTGAAGTTCTTACCAAATACAATAATTTAAGATGTTCATAAAAACTGTCAGGTACTAACCTTAGTGACAGTCTTCAAATTCTTGTTAAGATAGAATTGTTTAGGTTGGACAAAACCTTTAAGATGGTTCTATTTGTGTTCTGATTTGTATGTAGCAATGTACGTGTTCTGCTCCACAAATACATAAATGGAAAACTGTGACTAGATCAGAGTGCCAGATAATTTTGTCTGTGCCTGCTGAGGTCTCAAACATTTCACTTTAGTCACGTTCCCGAAGAAGATAGAATCTTTCTTTCCAGTGCCTTCGGGAACAGTTTCAGTCTTTGCCTGTTTCATTACATAGGGAACTGCATAACATTTTTTGATACTCTTAAGACAAGACTATAAAACTCAGTGACTCTGAGGCAGTGGGTGACAGATCATTGCAATAAAAGGATGCCTGGTAGAAAAAATACTCTATAAAACCTCTAATAGTTTTCTATGAAGTTGAGTAGAATGAGGAGTCTCTTTGAACAGTGCACCAGGTAATAGAAGTTGTTACACTAGATGTGCAGGTGATCTTCTCCACCTCCATGTTAACACTGTCCATTACATTTTCTCCTGAATTATACTCTGAGCCTCACTTCCTGTTATAATAAAAAATGCTAAGAAGCTGCAAAGCAGTCTTCAGCCAAGTATAAAACCAGCTCTGGGAATTGCAGCAACTTAATTTTTCCAACCATAATAAGCAGAAAAGGAGTGTGTAAAATGATGAGTGGAAAGAATAGTTAAAATATTGATATTCTCACTGTGAGTTGCTGTTTATCTACCAGCCTATTCTACATGCAGTCAAGGTACTCCAGAACTTAAATGTCTTTCCAGACTCTGTGTGTCATATCTTTTGGTGTTTTGCACAAACAAAAGAGCCTAAAGGTCTCTTTCCAAGCCTTTTTCCATGCGATATCCAAGATGATTATTTTTCTGTGTGTTAGCAAGCTCCCAATTATCATCTATGGATAGAGATGAAACAGAGTTCTTGGGGATTCCAGGTTATGTCAGGATTGAATGCTGTTGCTACCTCTGGGGAGGCAGACAATTAGACCGGGCTTCATTTGCCTTTCTTCTTTGTGACATTGAAGGAATATTAGTGAAACTCAATTCAATTTCTTTTACACTAATAATAAAGCCTTACTGTCTATACTGAGTGATTAGCAGGCATGAGAATATGACCAAATGTGCCTGAAATGAATGGTTACGGGGACTAATTGAAGTTTGGTGTGATTGGATGCTGAAAATAGGAAAGATTTTTTTATTGAATAGAAATAAAATAAAATGGGAAAACCCCCCAGTTTTGTTTTTCATAAGCATTCATGAGGGTAATGATTCTGTTTGAGATATTGCATGGTGCTGAGGTTTCTGGGGAGAGCTAATGTCAGGATACCTCTTCTAAACCAAGCTGATGATGTCCAGGAGTTTCTTGTTAACATTGGACAAGACAGAAGCCTGGCTAGTGGATTTCTGAAAGCTCCTCATTCAGTCAGAATAGCAATAATTGCTGCATCTGGACCTGCAGGACAAATTATGAAGCCCTTCCCAAAGCAGGAGTTTTGCCTGGATTCTGGGCTTTACCAGATCTGACAATCAAAATGTGACCTGCAAGAAGAGGGGCATGGACCAGCAATTGCCATATGTCATCATATTAGATATTCCTCTAGAGAAGGGCCATTCTTACTTATTCTTACTTATTCTTACTTATTCTTACTTATTCTTACTTATTCTGTAAGAATATTGCCTGATATCTACAGATGTTGATGATCCATTATTGCTTTCTTCGCAAATTTATTCTTTGTCCCTTTTCCAGCTTCTTACAACATTCTTTGTTTATGCAGCTTAGTGTTTCCATTTGCTGTACACCTTCAAATATTTAATTTTTTTTCCAGTGCAGATATAAATAAATTTGTGGAATATCATAATTCATCTTAAAATAGAATATTTTTTTCCTCATTAAAAGTCTGGTTTTATGCTTCCTGTTCTAAACTGCTGCCTTCAACTTGCATTCATATTAATAATTGTATTTATTAGTTGAATGAGGCTTAATTAATTTTTATTGATTAGGGATCAATATGTGTAAACAGAGAGACATTACCTGTGAGTACCTCATGAAGCTTATTAGTACTGAACCAAAGACACAAGGATCAGGATAAACACCTGGTTGTGTCTTTTGACTGTAGCCTGAAAATTATATTCTTGAGAATCAGAGGAGGAAATTACCTCTTATAGAAATCTCTGTTAACAGTAAAGGGAATGTGTTCAGTTATGTGGGAGCCATGTCTACAGTTACAAAACTTTCAGACATTTCCTCTTTTGCCAGTGGTGCCCGAGCCCAGCAAACACAGCAATAAAAAGAGTCCCAGAAGGCTTCATCTTATAGTAAAGTAAAAATTTCCAGGAATTGTTCCTCAGTTCTCTATACTAGCAGGTTTTTAGAAAAGTTCTTGGCATATTCTCTTTCATTACCTGGAATTCTTGTACACAATTCATGATCATGGTTCAGGAGTTAGCAGTTTGCCATGAGCAGTTAGGATGTGGCCACCCTATTACAGGGTAAGTGAAACCAGTAGCATGGCAGAGGACTGTTCTCTGCTAGTTGAGATGAGTACCAAAGAATACGCTCAGGTATATTTTACTTTTCCTAGACAAATAACACACTGGCTTAATCTTAATAGCAGAAAGTCATAACTTGTTTCCCTGAATACTTCCATGGAAATTATTTGTGCCTACAATTCTAGAGATCAGACTGGCGAAGAACCAAAGAGGACTATGAGCTGGGTTGCTGGGAGGTATCAACCAACCTCACTTTCACTGACTTGCTACCTGATCTTGAGCCTGCAAGATAATTTTCTTATGCTGAACACACTGCTGAGATATTTTGTATTCACTTCTCTAAAGATGGAAGTTCTTGTTTACCCACAGAGCACTTAGAGTTTAGGAAATTGCCAGCATTTTTTCTACGGGGCCTTGCCAACATTACTTAGTCTTAAACTGGAGTGACTGCTTCTAGAGTAATAAAGACTAATTTAGTTTCTGTGACTAATTCAGGCATCTTGATGGAGAACTATTAGTTATGCTACCTAAAATGATGATGTTTTTTCAGGTAGTTTGAAACTCAGCATCTAGTGTGGAAATTAATACAAGATAAAGCCAGAACCTGAATCTGGCTTGTGTTCACCCTTAGTTGAGACTGAAGTCTGTTGCATTGCTGGTCTTGTATTGTCACCACATTGCTCCCTGTTGGAATGCGCCACTAAATGAAAGTCCATAGCATCTTTTCTGGCACAGTAGCAAGTGAGATCAAATAGGAAAAAATACCTACCACAAATCTCTCTCTTCTATACTTAGTATCACAAAGTAGGTACTTGAAGGGTGGCCCACTTACACTCCTCTGAGAGGCTTTGCACTGCAGAAGTCACAGAAACATCATCGACTGTTGACACAGAGTCAGGAGGCAATGTGTAGAGGGGAAAGAAATTGGAGGTTCTGACTTTGAAAATGTATGGGCATGGAGTTCACTGAAGAAGAGAGGGTGGTGGCCAGCTGTTAAATGCCTAAAGCCAAGAAAGTCCTTGCTGCTCTGTTGGGTTTCCACTGGAAAGGCAACATGGGAAGATAAGCAAAGTGCCAACTGGGAAGGAAAAGAAGTGTCAAAAATTCCACTATGAGGGACTCAGACAGCAAGCAGGCTTGCCAGAGAGCATAAAACATGGGAGATGAGAGGGAATGGTGACTAATGAAATAACTAGAAATGGCAATTGCATGAATGACCCATATGGTAGAGACCAGTAATGACATTCCTTACATTCTCAGGAGCAGTTGTCAGTAGCACCCAGTAGAAAAAGAAGCTAAACAAACTGTTAACTTCAGGGTAGTGACAAGTTCTCAGTCTTCAAACTGCCTGAAACTTCTCTGCCAAAGGGCACTGATTGGCTCCCAGGCTTCTGCTGTCAGTAAGGAGGCCAAGGACTGAACGCTGCTTTTCCTCATGGGGTGGTCTTGCTGGTCTGAGTGAGCTGCGTGTGTGGCAGAGACCCTCTCCCTGCCACTGCTTGTCTTGTACCCATTCTGCAGACAGAAGGCCTCTGTCTGCAGGCTTGTTAAACTGGCATCTTCTATCAGCAGTAGAGTCACTAAAAGAAACATGTAGGGAGAGAGAGTTTATTTTGCTGATACTCTTTATTTTAATTATACAAAGAAAATGACAATTTTTATATAGAAGCCATTAGGGATGCAAGAGGCATCGGTTCCTAGCTCTGGGGTTCTTTCTTTTAAACAGACTGTGGCAATGCAAATACAGCCCGTCATGATATTTGTATCTTTAATTCTTGCATTCATCACATTACTAACACACTGATGGGCCCCTTGTTCTTCATTTGTCTATTTCCTTAAACTTTCTGCCCCCTTTTTTATTATTATTATTTTTTCTGTCATGTGTGCAGTTCTTGAAGGTCAATCAGACGTCACGGATAGAGCCATTCTCTTCATGGGCCTGCAAGCAGCTTGTTTATGAATGAAGAAGGCTTTGTGAACTTCCAGGGACATGCTGAGCTTTTTTATGAAACTACCAGTGGGACAAGGAGCTTGGGAAAGTAAAGGCCTCTTACGGAAACAGAAAACGGAGGCATCCTGCCAAAAAACTTGGGCTGACATTCCAGTTTGTCAGAATCTTGTCCAAGTAACAAATTTCTAGAAAACAGATCAGGTATCTACATATCCAGGGTTTGCGCTGACCATATTGAGCACAGGGAGTATGTAAGTTAGGACACTGCCACAGCAAATGCTTAAGATTTGACCATAAAGATATCATAAAGTGAACAGGTCAGGAACACCAGACTTTAACAAAAACAGAAGAATAAATACATCTTAAAGAATAATGTTAAGGGACTAGGTCTGCAATGCATGCAATAGCAGATGCATATTGATTTTATACTGTTCATCCCAACTTTTTAACTGGATTTTTCCTATCTTAAAATCAGTGCTTCATGTGACCGAAAAGATATTCTTTCATTAGAGGCATGCACACAAACACTTCTAAAAAATGAAAAAAAAAAAAGTTAATTTTGAGATCAGATATTTCCTCAGCTGGGATTGCAAAACTGGAGATAAATAAACCACCAATCAAAGTGAGAGCAAGGTTTGGAGTGGCTTGAGTACCTGAGCTGTACTTCTAGAAAATCAATGGCTGTTTACTTGAGAGCAGGCAACCATACAACTGAGTAACTGAACCTGGAAGGAATTTGTCTTTTGTATAGGTGTTAGGGTGAAATAAAGAAGGGTGACTATTATATATTTATTGTCTTGATTAGACTCCTCAAAAGTAGCAAACTTAAGATGTTCTTGGAGAGATTAACACTGCGGAGGCCACTGAGTGCTACTCCAAGAAGGAAGAAAGTCAGTTGGAAATCAGCTCAGAGGATCAAATCACCATGTGAATTACTTCATGCTTTTTGATGGACAAGAGAAGACTGAAGCCAGATTAGAGACCCCTGCAAACTTACCTGGGAGGGCCAGGGGACAAAATCGTGATCTATACGCTTCTGTGCCAAGTGGAAACGTTCATCTGCTTTCCATAAATGAAGCCTCACTGACACCCATTTAGCAAATCCAGTTGGCCTTAAAGTGAGACCTGAACTGTGGAGTGACAGTTTTGTATTCTGTGCCCCATCTGCTACCAAAGTTTCTCTTGCTGCAAAGGTCCAGCCTGATGACTCTGATGCTAAGAATTCCTTCTGCACTGAAACTTCCCATATAAGGATTCAGTAAAGAGGGAGGATTTTTATTTATGCCCAAATCTGTTTTGCTGTTTGGAAGCCATTTGAAAATGTTACGGTCACTAATTGATTCAATATTTTTTCACAAAACATCGGCATGGTTAAGGCGTTGCTGTTTTTCATAGACAAAGCCAACAACCCAGTTTGTTTTCATTCTTTACAAAGGCTTTGCAGCAGATGTGATAAAACTCCTTTTTCCTCTGCTTATCTCCTATGAGCTTAAAGTACAGATGGTGGAGTTTTCTTAGGCACGTGCATAGATCCAGAAAGGGTGGGCTTTAATAATCATAATAATCCCAGCAGCCTCTCCTTCCTTCCACTTCTGTCAGCTCCCACTCAGACCCTGTCTTTAAAACTCCTCAAGTGGTGAACTGCCCAGTGCACTGCAATTGTCTCCACGGCTTCGTAAGGGGCAGAAGGATGTTCAGCCCATCTTGCAGTAGCCAGAGCAGGAAGTTCTCCTGCCAGCAACTAAAGCCTTCAGTACTGTAGCTAGGAGACCTAAGCTTTCCCTAGCTACAGACACCAGGTCGCTGGAAGTCTTAGGGCCACCCACCTAGAGCAGTTGGTGACAGTAGCAGTAATAAGGCTGGAGAAATTCCTGTTACTGTAGGGTAGGGTGTGCATGAAAGGGAGGCAGTGAGCCTCTACAAAAGTCTGTATTGTAGTAACCACAGTAAACCCTTTTGACTATGTTTAAGATATTGATCACTAAACACTCAATATCCCTCTGCTGTAAGCTGGAGAATAGTGGTCTAGATCTGAGGACTGTGGGTTAGAGTCAAGGGAGACACTTCAGTGATGCCCATCTACAGAAAATGGCAGATGTCATGCAGAATGTTCTCTTGGTGCTCAGGGGAAGAAGTCCCATGCTGGGACTTTGCAGAGGGCTTGGTAGAGAAAAGAACATGGAAGGTTTCATAAGCCACATATTTCCCAGCTCCAACTCAGAAACAGGTATTCATAAAATCCACAAATAGCTCTGTTCCACACTTGAGAAATGTCGAGATCCTGTCAGAATGGTTCCACTTAATTTGCTTTCTCCACCTCACAACACTCTTGCACCTTAGTGCCCCAATCTTGTTTCTTCACTTCCTGTTCCTTGCTTTGCTCAAAGTACTTCTCTTCACATATATTTTTCTCCCTGATGCTCCTAGGAGTCTGCCTATGTCTCTGTCTGTCTTTGTATTTATCTTTAATTATTTGTTCAGAGCTCTTTCTTCTTTACCATTTCCAGTCTCTCAGGTGTTTGCACTTTCATCTGATACTATATTGGCAAGGAACTTGCAAAAAGTTTTTTTCTATGCGTATAGGGCAAGACCTTGACCCAGTTGTCCACACAAGCTATATTTTAGTTCCTCTTACAACTCTGGTCTGAAGTGAACTCAGTGACTGTAAACTAATTCAGCCCTTGGACAGAGTGACACATGATGAATTTTTGTTCACATGAATAATTTCTGTTGTGACAGAGAATTCATACGCAACAAACTGGAGAAGGAACTTTTGCAAACTTAAGCTTAGCTACCAAAGAACAACTCAGTGTAGCTGTAAGATCTCAGGCTTGTAAACTTCAAGAGGCAATGAGCAAGGCAAAGGTTTAAGGAAGACGTTAGTGAAAATATATTGGACACTTCTTTGAAAGCAGGGATCAAGAGGCAACACAGCAAAATTACATAGCAAACGATTGATCTGAAGAACTCATTGGCACAGATGTCATGGAGACTGGAAGTTTACTAGCTTTTCAGAAATGGTTAGATGAATGTGAACATCCAGGACAAATTATGAGGAATATAAAATTCTTGTGCTTTGTAGAAGAAGCCAATTGCAATAGAGAGTTCTCTTCAATTTACAATTGCCTTTTGCTGTTAAAGCAAAACTGGTTACTTTCTGCTCTGATCATTCCTTTCCTGCGTTCTTTCTTTTTGGCATACAATACTTCAAGCACAACCTGAAATACTGTGTGATTTCTGTGGAGCTGCAGATGAGACTGTGAGACAACTGTCAGTTCTGGAGCGATGAAGCTGTATCACTTTATCTGGAGAGTCCCATGTCAGTGCCATAATTCATACTGTATATGACATATTTTATCCCAGCATTGGGAAATGTTGCCATATTTTTTATACCAAACCAATTTTTCAGAAAGCTCCACAATACAAGTACTTGATATTCCTACATAGTGGAAAGTGAAAGGACAGTAAATTTTGCTCTTAAAAAAACCAGATTGAAACAAAACAAAAAAAAACCCCAAACCCAAACCCAACACAAAACAAACAAAAACCCTGGAAAATTTCCAGAATATCAATCTTTTCCAATGGCTCCTATTTATTGAATGGATCATGTCATTCTTCAGTTGTATTCCCTCTACTTTTACAAAATTTACATGAATTTAAAATAAATCTTTCTTTGGAGGTTTAACTAAATGTAGGAACTGTCATGAAGATCATTCTTAAGGAATTTTATGGCAGAGCGAAAGCCATGATTTACTTATCAAAATTTTTACTTGTATACGTCTTGATGTCTTCAGACATGGCATGCTTATTCTGCTCCTTGGATGCAATAACATAAATTGCACCTTCCTCTCCTAAAAAGGTGTGATTGATTAACTGCTGCTTACAAGAGTGCTGTGGCCTAGCAGTGTGAGAACACACATGGTGAGCTACAAATAATATACTGACCTTCACAAAAGCCAATTAGAAATGCAGACAGAATAGTTTCCACACTGAGTCTTCAATGAAGCACACCTGACCTGATCTCTTTGAATGGAATGTAAAGAACTCTTGTTCTTTTATTGCAAATTTCCATCTCTGGATGAGTCCAAGGCCCATTATACCAGGTATCCTATAGCTTTTTCATACTAGCACCGAATTACTGAGACTTAGGTGATCCAGAAGCAGAGATTAGTGCTGCTAGCTTGGCTACAGGAATATAATTCATATAACACTCTATCATACTGATGCATCATTATACACTGTATTGAAGTCTGAAGGAGACAGTACCAATCATGTTCTACTGGAAATCTGAATCAGAACAAAGGATTGGCATGCAGTTTCTGAGAAATTCTCAAAAGCAGAGGTCTTATTTCTATAGCATTAGTATTCTTTAGGGTCAGTGGGATTTTTAAATGTAGGATAAGGCATGATGGGTAAAACAAATCATGTCAAAGTCTTGCAAGGGAGCATTTGCTGGATCCAAAGTAAATTTTAAGATCTCCTAGTAGTTCCTATTAAGCACTTCTTAGGCAGTCACAACTGTTATTGAATTGCCATTAAGTTGATGGGAGCTTTGCTTAGTTGAAAAGAGCACAGAGTTTGACCTAAGAAATACTCTGGGCTTGGTCCTACTTTTTGGAATGCCATTAAATAAAATTATTTTCATCTATAACATATTGAGACTGCACAAACTCAGAGCTCTGTTGTTACATTTTGCTTGAGTTTTTGTTCTTAAATTTTTAAATCCTTAAATCAAGAATTTCTCCAGTCATTTGGATAGTGTATGATCAAAACTTTCAGGATTCAGAAGGCCGTTGATAGAAACAGATGAAGGAAACATCCAGAAATCATTCTTAATTTTCCAACACCCCAAATCAGAGTTGGATAAAAAGTTCCCTTCTTATTGCCCATAAGTGGTTTCTGTAATTGGCAAAATTGTCTGTTATTGTTTGAGTGTGTTTGGATCTCCTGTGGTAGGTTTTATATGTTTGAGAATTGACTGGAAAGAAAAGCAATGGTTTCCCAAGTCACTGTTCCATTCACACAGACTGAGCTGTAGGTATGAGATTAACAGGGGCTGACATGAATGGAGCTCCTTCTCTCTCAGGCCTATTGGAAAACAAAACACATACCGGCATACATTTGAGGAACTGTGAGTTGACTTTGGAGAGCACTGGTATTTTTACACGATAACACTCTATTGGATTCCCTCATAAGTCTTTCAGTTCTTCATTACATAAGGAGTTTTCCTGAACTGCAGGGCAGAGAGCAGCATGTATGTAATCGCTGTTTCACACTAATGCATCACATGTGCTTTGGATTTCAAACATCAATATTTGTAGGAACATACAGTAGGGCTCTTTCTGTGAGCAGGGACTGTATTCTCACATTTACCACCCTTCATGGACTCTTCATAATTCACCGAGCTTGGACTTTGTTTTTTCTTTATTTAAATTTTGTACTTTAAAATTACCCCTTTATATTTAAGTACCATAGAAGCCTTCAGTAATAATCCATGGAACTACAATCTGCCATTTACAAGAAGAGGCTTTCTTGTAGCTGAACTTTGCTGTTCAATTTTTATTACTCTCCTAAGATAATTGTTTTAATTGATCTTAACGGGCAGGTTTTCACTGGATACGAATCTGCGCTGATTTCAATAGTAACATTGATTTACAGAAGCCAAAGGATTAGTCTAATCCCATTCTTATCATATCTATAGACAGAGAAATGTGTAACAATATTTTTAGAAATGCCCCTTTATTAACTGGTTGATTTGTCTGGAATAGTTTTTGTGGACCAATCCTTCAACAGTTCAGAGGAAAGTAATAAACAACCACTGTCTCACAGATTATTGATCAAGGCACAAGAAAGAATTGCCCAGTCTTGGTGGAGTCCACAAATTAATGTCGTGTCAAGGCTCCAAGTACCTGGTGGTACATCTGGAATGTAGATGTCTCAGATGGGAAATCAAGGCAACCATCACTAGAAGCAGAAAGCCACACAGAGTAACCAATTGGAAGTGTTAATTATAGAGCCCTCTCTGAAACAGAGGTTTGTATTCTAGACAACACACAGGTTCTTCCATCCATTCATGCCATGAATCATCTCCTCAGTATAGGCACCTACAAGTCTTTTTGCAGAGAGCTGAACAGGGCTGATTGTTTTCACTGAAAATACAACTGCAAGCAGAGCAGGACACACCATTTATGTAAGAACAGACAAGCTGGTAATTTTCCCCAGAAAGGAGAAAAGCTGAGTTCAGTGCCTTCCCACACCCTGCTGAAGTCTAAGGGAGTTCAGCACATCAGTTAATTGTGAGGCTATGTACTAGTGTGAGGGAGACTCACTTTTGACCTCTGAAGAAGCTTTTTGATGGTGTTTAAACTTCACCAAATATCTAAATGTGATCAATTAAGCTATAAAAGAACTATATTCTTCTTTCAGTAACACCATGGCAAAACTAATCATATTAGTGCAATTGCACAGCAGATGTTGGCCTTGTATGTCTCAATTATTTCACCTGCTTGGCTTGCAGGCTCCAAAGATCTCAACAGGGGAAAGTGTCCTGTTTCTAAATATGCTTGCTTGCATTTATCCACAATTAATCTGTAAAGAAATAATGAAAACCTAGAAAGTAGCATTCTCAGAGAGAATTACACTTGTTTTCTTTTGCATGCTCACAATGAAATGCTTCTGAGTGCTCATAACAGCAGATGGCTTCTGTTTGCTGCCTTTCGCCTGCTGAGTTAAACAGAAGGAAAAATGTTAATGGTCAGAGCTTGTCAGCAGTACATTGCCATTCACGTTTAGTCACACTTCACTATTGTGTTGTGTAGTTGTTAGGTTACAGATATTTTTAGGGTCAAAAGGGGAGTGGATTCATCCCCTTGGAAATTTTAATAAAGTTTCAACTCATGTAAGTCCTGCAATACCCATGAAAATCAGTTCACTAACTTTTCAAAAGGTGAATCAATGGGAAATGTGAGAAATGCTTATAAATTCTGAGTAATCTGTGTGTAATGTTTTCTACTCCTTTGATAAATGTGTGTTTCCACTGTAGCATAAGTAAGAATATGTTTTTACTTTTTCAGTTTTTTTTCATCAAGAGTTTCCAAATGCTAACAAACATGATGGAAAAGATGCAAACAGATCTGAAAGCAGACAAAGCTCAGTTACAGGATCCAATATTTAATTCCATTCCTTAAGCAACAGAGGATAATTCACTTGGTCTTCCTGTGCCTGATTGTAAAATGAAGTGAATATAGCTTTCCTCTGTGTGTCTTGTTTATTTGTACTGCAGGAACTTGGAAGCAGAGACAATCTCTTGCTATATCTTCAGAAGATAACTTGGGGGAACTGCATGCACATTCTGAGTTTTTATTTATTATGCAGAGGATATAGTGATGATTCAGCGCTAAGTGAATGCTGTTGTGTAAGTCAAACTCCCAGTCTTACACTATTTATGTGAGAGCAAAACTAACTTTCCTCTGTAAATCCAGATTTTACTGACATCTTTACTAAAGGACTTTCCTTCTTACTCTGTTAAATTTGGCATGAGCAGGCTGTAGGCAGTTGATAATTTGACCAAATTTGAAGTTATTTGTACAAGCTGTTTCAAAGTTGCAGTACTTGGTGTGTGAGAGAGAAGGGTATTTTATGAAATTTCTCCAGTGCTTTTTTCCCTCCCCCCTTTGCCCTGGCCTACCAATCAAATAGACTGAGCTAGAGATGTGAGAGTTCTATGCAAAATCTGATAAGCCTTACTGCATGGACTCTGGCAAGCTGTTGAACCAAACAGAGTCCTCAGGCTACTGAAAAGGATGTTTGGAAAGTGATTGAGTTATGAGTTTTGAAGTACCATGCCAGACATCAGCATATTCCTGGGGGGAGCAACCTATTCTGGTGTTTCCTTGCAGTGCATTAAGCAGCTGGTTCAGCCAAAATGGTTACAAGGAGCACAGTCAGGGGTGTAGCAGAGAGTATACAATGGCAAGGATGGTGAGGATGACCTCTCTAAAGCACACAGAGGTTCAATAAGCAAAAGGAATATTTACTTGGATTCATTTTTTCATTCCTTCCTAGGAAAACACATACAGTGTTGTCAAATCCCCAAATCAGAAATCAAACCACAAAAAAATCATGAAACTGGCTTGTCATGACAACCAAAAGAACTGTAGTGCTTTTCTTTGCATGTTGGTCTTCTGAAAGTAATGTTTTTTCCTCCTGCAAGAGCCACAAAAAGCCATTCAGATTTGTAAGTCCCGTGATAGATGAGCTTTTGCTGTTGTTGTTCTATGGCCCAATATAAGATGCAGAAATTGATGACATTGCAGTGTGCTTTTAAAGGCATCCCATGTTATTAGCACTGCTACTGAAATAAAAAAGGCCTTTAGAGGCTAAATTACTCCTGATGTTCGACAGCTATGGAACAGAGGAAGGCAACACCCAGGTTTCTCTTGCCATGAGTGGGAGAGGTGAGGTGTGCATGGTGTAAAAGCCTAGCTCCAGTGTGGGTTCTGTGTCTTTTTATAAGATAAGAAAAAGAGATGAGGACTAAATTTTAGATCAAAACATTTACATGCAGAAATCCAAATCCTAAAAAGATGGTGTTTGCATAAGCCTTTGCTCTGCAGTGGCTGGTACTGAGGGAATGGTAAAATGTAGCTTTTGCTGTCTCAGAGTAACCAGTCTTAATTAATTTTCCTGTTTATCTGAATCAAAAGCATTTCAATATATGGGAAATAAATTTAGCATCAGCAACTGCTGTTTGTTATTAAATAGTTTTTTTTCAACTTCACAAAGTGATTAAGTTGTAGGGGGTGAAACATTCTAACTACTTGTTTAGTTATGAAATTTACCCATCAAATATGGAATCAATGAGCTAGTGCTTCATTTAGCTGCATTAATCTTAACTATATGCCTAACAAAAGCCATTTAATAAAGAGTGTGTGAAAACAGAAGCAGGGTGCCTCCATCTCCAGACTACTGTGTACAAAGCCTCTGCACAGCAATTGGTATCGTGAGCTGCTTGGCACTGCTGCAGATTTACCTTGCCCATCACACTCTCTGACCTCCATTTTGCACCTCCTTCGCAGAGCCATTTCATAAGCCTCATGAAAGAGGCTTAAATTTTCCTGTCAGCCTAAAGATGAGTGAGCCATTGCAGGAATAATCAGATTCCTCTCTGCTATTTCTGGGGAAGATGTGGGTCCAGTGATTTAGTGCAGAATGACCTAGACAGAAACAATGCATTTGATTTTTAGAAAGAAACATAGAAAGGATGTTTTTATTGAGAAAATCTTTGAGTGGAAAGAGTTGTTTTCAGCTTTCTGTCTTGAGCCTCTGCTTACTGCCAGAATATAGTCACAGGAATGGCAAGTAGGATAAGGGAAGTTTATTGCTTCTGTACTTCCATATTACTACCTAATGAAACCTTCACCAAAATATCTGGGGCTGATCAGCAAATAAGAAGTCCAGTTTTTAAAAATGATATTTCAAATTCTGGTTCTGTGGTATATTCCAAAAAAAACTTACCAAGGACTTGAGAGACTTAAATTTACAGCACTGATGTGGTTTTCCCAGAGGAAAATCTTCACTGTCATTTTACTCTGTGTATCGACTGCCCATTACAGACTGTTGCCTGTGCTAAAGGCTGCTTTTACAGTTTGATCAGAAATTTCATCCTGGACCTGAACTTCCTGCTTGAAGTTTTACCTCAGCCACTGAATTGTGTGAAGGTGAATCCGTAACTCCCCAAACAACGTTTTTAGTTGAAAAACCCCCAATATATTTGGGGCTGAGTGTGACTAGTTTTGTGCCGATTTGTTCAAAGTTATTGTGTCTATTTTTCCATTCCTTTATAGTTTGAAAAGAATGATTGAAAGTCTTGAACACCTGCCTTAAATCAAAGGGCTTAAGAAGCTCAAAATATTAATCTTATCTAAGTTAAAACAAAACACCCACAAGAGGGAGAGATTTCTGTTTTAATCTGTTGATGAAAAAGATTTTAACAGTTTCTGTAACAGAATATAATTCACTAATGCAATAATTTTCCAAAGGTGTGCTGGTTCTCTGTCACTGTCAGGTATTTGAAAAGATGCCCATGGTAACTTTAAAAGATACACTGCAGATAAATCATGAACTGTAACACTGTTGCAGGAATAACTGTCGTTTTGTATAGGTGATCGTGGCGGTCCCATGTAATTTTAAAGTTTTTGAACCAAAACACACTTCACATAATGCAAGATTACATACCCTGCAGGACTCTCCATGTTTATCTCATATCCTTGAACTTTCCTTAGAATTGCTGTTTGTGAGATTAATTATGTGAGATTTTTCCTACCTGGCCCTTTTTCCTGCCAGTTGCACATAAACTGGGGTGTAAAGCCAGAGTGCATAATGTACTTTGTTACAGCTCTGGGTGGAGGGGGGTTATAGATCTGCTGCTGTTTTGTATTCCATAGGCCTTGAACCACTTACGGAACAGAAAACTTAAAGATGGACTTTCTTCCACTATTAATAGTACAGGCCACTTGATAAATATGGAGGCTTAGGCAGAATTTGCTTTTAATGGCCCCAAAATTCAGGTGTGCTGTGAAGAGGGTTTTGGTGTTCATTTGCTTAGGGGTTTACCTCTCTTTTTCTGTTGCTTTACGTGCTCATTGGAATCTCTGATGTCTGAGTGAGTTGGATTGACTGAGCACCTAGAAACTGGTTTATGATTTCTGATCCTTTTTAATTGACATTCTGCCTCCTTCTGCCTTTCTGGTGTGATGTAGTTCTGCAAGGCCACATTAGCTTACCCTTGTATCTCCTGGCCTGTACCTCCCATGGGGCACAGAGCGATGTGTTCAGCTCCCAACACTGATATAGGAAGGTAAACATTATGGGATACACAAATCTAATACTCTTTATTTGCACACCTAGGAAAAGATCAAAGTCAGTCATTCATCTCTTCTGTTTGATAAACACAGAAGCTGACCAGGCTGCACTGCATGTAATTCCCCTGGGGACTGTTTTCATAAGACTTCATGTGAGGATTTCTGTTGCTGATTTTGAAAACAGTTTGAGGTTGGATTGCAAATGTGATGTCTTCATTTACAGCCTTTCCTGAACCATAAATCAAGGGATATGTAATTAAATGAAGCAGATTGTCAAAACCTTGACTAAGCTGTTTATTGAGCCTGAAAGGGAAAGAGATGCTGTGGTTTCACAAAAATCAAATATAAACATCCACTTACAAAATGCAGTTGTCAGGGTTCAGGTATGGTGGCATTAATGCATGACAGCAGCTAGCATTGTATACCATCTACTGAAAAAAACCATTTGCTAAGTCAAAAAACTGGACTGGAGAACACTTTTCAGTAAGAAATGAGAGCTGTTAAACTCAAATAACTTGCTTAGGCCTGTGAATTATTTTTGTTTTGTTTACTTTTTTCCATGAAACAAAGCCAAAAAATCTGTCTTGCGTGCCACCTCCTCCAGTAGTTTTTCTAATATCAATTGTAAAAGGGGAGATTTTTTTTTTATCAAATCATGTGCTGCACCTTCTAAGATGCTTTAAACTTGAGGTTTATGAAATGAAATTATCTTTCAAGCAAAATTGCTGTTTCTAGTTGAAAAAAGGGAGGAGAAGAAAAACGTCCGTCTTCTTGCTGGAAAAATTTTCAAAATAGATGTTTGTTATATGTTTTCACCATACTTTTATATACATACATAGATATGTGTATATGTGTTTGTTATATTTATTATACAACTATTGATGTAAGTAAATAGGGCTTCCTGTGCTTTTTCTTAGTTCTGCCTGTTCAGACCTCTTTAGTTCAGAGTACTCTCACCAATCCATCTTCATCAAGTCCCAGCTGTGTTCTTTAGCTACTCAGCAGATATATTGTGAGCAAAATTTCTTAAAATCATGTCAGTGCACCCCAGCATGGTCATCTTTCCTTTTCTTTGTTCCCCTTGCTTTCTTGGACCATGCACACCTCAGTATTGTTTGTTGCAATCTGCATGTAAGCAGTAAGTCACTGCTGTTTTCTTCACTATATTTGCTGCTTCTTCCCTGGAAAATGAAAAAAGAACACACCTAG
Organism: Sakesphorus luctuosus; assembly: GCA_013396695.1. Taxonomy (NCBI): domain Eukaryota; kingdom Metazoa; phylum Chordata; class Aves; order Passeriformes; family Thamnophilidae; genus Sakesphorus; species Sakesphorus luctuosus. The sequence continues at coordinate 2,139,606 of VWZD01013789.1, read as the reverse complement.
CATCTGATGCATTCTGAATTGCCTCTGCTGTGGGCATTTCCCCAAGTCTTGGCCATCTGACAGTATTGTCAGCTCTGAACATTGGAATAGTCAGGGTAACCCTGG
>VWZD01013789.1:2020952-2139119 GCA_013396695.1 Sakesphorus luctuosus | reverse complement strand
GATGTTTTTATTGAGAAAATCTTTGAGTGGAAAGAGTTGTTTTCAGCTTTCTGTCTTGAGCCTCTGCTTACTGCCAGAATATAGTCACAGGAATGGCAAGTAGGATAAGGGAAGTTTATTGCTTCTGTACTTCCATATTACTACCTAATGAAACCTTCACCAAAATATCTGGGGCTGATCAGCAAATAAGAAGTCCAGTTTTTAAAAATGATATTTCAAATTCTGGTTCTGTGGTATATTCCAAAAAAAACTTACCAAGGACTTGAGAGACTTAAATTTACAGCACTGATGTGGTTTTCCCAGAGGAAAATCTTCACTGTCATTTTACTCTGTGTATCGACTACCCATTACAGACTGTTGCCTGTGCTAACAGCTNCATTACAGACTGTTGCCTGTGCTAAAGGCTGCTTTTACAGTTTGATCAGAAATTTCATCCTGGACCTGAACTTCCTGCTTGAAGTTTTACCTCAGCCACTGAATTGTGTGAAGGTGAATCCGTAACTCCCCAAACAACGTTTTTAGTTGAAAAACCCCCAATATATTTGGGGCTGAGTGTGACTAGTTTTGTGCCGATTTGTTCAAAGTTATTGTGTCTATTTTTCCATTCCTTTATAGTTTGAAAAGAATGATTGAAAGTCTTGAACACCTGCCTTAAATCAAAGGGCTTAAGAAGCTCAAAATATTAATCTTATCTAAGTTAAAACAAAACACCCACAAGAGGGAGAGATTTCTGTTTTAATCTGTTGATGAAAAAGATTTTAACAGTTTCTGTAACAGAATATAATTCACTAATGCAATAATTTTCCAAAGGTGTGCTGGTTCTCTGTCACTGTCAGGTATTTGAAAAGATGCCCATGGTAACTTTAAAAGATACACTGCAGATAAATCATGAACTGTAACACTGTTGCAGGAATAACTGTCGTTTTGTATAGGTGATCGTGGCGGTCCCATGTAATTTTAAAGTTTTTGAACCAAAACACACTTCACATAATGCAAGATTACATACCCTGCAGGACTCTCCATGTTTATCTCATATCCTTGAACTTTCCTTAGAATTGCTGTTTGTGAGATTAATTATGTGAGATTTTTCCTACCTGGCCCTTTTTCCTGCCAGTTGCACATAAACTGGGGTGTAAAGCCAGAGTGCATAATGTACTTTGTTACAGCTCTGGGTGGAGGGGGGTTATAGATCTGCTGCTGTTTTGTATTCCATAGGCCTTGAACCACTTACGGAACAGAAAACTTAAAGATGGACTTTCTTCCACTATTAATAGTACAGGCCACTTGATAAATATGGAGGCTTAGGCAGAATTTGCTTTTAATGGCCCCAAAATTCAGGTGTGCTGTGAAGAGGGTTTTGGTGTTCATTTGCTTAGGGGTTTACCTCTCTTTTTCTGTTGCTTTACGTGCTCATTGGAATCTCTGATGTCTGAGTGAGTTGGATTGACTGAGCACCTAGAAACTGGTTTATGATTTCTGATCCTTTTTAATTGACATTCTGCCTCCTTCTGCCTTTCTGGTGTGATGTAGTTCTGCAAGGCCACATTAGCTTACCCTTGTATCTCCTGGCCTGTACCTCCCATGGGGCACAGAGCGATGTGTTCAGCTCCCAACACTGATATAGGAAGGTAAACATTATGGGATACACAAATCTAATACTCTTTATTTGCACACCTAGGAAAAGATCAAAGTCAGTCATTCATCTCTTCTGTTTGATAAACACAGAAGCTGACCAGGCTGCACTGCATGTAATTCCCCTGGGGACTGTTTTCATAAGACTTCATGTGAGGATTTCTGTTGCTGATTTTGAAAACAGTTTGAGGTTGGATTGCAAATGTGATGTCTTCATTTACAGCCTTTCCTGAACCATAAATCAAGGGATATGTAATTAAATGAAGCAGATTGTCAAAACCTTGACTAAGCTGTTTATTGAGCCTGAAAGGGAAAGAGATACTGTGGTTTCACAAAAATCAAATATAAACATCCACTTACAAAATGCAGTTGTCAGGGTTCAGGTATGGTGGCATTAATGCATGACAGCAGCTAGCATTGTATACCATCTACTGAAAAAACCCATTTGCTAAGTCAAAAAACTGGACTGGAGAACACTTTTCAGTAAGAAATGAGAGCTGTTAAACTCAAATAACTTGCTTAGGCCTGTGAATTATTTTTGTTTTGTTTACTTTTTTCCATGAAACAAAGCCAAAAAATCTGTCTTGCGTGCCACCTCCTCCAGTAGTTTTTCTAATATCAATTGTAAAAGGGGAGATTTTTTTTTTTATCAAATCATGTGCTGCACCTTCTAAGATGCTTTAAACTTGAGGTTTATGAAATGAAATTATCTTTCAAGCAAAATTGCTGTTTCTAGTTGAAAAAAGGGAGGAGAAGAAAAACGTCCGTCTTCTTGCTGGAAAAATTTTCAAAATAGATGTTTGTTNATTTTTTTTTTATCAAATCATGTGCTGCACCTTCTAAGATGCTTTAAACTTGAGGTTTATGAAATGAAATTATCTTTCAAGCAAAATTGCTGTTTCTAGTTGAAAAAAGGGAGGAGAAGAAAAACGTCCGTCTTCTTGCTGGAAAAATTTTCAAAATAGATGTTTGTTATATGTTTTCACCATACTTTTATATACATACATAGATATGTGTATATGTGTTTGTTATATTTATTATACAACTATTGATGTAAGTAAATAGGGCTTCCTGTGCTTTTTCTTAGTTCTGCCTGTTCAGAACTCTTTAGTTCAGAGTACTCTCACCAATCCATCTTCATCAAGTCCCAGCTGTGTTCTTTAGCTACTCAGCAGATATATTGTGAGCAAAATTTCTTAAAATCATGTCAGTGCACCCCAGCATGGTCATCTTTCCTTTTCTTTGTTCCCCTTGCTTTCTTGGACCATGCACACCTCAGTATTGTTTGTTGCAATCTGCATGTAAGCAGTAAGTCACTGCTGTTTTCTTCACTATATTTGCTGCTTCTTCCCTGGAAAATGAAAAAAGAACACACCTAGCATCTGATGCATTCTGAATTGCCTCTGCTGTGGGCATTTCCCCAAGTCTTGGCCATCTGACAGTATTGTCAGCTCTGAACATTGGAATAGTCAGGGTAACCCTGGTGTCAGGTGGTGTCCAACCAGAATTATGCACAAGTTCAAACTTGAGGCAGAGGTGTACTAATTAAAGAAGAGGTACTGTCAGCAAATTTTTTTTCTAAAACTGAGCAAAAAGTTCCCTTTAAGATGGAGATTTTGCAGTGATTCTGTCCTACTTATCTTTTGGTCTGTGATTAGTTAGGAACTGCTAGGCCCTGACAGAACGCACTATTGATCTGTGCACACAAACAGAATCCTAGGCCAGATAATAACTGATGTTTAAAATGCAGATGAAATTATTGGGTCTGATTAAATTGTTTTGTTGTAAGTTTAATTTGTTAGAGATTCATTTGTTAGATCGTGAGATACTTAGATTAACAGAACCCATGGGTCTTCATGGGAATTATACAATCAGATTATTTCTTAGAAATTATGGAATTTAATTTTCATTTCCCCAAGGATGCAATTTTATAGAAGAGGGAAATTGCGTATTTCTTTCTTTTTTCCATAAAAGTAACAAAGGCTAGTATAAAATCTGAATGCTACACAGTTGATGTTCTTTGTTCCCGTTCCAGAAAATTATATTGAAATATATTTTGAGTTCACCTTTCTGAAGAGAACAGTGTGCTTGCAAATTGGTAGGAATACTTCCTCAGAGAAATCAAGCAAGGCTTTGCTAGGATGAAAAATTTCATGCAATGCAGGTAAAGCTGAGACATCAGTAAGCCTCCAAGCCCTATACTTCATCAGGTGCCAGATCTCAGATCATGCACCCCACAGAACCCTATGCACATGTCTGGCTGGGAGTGAGTTGTTTCACTTCGTGCATTTGCAATGTGTGTGTAGCATCACAGTGCCAGAGGCTTTAATGCTCTTGCTGTGATGACTCAGACAGGTAGGTAAAAGGGCAGCATTCACTGAGGCTGTGCCTCTGTGGGAGATGAAAATCCACATAAGACTAGAATACTTAGAACTAAGCATATGTTAATGTGTTTTGCTGAACAAAGATGGATTTAAGTAATACATGTAAAAGTTCTGTGAAACTTGAGCCTCTGTTCCAGGCTGCACATCACAAAAATAGCAATGATTTAAAAAAATATACTAAGAAGCTGGCTTTTAAGAACTGTGAAGGGAACCAGAACACCTCTAGCTAGTGATTTCTTACCTATGAACAGCATCTTAACAATGCAGGTAAATGCAGGAAACTGTGCAGCCTGCCAAGCTTCTCTGTTTTCTTTTAGCTCACAGGAGAGCAGATGTCAGGCTGCCCACAGCCATAAGTGCATCATTGTACTTCACCAGCTTCGTGTGTGTAGTGTCCCTGAAACAGGTTCTTGGACTCCACTGGATTCATTTCAGATTTACATCGAGATAGCAATCAGGCTGTACAGCCTGGTATTTAGTCATTTCATCTTGAGTCTGTCCTTTTTGTTTCATAAAGCAACTAAACCAAAAATCTATCAGAAAAATATGTGATCAACCGAATTTTAATTTTGTGTAAGATGGGGTTTCTGTAGTTAGCATTTTGTACATGGCAAGAAGCGGGACATACTTGGATTTCTGGCACTATGTTCACATCAAGCAAGGCAAATGCTGTAAATAAGAGAGCAGGTCAGGAAGGGTGGGGAAAGAAGTAAACCATATTCTGAACATCCACTGCCCAGAGGCCATGAAGTAAAGTGGTGCAAATAATATTTGATGTTTCAAATGTCTTAATTTGGCTGAAAGCATGTAACTCTCAATGTAATTTTGAAAAGTAACAATTTCAAAAGAGAAAAATAAGGTTGTTGGGGTTTTTTGTTATATCCAAAATATTTGAAATGTCATGGTTTTTTTCATCTATACCTATTTCAGATTAAGCGTATTGCTGAATTTAATCTTGATTGCCAACTTTGGTCTTGTGAACAGAAGTGCCTTCGGATATCTATGCATAATATTTAATTGGATACCTGACCTAAAATTTTTATGTGATTCCAGTTCATTCCAGGATAACACATTTGGACACTCCTTACCTCTAAAAGAAAACCACAAGATAAACTCTAAATTTCTGATTTAGCTCTATTTTCCCCTGCAGAGCCTAAACATTTTCACTGATAGCTATTATCATTAGTTGGCAGTAAGTAACTTACACACTGAACCCTTTAAGATAAATGTCAGGGCCTTTATGTGGGTTCATGTTGTACCAGTATATAGCAAGAAGCCCCAGTGAAATGTGTTTTCCTCTCTCTTTCCCTTGCTATGAATGAAGTAGGTTGCTCTGCATTGTTGATTCAGCTGGTGCTCCTGGGTGGCCCATGTGCAGTTGGTCACAGGTAGATGTATTGCAGCAGTGCAGACAAAATCCTGGATTATTGTGGTATGACTGGTTCCAGGAAAAAGGTATATCCTACCAGCCAGCTCATGATATACAAAAAGTATTCTTGGCCATTGGTACTGCTCTGATGCCCAAAAATTGGAGGGAACATGAAGATGATGTTGAAGTGGCAATACTTCAACAAAGAGGAATATTTCTCCAACTATTTTCCAAGTCTTTTTCTGTTTTGTTTCTATCCTGCATGATCCCACTGCATTTTATCCAATTTTTTTTTAATCAGTTGATGGTAGTACAATTTAATAGCATCCAATGTACCACATATAAGCATAGTATCAGGATAGAGCTATTGTTCCTAATTTTACTTCCAGCAAAATCCACTGACCTCTGACTTTATGTATATAATATATCCAGATGGTGGATAACCCCCCCACCTGTCAAGGCACATTATACACTTTGCTATTCTTGTACCTAACCTACTGTAGTTTACCCAAGTAGCCTGCATCACTACTGGAGTTTAGGTTTTCATCACCGTACCATGTACAAACTCTTGCTAAACGGAGGTCCTCAGACTCTTTCAAAATGTGTCTGAGCCAGCTGCATCAAGAACCAGATCAGGACTATAAATTGCAAATTTTCTACCTGACAACATATCTAAAAGTGATTTTGAGGGTATACCCAAAGATTTGTGGCCAAGTAACACCCTGTCCTTCATTTTATCAGTGGAAACATCAATTCACATGGTGTTATTTTTTTTTTCAGCATATCTAAAATGAACAGATACCACTTCTTTAGACACTCAAGTCAAGCATACCTGAATGCATAGACCGATACATTTACATGGATCTCTGCATTCACACAGTATTCTGGATATCAACATATCTTTTAGTCTGAGTGCCATCCCTCAGGTCTTTGCTTCTAGTATTTTCCTATAAGGAAAGGAAAGGGAATCCTCATCTCTACAGCATGCCAGTTTAAGAAGTCCAGGATATAGGTGGGCTGTGGAATCTCACCATCTCATACAGGAGGTAAGTTTTAAAATATTCTTTGAAAGGAGTGGCAAGATATTTTGTTTTTCAGTTCCCACAAGAGACTTTTCCTCTATGTTTGTTTCTCCAGCTGAAGAAGTAAGGAATCCAGATAAAAATAGTACATCAGAAAAACAGAAGAGAAAGGACCCCACACAGAACTTTGACACTGGAAGCATTTCCTTTCTTTTATATACTGAAGTTCACTCACCTTGTTGCTTTTGGGGATCAAATACAGTGCACCAAGGAGGAGCTCCCTGCAAGACCTTTCTGTGTCACCCTCTATTTAGGATTTCCTACATTGCTAGGGATGGTAGTAGATCACAGCCGTAGGGGCAAAGCAAAGTTCATTTGGCCAAACATATGGTTTTAAGTTGAAGAGTGATGAGACAGAGAAGTATGCTGCAATAGTAGTGGTGAGTCCAAGCTGGTTACAAAACCTCCCCTCCTATAGAGCTGTAAAATGTTTGTGTTTGTGACATATTTATATATCTTTGCATTTTTCCACAAAGGACAGGTCTTTGCCTACAGAAAGACATGCCACAGTCAGAAAAAACACCTGCAGAACCTGCTCTGATTATGTGGCACAGTCTCAGCTGTTCCATCTTTTTGAGGTGATGAACACCTCTAGATTGGTGTTTGACAGCTATTATCTAGAATATCTGGCACTTGGATGTTCTGGTATTCACTTGTAGGGTAGAGCACTATGACAGAAAGAACTCCTTTTCCTTCTCAATTACCTGATTGTATGTATTTTTACTGCTGAAAGAGTAAGGGGTTAATATTCAACAGAAATCAGTGCTTAATTACAGCCTGTGGATAGTAATAGTCCAGGTAGTCTAGAACAACAGAATGATGCAGCTGTCAAAGGGAATAAATGATGTACTTCATTCTGAAAATGTTTCTTTGTACCTACCAAGATGCAAATCCCAAACTGCTCTCTCTGCCTTAGCTGGTGGAACAGCTCCCTCTACTGCAGCCACGTCCAAAGTCTTGTCTGTAACAACCTGTGCCTCAGGTTCTTTGCCAACAGCATATTTATGGAGTATTTTCTAAGAGCAAAATAAGTGTTTTCAAGGCCAGATGAGATGCTTAAAAGTACAGCTGAACAGTTTTTGTCTTCCATTTGCACCGTATCACCTTTTGACAGGGATCATTCTATGATACAAGGAAATTTCAGTATCTCAGTGCTTTGATGCCAATAGTAACCAAGAGCAGTCAAATATTTTCACCTACTTGCTAAAGCGATATCTAAATCTTGTTTTTAAATGTGGGTAAAAGTATGTGAAAGAAGGAATTCGAATCTGAAACATGTTCAAAATAGAAAGGAAAGAATGATGGAAATTATGAATGAAGTCTGGACTTGCATTCCAGAGAACAGAATTCCAATGTCTAACCATCAGCAGATTGCTTCATGTCTCCAGGATGGGTTCAGGCTTCCTTTGGCAAGCAGAGATAGTATGAGAATAATTCCTAAAGATTGCAGATGCCTCAGAATCATTAATGAATATGATCTTGAAAAACAGCAGGCCCTCAACAACCCACAACTCAATCTGGTGCCTCAGTGGTAAAGCATTGATGACAACTATTGGCTTAGTCCATGAAAAAACTTAAATCCTAGTTTTGCTTTAATATGACTGGATTTCCAGGAAAATTCTCTGGAAGAATATGCACACAAGAATTTACACTTTACCTAGTCATGTCTTTAACCTATAATGTGAATTTCCTTGGTCAAATTGGATTTTCTCTTTCTAATCTTACCTGAAATACTTTGTTGAAATTACACAGGCAGTGGGATCTGTAACACAGAGATCTGTATAACCATATAGTGGCAGATAAATGCTTTGAAGTGTTTTGAACCTCTTCCACAAAATGAAATAGTCTGCACTTTTTACAGAGCAAAGTGATTTTTGGTTTTCTGTCAAAGCTCATTGCTTTTTAAAGATTTTCCAGAGCATTGTTATGAAGTAGACCTTGTCTGAAGCTTCCCAGCTGGGTCTCAAGGAATCAGAGAAGCCAGATCATTCCCTTCCTGCTACCCTACCACAACTGTGATCAGTTATAATACCAGACTTGCGATAGGCTTATACTTGTGCAGACTGGCAGCTGACCCAGGGGAACCTCTGTCTGCGGATGTGTTGGAAGATGTTGAGAGAGCAAAGCCTTTGAAAAGAAGAGATGGAAAGCCTTGGATGAAATTCTGAGGCTGCAATTGTTTGTGGGGTGGGAGAGGTTCGTGACAGAGACTGATAAAAGAGAAATAAACAAAAACCATGTGGCTGCCTTGCTACGTCTCTTTCCATCAGCAGAGGTTCTGTGGGGATTGAGAACTACACATGGTTCCAGCTCTTTTGGTCTGTTCTGGAAGGAGCTGGAAACAGGCGTGTATCTAGAAGTTAGACACCTTATGTTGCTTACTTTTTAGTCTGTCTAAGTGAAAAGTATCGCATTCTGGGCCTCATTTACAAAGAGTTGCAAATTAGTTTTGCAGGAAATGGCCCCTCAGCATAGAGGGAGAGTGTAAGGAGGGAAGCTGTACAGGTTTCTCTTCCAGCCTGCCAACCAGTTGTTAGATATCCCTCCTTCTCATATGCAAACTCTGAGGAAAAATTTGGATAGTGCAGCAGCTCCCCATCACTTGACCAGGATCACTGGGTGCAGGCAGAACAGATCCAGAAAGAGGTAAAAAATACAGAGATTTCACCAAGGATTCTTGGACAGACATGAATAGTGTTATGTGAGTGTGTGAGGGGGAAAAAAAGAATAGGTGGTTGCAACCCCAGCAACTAATGAGGCTTTGGAAAGACCAGATGCGATTGCCAGTGCAGAGCTGGAGTGGGAAGAGAAGAAAAAGGCTGTTGCTAAAGAAGTTTAGGAGAGAAAACAGGCAACGTGGAGGAGGAGAAAGTCTTTCAGTGGGAGGAAGGAGACAGAGACAAGAAGTTTCATGGGAAGAGAAGGAATAGGGGGTGTGAAAGCTTGAGAGAGATTTAAAAGGGGATTAACTGCAGAAAGAGCTGTGTGAATATGCAATGCAGTGTTTCACTTTGGTCTGCAGAGCAACTGAGTTTCCATACCAGATTCAACACTAAATGCAAGTTATGTGCAGCTAGCTGATTCCCTCTGGTACCTTTCTTGTCAATCATGGAGCCTCAGTCAGGCCTAAGATGATAGCTCCACACCAAAAATCTATCAGAAAAAGCTCCTAGTGTAGTACAGATAATATTTAAAGGAGAAAAATTGATGTTAGATTGATATTAGAGAGAGAGAAGTAATGACATTATGCTTTTGTACTCCTTGCAGTAAATAAATGTGTAATAAACCTTGTACTGCTTGTGCTACTGGTTTTGAAATGGAGAGTAGCCAATGAAGCCTTATTTTCGGCTTGAATGCAAGGAACAGATTTGCTGTTGGACTTGCAGAAGGTCATACAGTGATGCAAGTGATTCATAGTAGCAGGACAGTGGTCTCCTGAGAGCATCCATTAAATCTGAATTTGCTCACTGGAAATAATGATATTGTGGTGGAAGGCTCTCATCTGTTGCCAAAGACTCTTAGTGGAAGCTTGTTCCAAACCATGTTTACCACAGTTGTCTCTTTTCCTTTCTCTCACCATGATCCTTTCCTGGCACATAAAGATGAGAAGTATCATGCAATTTGCCACTTTTCTGTCCAAATAAAAAAAAAATTGGAAATTCTGATTTTACCCAGAAGAGCATTTAGAGGAAACAAATTAGCTCTGTTCACCTCAGTAGTGATTACATGTCAGTAAAAGTTTTATGTGAATTAGAACTTCTTGACAGCTAGACTCATATTTGAGCCTTTTCAACCTCTGTTGAGTACATGAGAGCTGGACTGGAGCTCCTTGCTTCTGCAGAGGCTGGGAGGTTATGGAGGCATTGTTTGTGACAGATCATGGGGACAGAACACAGTCAGGAACTTGAAGAGCAATGTAGGACAGGCTCTTCTCTGCAGCTTTTACAAGATGTTTTATCGTTTTACAAGATTTCGTTAAGCAGAATCAAATTCATGGTGCAAAATGCTTTGAAGTGGAAAGTCCTCACAATGTCCCATTTAGTTTGTTTTGATCCTAGTTGAAACCTAGCAAGAGGTTGCTGCCTCTGAAGTTCAAAGTGATTCAGAACAGAACTCAAGAAATATTCCAAATATTAAAAACAACCTCTTTTTGTTTCTCTGATGGTTACTAATGCTTGCCATGGAAACACCTGCAAGCCTTACTCTGATGTTTTTATGACAAACCACTTCTTATTAAAAACTCTCTTACTACTCTTCTCTCTTTTAGCAGTTATATGGACTTAGAGAGATTTATTTCTGTTGTGGATTGGGTTTTGGGGTTTTGTGTGGGATTTTTTTGTTTGGGTTTTTTTCTCCCCCTCTGGGAAATGAGAGGGTAAATCCCCTATGTATTTCCTTTTATTTGCTGGAGTAAAAACCTGAAATCTAGAAAACTGCTAGTCAAAATAATAAAAAGAAAAGGTTGAATTTCTGAAATAATGTTTCTGTAGTTTAAAAACATTGTTTCACTTTGATCTTTTAAAATGTCTACACTTTGTACTTAGAAATTAAATTTCAAAACCAAGTTTCACAAAATCAAGGAATAAAATGAAAAATAGAAAAATTTGGTCACACTTGCACAAAGTTTTAAGTTCTCCCCCTCCAAGCACTGTTGTTCACCAAAAAGTTACTTTATGAAGAAAATACAACTGTTTTTAGAACATCATACCTGTATTGTCCTCAGGATTGGAAGAGGATGCCGAGGCTCATCGCAGTGTATTCTCCTCCTTCTTTGTACATTAGTGTCCTCTCTTCAGCTATGACCCTGGAAAATCAGACTGCAGCCCACATAAAGAACCAAGCAGAAGGCTGTGTGCTGTAGATGGTGTGGTAATGTGCAGAGTTGAGAAAACAATCAGCTCATGTCCTGAAGTATGAAATTCAATTATCCTTCTTTTCTCAGACCACATCACTGCAGTTATGTCTCACAAAAAGCCCTAATTTTTGTGTGTTTTTCCTCCATCCAGTGCTACAATGCTATTAGCATTTCTGTGTTGCTGCTTAAAATATCTTACATTTTTTCTTTATGTTTCTGAGAGAGGTACTAATTCCCTCTCTTGAAGAATCACACAAAATCTCTCCTTCATTATTTCATTGTGAGCTCTGTAATCCTCCTAAATTTTACAAGTTGTGCTTTTTAGAAGGTGTGGTCTGTCTGTGTAAGAGTCCAGGGACTCTGCTTTGGTTTTTAACACATTGCTCTTGGCTTGATATCCCCTAAAGGTGGGTTCTGTGTCTTTTTGTGCTTGCAAGCCAAAATTATTTCTAATCGATTGACTCGGACAGCTTGCTCATGGTCTGCTTTTTTCCAGTGCTTGGATTTCAAAAAAAAAAAAAATACAAAGAGGAGAAATATTGCTTTTAAATGGATCAGTCCTCCTTTTCTATGAAGACTAGTGAAATCCTTGCGTTTTTAATTTACATGTTGATCAAATTCATATACGCAAAGGTACAGGGCAAGTTAGCAAATACTGAAGTGACGAATAGTTCTTTCTAAAATTTATTTAGAAAGCCACAGCAGGTGGGTTCTCTTAATACCCCCTGCCCGCCCAATATGTAAATAGGGTTGTGTGTGCTTCTGAAGCAAATGAAAATGATGCCACAGCAAAAGGATCCTGAAAGAGAAATCAGTTCCAGTTGGAAGTTCAAGTTTGTTCTTATCAAATAAAAAGTGAAGCAAAGAGCTGTGAAGGTGTAAACTGGATTATATTCAGGCTTTGTAATGGGGCAGCATTGGCAAACTGCTCTCTCATCCTTTGCTCTCTTATGGCCTGTCATTATGAGACCTTAACTATTGCATGTAACAGTATTGCTTGGGAAGATAAAAGTCTTTCCACAGTCCTGTTTCAGCAATACAAGATTCTGGATTTGGTGCTGTGTGTGGGGCAGTAAAATAGGCTTCAGCAGTAGCATGTGTGTGTCTTGTGACAAAGAACAAACTTCAATGTTGTTCATCATGAGCAGTAAACAAGAAATTTGTTGTCAAGAAACTGCTTACGAGAACCAAAGCAGCACTCTATAAATTTCAAGGAAATATTTGGCCGCACAAGCTTGACTTTTTCTAGACTTTATGGGGTTCGGCTTCAAGCATGGAAATTCATGTATTGAGTATGCGATGGGAGAACTTTCTTGTTGTTCCTGGAATACAGCAGAAAAGCATGCTGAGAACTGGAAGAACAACTTTGCAATAAAAAGGTGAATACGACAAATAGTTCCCAGGGTATGAGCTTTCAGGCAATGCATATTAATTCCTCATCCCATCTGGTTTTCAAGTAGTGAGTGAACCTCAAAATAAGCAGAGTTTGGGTAAGAGTTCAATAGCTGGAATCTCCCAGCAGTCAGAATTGTATGACCGTGCCTTATCTCCAAAACATCTATTCTCACAAAACCTGAGAAGCAGACCACTTGTTAGCATCTTGTATTAGATTAATTCCTGAAACTAGAAGTACAGCAATTATCACCGAAAAAAAACCCCAAACAACCAAACAAAAAAAAAAGAAAAACAAAATTAACACCATCTGCTGCCGTCACCAGGTTGTCTTTCAACATTTCCTCTAATGTGCTGAACAAGGTCATGATGATGTTTGCTCCTGAGGCTCAGTTAGACTCCATTCCAGCAGGAAAGTCTGGCTTGGAGAAGATATCATATTTAGATCTGATCCTGCAATGATATCAGAACCTGTTTGCTGCAGAAGGGCTAAGCAAAGAACTTCTGGCATAAACAAGTGAAAAATCAGTATTACTGACCAGAATTATGTTTATGAGTTAGCAGGCTGGAAAAGCCTGACATGTCTCCAAGCATGTCTAACTGGCATGTTTTGCTGCAGATAACCCAAGCTGCCACTGACTTGGCCAGAAAATGCAGGACTAATATTTTCCTTGTATAAACTGTTCCTGAGCTTTTTCCCCAAAGTATTCGACATGCTTTTCATCAATATAGGTTGTCATGACTTCTTTTTCCATCTGCTTGGAGGAGGGGGACAGGATAGAGTCAGTATTTTAATTTCTAAAAATAAGTGTACCAGTTACACTGCCAAAAAATTGGAAACCTTCACTCAACAACAGTATTTAGAGTTTCCATTTGCTTTGGCTTCCTCCTCTAGATGCCAGTGTTGTAGAAGAATATTTCCTGTATGAGCAGTACAGGTTTATGTGAATGAAACCTTATCATGCCAATCCAGCTAGTCAGCAGATATGACACCCCAATGAGAACAAGGTGCAGGATTTTAAAGAATCAGGTGAGGCAGAAGGGGCTGCTCTTCTTAAGGCATCGAAAATTCAAGGTGGGAAATCCAAAGAGAAGCAGATCCACTGGCCAGTGTCTGTAGGTCATCAGAGACGCCTGCTCATTGCTCATGCTTGCCTTTTTCATGTAAAAGCTGCTTCTCTGGCAAGTGCATGGAATGGAAAAATTGGTGGAATAATAATTGCAGTTGTGGGTGCCATCATGTGCCACCTACTGACCAGTAATTAAAAGGTCTGCCCTGAACAATTCCACTGGCTTGTCAAATGCTGGCATGTGCAACAAATTCTGAAGAGAAGAGACGCTCGGTCTGGGGTTCCACTCATCCATTCCCCTCCTCCTCCTCATCTTCTCACCCTACTCAGGAGCATTTTTTTTCTTTTTCCTTTTTTTGTTTCTCCTCCCCTCCCTTCCCCAGCAAAAGTTAAAGTGTATAAAAAAATTATAGTGCAAAGTATTTTGGCTCTTTGGTCTGTGTTTTCAGCAATATTGTGGACTTCATTGGTGTGGTGTAATTAGAGCTCCATTCTGAATTTCCAGCAAATGGAGTTTATTTGTTTATGTTAGTGCTTTGAAGCTATGTGATTTCTGTATGTTGCTGAAAATCACTGGTTGCTTCACTCTGTAAGTGAAGCTCTCCTTGCTCAGTAATAACCTTCTCTGTGTTTTGTTACATAGTTTTCAAGTTTATTTTGCTATGGTTCTTCAAGAGACATTAGCCAAAAATAAAGGGCAATGTTTATTCTCTTTAATCTGAAGGAATCATTGTGCTGCTACCGGGTCAAAACATTCAGAGAGACATACTATTTTTAAGTAGTGATTCATTAAATTGCTGTCACATTTTCAAGGTAACTGCTGTACAACACTGCCAGATCTGCATGGTGTTTAATTGGTGGTCATCACACAGTGGGGTAAATCAGATGGAGCTCCCCAGAGGCTGGTGTGGTTATAATTTTCAAAGGACCTGAACTGATTTTTTTACATGATGTTCAAATTCTGCCATAGTATGTCTATCTATATTAATTTAATCACTTGCTATCATCTAATGTCCCAAGTAGACAAATAATTTTATAGCTTTGTAGATGTGAAACTCAGAACAGCAGTGTATTTCTCTCACACTGTACTGTGCTACTGTTCTATACACATACCCAAAGATAGCAACATTTGAGCAAGCTTCAGGGACTGGAACCAATAAAGCCATGGAAAAGCGGCACTGAGTTAAACCAAAGGCAAAAGTGAGTGTGACTGGAATTAAATTCACATCTGTTCTTAATCATCCTGCAGTCATTGCTTTCCATTAATTTTTTTCAGACGTATCAGGTGTAATTTTATCAGATGAATCCCATGAAATTGTAGACAATGTACATTATTCTATGGCTCCTTTGTAGCATTTGGAAACAGGTGCTGTTGACTCACTTTTGCAGAATACAAAACTGCATGAAAACAAAGAGGCTACCCACTTCTCCCCCAAAAACTTTAGACAGGAGTTAGCTGTCCTGAATTTCACTACTTTGAATGAAAGTGAGAAAGTGCAGAGTATAAGTGAGAAAATGATGAGTATCTTTTATGTACATGGACATTTTCAGCAGTAGTGACTCATGACAACTGGAAACTTGGCACCTTTCCTTGTCCCAGGTCTGGCACTGTGCCCACTCTGTACATAGAAGGAGTGAAAAGCTTTTCAATTTCTCCAATCCAGTTCATTATGCATTGGTTGCGTACGTTGCCACATGTGTGCTGTTAGGAAGTCTCAGTGCAAATGTAAATAAACCTTGTCAAAAAATATAGGCATTTATCACTGATGATGCTGAGCTTCCCCACTTGGAGAATGATTAGCTGTCTTGAAATTCATTTAAAAACTGATCAAGGCCATGAAATGGGGCTGACTGGCTAATCCTGTTTATTCCCTCATGACATCTGAAATAAATTGGAGGAAGAGTGAAGGATGAATATTGTTGAATATCACAGGTAAGAAAGGCCTGCTGCTCTGAGATTTGTAAATCCCCTTTTCACTAGAATAATTGCCAACTTTTTACAATTACTTTTTGGATCCACACGGTGCATCTAGCATAGCAAAAAACTCCCCAAGCCTGAGGTCAGATGGCATATGATCAGGCCCTACTCAGAGCAGGCACTGATTGTACAAAAAATGTGGGAGATCCTTAGAAGTTGATTATTTTTCATGATATGTAGAGTAGTACAAATGTCTGGACTGTTTTGACTGTTTTTTTGTTTCTCCTGATCTGGACAGTCCTAAGCACTTGCATCTTTGCTTCAGTTCACTGAAGTTTTACTATAAACTTAATGAGAGTTTGGAGTAGGGAGTTTGGTACTGGATATACCTCCAGTGTCAAGGTACATAAAATCAGATATATTGTTTCATATACTAATTTTAGAAGGCAGGTACTGAGCAGCACCCCGTACAATGAAGTGTCAGTTCCAGTGGGAGACAATTTGCACAGTTCAATCAAATAATTTTTGTGATATCAGACAAAATAATACATGCAGCAGAGACTTTTTCACATTAAGAAGATATCAGTGCCTTTCCTTATTTGATACTGCCATGAAACAGCAATATTCTACTTGCTTGCATTGCACCCAGATGGATGCAGACTCATCTTTACAGTTCTACTTGAAACAATGTCTGCTCAAATGGATTCTGTGGCTTATCTTGGCAGCTTGGAAAAGTTTGATTCAAGGGCTCCCTTTTCTTGTTAACAGTGATTCTTTTCATGGCTGCCTCTATGGCCCCTAGTTCCAGCTGGAGTCTGAAATGGAAGTTCTGTGTTAATGCTCCACAGCACAGGCTGGGGTTTTCCAGCCCAGCCAGATGCTGGAAGTCTGGGAAATCTTGCTAAGGAGCCTGCATAAACTGCCAGCTCAGCTGTTGCTTGGTTGTCTACAGCTGTGGGGGACTGGCTTTGATGGCCTGGATGCCCCCCACCAGGCCTGTGTTCACACATGCAGATTTAGATAGTTTGGTCGGGATTTAGAGAGAAAGACACAATTTTTTAGATGTTTTCCGATTTTTTACCCTACTCTTTCCACATACGATTAGTTGTGTCAGGTTACAGAGTGTCTTGGGAATGGTATGGCACAAAGCTTTAAAGGCCAAGGCTGGAAGCAGATTGTCACTTGAAGGGAAAACTGGCTATGCCTCTTCTCTTATACACTAAA
Organism: Sakesphorus luctuosus; assembly: GCA_013396695.1. Classification (NCBI taxonomy): domain Eukaryota; kingdom Metazoa; phylum Chordata; class Aves; order Passeriformes; family Thamnophilidae; genus Sakesphorus; species Sakesphorus luctuosus. The sequence goes on along the minus strand of VWZD01013789.1, from coordinate 2,122,193 downwards.
ATCACATGAAATCTTACCAACTATTTTTTTTCTGGGTAGTTTTTCTTGTGTCAGACCCTTTACGCTGGGCAATGTACTGAGGAGGCAGAACTTATCTTTTCCATGCCTGCCTTTTACTCATGTAGGGAAAGGGCTAATGATAATTCTGCATTGAGAGTTTAAGGAATTTTAAGCACTTCATTATTCCCACTGTTCTGAACAATTGCATAGATAATACACTGGCTTGTGATATTAGCTTGGTACACAAAATGCTACTCCTATTTCTTTATTCCAACATTTTTTTTGCATCTTCTATCCAGTGTCAAGTGTTTGGCTGCTGCTGCCTGTAGGGTTAAGAGTGTAGCTGCTGATTTGTCAGGTAACACCAGGGATCAGTGAGTATGCACTGGCAGCCACGCATACCAGTAACACTAAATTCTCTTGCATGTTTGGTGCACATCTTAGAGGAGAGAGTAAGTAAAGAAAGCAAACATCTTACCATAACACAAATCTAGGTGGGAACAGGGAAAAATTGTTTCTGCCAACCCTTCTCCTCTCTCCCCACTTTCATCGCACCATTTTAGTACCAAAGATCACCCAAACCTTTGGAGTTTCTAAGCTATTGGAATAAGATGTTCTTGCATGTCTGGTTTCCATCAGGGTCTGGAGGCAGAAATGCCAGAATACCACAAGACAAGGCTTCTTGTATGCTACTTCTGGTCATGGGCAGAAATCTGGTCTGTCCCCCAGAAGGGCCTGGATGTGTTACAGGATTAGCAGGCACGCTCCAGAGCTCTGTGAAGTAAAGCAGTGTCAGACCATCAGCTCCTTACACTGTACTTTCTTGGTTACTGGACACATGGAGACTTTCTCATGCAAATGTATGAAGCACATGAGGGCTTTTCAAATGCAGGACAGGGCCAGTTTGTGGCAACTTCTGTGAGCAGATCATGAAAAGTATTGCCCGAAATGCCTGGCGAAGGTGTATAGATCACAGGTGTTCTGAACTGTCTTTCAATGTACAGCTCTCCCTCTATGTTGTTGTTTAAGTCACAGAAAAATGCATTAATATGTGAAATAGGACCCTTCCATAAAAATAAAAATGGAATTTCTGAAAACATGTGCAAATAAGTGCAAGTTTCTGGGAGTATGAAGATAAGAAGTAAGAATATGTTGTGATGTTCGTTATGTTTGTTAGTTTAAGAGCATTCTTTGGGCTTCTGTGTATAGCAGCAAAATCCCTCAGTCGATCTATCTCCCCTTACCCTGACAAAGTGCCCTCATTAAGGGATTAAAGATATTTCTGCAATACTATTCATAATATATACACTTTGCAGCCCCTCACATCTGTTTTCTGCACTATTTATCTAATCATCAAGACCCTTATTCATATTTGCTTTGGAGATAACAGGGCAGGATACCAAAGGATTCCTGGGCTGAGAGGAAATGGCAGAGGGTTGGTGTAATGGAATAATTAAAGACTTCAAGGTCAGAGTAGGGAAATCCAGAATGCTGTGGTGTGGCGAGAATCACAGGATACACAGCACTACCCCATTTTTAATGGCACTGGTGCGATCAAAGCCACCTGAACATTACACTCCAACAAAAATGCCTCTGCCAGAGCTTCTGATAAGTGGCTGATGTTCTCAGACACACATTAAGAGAGATGACAGGTTTTACTTTACATGGGGGGAATTATGAGGAATCCAGGCTGCTTGTGAGAGCAAAGAGCTTGCTCTCAGTAAGGCACTGACAGGCCACAATGTAAGTCAGTCAGACTTTGCTCTCTTCTTGCTGACTTCTCCATTGTTGACTGTCTTGGGTTGAAGAGCATAGAGGGCAGAGTAAAATAGAGTATGAAGGTGAAGTCTGTGTTCTTTTCAGCATGTAGTTGTAGATAAAATGCCTTCCCATATCACTTCTACTGCTAATATGTGGAGTTGCAGAATATTCATATATGTTATTTATTATAGAAATGGGGTTAGTAATCAAGATCCTGGGTGTTACTTAAATTTCATTTCAAAAATTCCAAGAGAAAGAGAATTGTAGAAAATTTCACTGCAGAAAAATAAACATACTTTATAAGACAACACTTCTAAATTATTTCATATATCTGTTCACCCAGAGATATGCATGTGTATATAAGGCGGAGGAAATTAATCCAAATTTTCAAGTCAAACCTCATTAATTTAAAAGTTGGAATTATGAAATAAGGTTTGCTGGATACTTTTCAGGTGTTATTTTGTCGAAGACAGGAGATAGCAATGAAACTTCCACTGGAAATGCTGCAAGTAGTTCCATATGACGTCTAAATATCACTTGCAAAGCAAGAGTTAAGGGAAGCACAAGGAAAGATGTATATTGTGAGAGGTAAAGAATAAGGATATGTGCAATAAATGGTAGTTACAGAGTGCTGGCCATTTTCAGGGTGAATGTGACAGGGAATTTTGTCTTCAAAAATAAAAGCTTCTGAGCTGATACACTTAGGGAATTAGAGCCATACTAAAGAAGGGATGGTTGTAGCAAACTCAGATTCTTTGTGATCTGACAGTTGGATACTTAAAACACGTGTGAGGACATTTCAGCTGTCTAAACACATCTTTATGAAAGAGTTTTAAAGAGACATTTTAAGAATTTTAAGGTCACATGCTCCTTCATCTGGCTAATGTCACTGGCAAATCAATTTTAAACAAACAGCTGTTAAAGTGTGTATTTAAGGAATTGAGAAGGCTTGCCAAAATAAGAGATTCAAAATTTGGAAAAAGATAGAGCTTCAGTCTGCAAGAGTAGTTTACCAGCCTCCACGTTACTACAACTTCTCATTTTGCTGGGCATCTCTCGGCTGTAGAGACAGTCTAAATGAGTTGTTTTGGCAGCCCAGCCTTTTCTTCTATTACAGACCAAAAGGGTATATTACAGAAGGGCAAATGATGGATTCCCTTGACTATCATGTCCCATAGCAGAGTAAGTCCTACTATGACACTGATGATTCATTCTGCATGACCAGAATTCCCACATGCTCTGCAATGCTGCTGACTGTTCATTTGTAGGATATTGTTACCCAACACCCCTTGCCTCCATAACTGGCTATGAAGGTTTTCTGCTTAGAAAGTTGCTGTCTCTGCTTTAGAGGACCCAGAGACAAATCCATTTTCTGTCATTGTATCAAAATCTCAATTTAGCTATGGATTTAGGGAGAACTAATTACATGATCATGACTTCTCTGACTTGGAAATATAGTAGAAACAACTGGAACTGGCTATACCCTAAAGCTTCAATGGAAAATACCTTCGAGTTTGTGTTAAAATTCTACCTTCTTTCAACTTCTTCCCACACTGTACCTCCTTTATTTATAGTGGTCTGACTCAAACATCCCTGTATGAACTCTGCTGAACTAACAGAAGTTTGGTAGTACAGATGAGAGCTGCTCTTCAGATACAATCCTGTTTTCTAACCTGGATACTAAGAAGTGTTTGTCTGCCACTGCTTTCCCCCAGAAAGTGAATGGGCATAGAGGTCTGCTGGAAACTGGTGCAGCCTCACCTTGAATATTGTGTGCAGTTTTGGTCACTGCAATATAGGAAAGATACTGGGGATTAGAGAACATCCACATGAAGGCAACAAAGATGGTGAAGGGCCTTGAGGGGGGGCTGTATATATGAGGAATGGGTGAGGTCACTTGGTCTGCTCAGCCTGAAGAGGAGGAGACTGAGAGGACACCTCATTGCAGTTACAACCTCCCTGTGAGGGGAAAAGGAGGGGCAGACACTGATCTCTTCTCTGTGGTGATCAGTGACAGGACCCAAAGGAATGGCCTGAAGTTGTGTCAGAGGAGGTTTAGGTTGGATACTAGAAAACGATTCTTGACTGAGGGGGTGGTTGGGCACTGGAACTGGCTCCCCAGGGCAGTGGTCACAGCACCAAGCCTGACAGAGTTCAAGAAGTATTTGGATGATACTCTGGGGCGCATGGTGTGACTCTTGGGGGTAGTCCTGTGAAGGGCGAGGAGTTGGACTTTATGATCATTGTGAGTCTCTTCCAACTCAGAATATTCTGTGATTCTGTGAAAACTACCTTAAGGCCAGGGAATGGAAGGAACTTACTACAGCCAGAATTGGCTATTGAAGCAAACTATAACCGCTGAATTTCAGAGAGATGGACAAAAGAGGCTCAGGGCTGAAAGCAGAGAGGGACTAGCTAACAGTCTCACTGCAGTAGGTATCTCAGCTATTTAACAACTAAATCTTTATGTTTCCTGTCATCCCTGCATAGGACCTCTGGTGATGGTTTACTTATGATGTCATTGTGGAAGAATATCTTAACCATGTTGCACTGATTCTAGTTGGATTTCGATGTCACAAAATAAAAGTGCACTAGGATTTGTACAGTTTTTAATGTGCCAAATGGCATAGCTAGTGGTTCAAAAGACCTTAATTCTGCACCTGCTCTTTTTTTTTCCTGGCTTCTCAGGTGATCATGAGAAAATAATTTTATGAATTTCCTTCTTTTCCCTTTTCCCACCACTGAAGTTCCATCGCCCTTTGTAAAACACTTGAAAATCTGTGGGTGAGAAGGTCTAAGATACTAGTTCACACTGGTGAGAGTAGTAGTGTTAAAGTCGTATTAATGGCAAAGAAGGGGGCTTTTGTGTAGTCTTATGTATCTGGACTGAAGATCAGGACCTGATCAGAAATGTGATTGTCTGGGTTTTCACAGCCTTGCTGGGGCTTTGTCCATCACTCTGTGGCAGACCCAAGGCATCATTAAAAGGCAGGAGGCCACTTCCTTATGTGCTGTTACTATTTAGCGATCTGTGGAGAGACAGTGACCGGCATGAATGGCCATGATAAGCAGCACACCCCACTGCCTGTCACAGTCACAGGTTAATCAGGGTAAAGTAATTTGTGAGAATTTTAATAAGTACAAATAAGTCTCTAGGGGGCTGCAATACATTATTTTACCTCTCAACAATAACAGACCTTATTATCTTTCAGGGAGAAGCTCCTGTCAGGGCAATCAAGGATGGCTACTTTTAATGAAGACAAACGATCTCCTTCAAAGGAGCGGTGAGCCTTGATTTGGCTTAATGGCTCACTAGTATGAATCATGGATTTAATCAGAGCTCCAGCTTCTGTCACGCATGGGTCTTGAAGTCAGGTAATTGGAGGCAGGTGCTAAGTACAATTTAAATGAAATGTCTAGTTAATAAGGACAGTTTGAAATATGCAATTTATACACCTCCCCCAAGCCCTAGTCCTCTCAGGGACGTGAAGGCAGCCAGCTGTGCTCAGGAACCAAATGACTTAATTTCTCAGCATTGCCTTTCTCGCTCCCAACATTATGCTGCTACTTTTAGCTTGCCAGATGTCCCAGTTGGAGTAACAAGGTGGGCAACTGAGGGACTGTCAGATCTCAGTATGCTTTGTTTTGTGCTGGAAGTGGCAACTGAACCAAAATCTGGACAGAGGTGAGGTCCATAAGATCCTGGCTTTTAAACATCACAAAGTCTGATGAAGGAAAGAGAAGAAACAGATTAATTTCCCTAAAATGTGTATTACTCCTACCTGTGGATGTAAATGAGGGAATTTGGTTTGGTGCAGGTCATTTTAGTTGGTCACAACTGCCATGTCAAAACTGGAGTATGTAAGACCCCCAGTGCCTCTCATAATGGAAATTGAGGAAGCTTCTGAAGAACACCAAGGCCCCTTTCCACATACCTGCTAACCTGTTACGTTTTCTTCTGAGAATATCATCACAGTTCATATTTATATCCATAACTTTTATCTTTTTGGTGATGATGGGGCATGAAGGTGATTGGATCCTCTGAAATTGTGGGTGCCAGCAAGAAACTTCGTGCCACCTGTGACTTATATGCAGTTTCATTTGGAACCATGTAGGAATTGTCAGCATCACTAAGTTTTATGCTTTAGAGAGAAGTCTTATGACATTTGTGGTGGGTTTTTTTTCCTCCTTGAAGACCCAGGTCATGGAGTCATCTGCTTATGAAGTAAAAATGCTTGTGGCAGGGGAAGAAAATCCAAACATGTTATTTCAAGCAACTGCAACACTACTCCAACACCTCACTGAAAAATAAATACTTATTTTTATAATGAATCTTACAGTTTTAAAGATAGGCCTCTCTTTTCTTTTTTTTTTCTTTTTTTTTTTTTTAAGGCATCTGATGCAGGCAACACTGAACCTCATAGAGTATATAAGGAGTTACAGGAAGTTCAGTGAATTATCATTAATACATTTGTCATATTCTAGAGTTTCAGACATGAATCAACAGGAAACCAAACTGGGTTTTAAACACTTACTATCAGTTACTTAAAAGTAAGGTCTAACAGGCAGAAATGTAAGAGCAGTACTGTGGGCACTACAGGATCTCCTTTATCCCTTTTAGACTTTTCTGTCATTCCTTGAAAATAGCAGTGAAAATGTGGTGAATTTATAATAAAAGCAAGATTTTACTTCTGAAGGAGAAAGTAATTAGCCATTGGGTGTGGAAGTATTTTCCATTAGCAATTTTTTAACTCAGACTGGAATGCAACTATGCCCATAGGGACTGCGTGACTGGGAGAAACCACAAGTCTTCACTACAGAGAGATTTCTATAATCAGCTGCTGTGAGACTCATTTCTTAGCCAAGGAAATACAGGAAACAAGGGCCATTGATGCAATTAAAGAGTCAGATATTTCTGCGTGCTTTCTCAGTATGACGTGCTGTTCTGCTTTACAACAGGGCCAGGCAACTGATAAGGCTGCCTCTATACAGCAGGACTAAAGTTATTAACCTGAGCCATGGTAGGTAGGCACATTCCTGAGAACATGACATGGCAGTGATGTTGGAAATTGATTTCTCTCCATTAGTACTTCATTAGGGCAGGACAATTCAAGATTAGTTGTCCTCTAAGGAATTTTTTTTAGAGAAGAATTAAAGTAATCCTGGCTCAAATTGCTTATTGTACTGCTTGGAAACAAGAATTGTTCCTGGGAGCCTCTAGATTTCAGGAAACCTGAGAGAGTTTGGCTTTTCAGATACATTTTGAAGTTCATTTTTGGGTTTTTTTTTCATTCTTTTACCTTTGTCTGGTTTTGTTTTGTTTTGTTTTGTTTTTTTGTTACTGGATAAAAATGATGAGCTATAATTAACAGAAAAGAAATAGAACAATATTAAGGCAGATGGATCAAGAAAAGAGTCAGAAGTAAAGTATGGGCCTTTGAGATTGGAAGTTAATGTTCAGCTGATCATAATCCTGTTCCCCTTCTGCATTATGGCTTGAATTCATTACAATAGCCTCAAAAGGGGAAAATTTACCACTAGTTATAAAACAAATAAGCAGAATGTTCAGATGGCTTTTCAAATTCATAGCTAAATTGTGGTCATGGATGTGATTGCAACTCAGGTAGTGCAAAAGAGCTGCCAGCTATTAGAATTACTACTCTAGTTGAGTTGGGTGCCAGAAGCAGTGGACATTCAATAAATATCAAGGGCTGCACCACAAACCAAACAAGGCTGGCTGGTATGTGAGCAAATGCATCATGTCAGTTGGCATCACGTCTGCCTGTAGTGAAGGAGAGAAGGAATGCTGTGTAAGCGCAGAGGTTTGTGCTTCCAGTCCCAAAGTCACTTCCTATTCATGTGTGTGTAAGCAAGGTTTGCCATGGGTATGCATGACAATGAATGCTGATGCAGGGAGGAAAGAAGGGTAATTTGATTCTGTACCAGATGATAAGGTGTTACAATGTCCTCCTTGCTTTTAAATGTTGATTATTTCTGTTGACCTGTCAAAGCAAGGTGTTTATGGCAGGAAGAGAAACTATTATTCTGTCAGAAAATGAAGCATTGGAAATACAATGATACTGTTTTTAGTCATTGTCCCAGAAGAGGAAAAAGAGAAGTTTCTAGAAGAAGAGAAGGTGTTTGTGATAACTGTATAGATCACTTTTGTTGATGTGGGGAAAAAAACGTGGAGAGAAAGTCCAGGTTGGAATGAGAGTCCCTCTTTCCTTCTTAGGAAGCAGTATTGGGACCACGCAATCATGATGTGGTGAGTGGTTTGTGTGTGTTCTGTCTGCATCCATGAACTTCTCAAAAGATATATAGAGCTCTTAGAGGCACCTCACACCTTAAAGTGAGGATATTCTAGTTCTAGATTGGAAGCTATTTTGGTAGGCCAGGAGAACATAACACTGATACCTGCAGTGGGCACTTGCTGAGTCACAAGAATAATTCCTGGGCTGAATCACCTTGTGACTGTTGTCAGCTTGTCAGGGCACCAACGAGGAAGGCCAAACTGTGTTTGTTCTTCTGCATGCCCTTGGCTGCTGTGTATACTGTAGGGAGTAATGTGTAGTCTTTTCCCAGCCACACAGGACAAACAGGCTTTGCTATTTTTACGGACAAAGATCTCTTCAGTACAATGTCATTTTTGAGAGCTGGTGCAATAGAAACCAGCTGCCATGCTTCCCTAGGAGAAAGGTTGCAGAAATAAGGCTTTAGGCCAGAGGTTTATTGATATTGATCAGGATTCACTTTCCCAGATCTAGGAGTTCTTCACTAGAAGGCCAAGTCGTTTTGCCTCAATGTGCACTTTAGTGTCTAAAAAGCCTGTAAATAATGCTCTCAGAAGTAAAATGTTTCAAAGCCCTTGGTGAAAGGTGCTATACAAGCCCAAGCTTCCATAGTCGAGCCAGTCCAAACAATACCTCATGGAATGTTTCCCTTTCATGTTTGTTCTGAGGCTATGGAGAACAATGTGCTTTCAGGACAATAGATGTCTGCAGTTCATGGTGAATTTCCCTCCCTACTCTCATTAAAATCCATTCATTTTCAGTTCAGCCTCTTCATTCTCAAAAAATCATCTTGGATATTTGTCAACTTCTATTCATCTTACTTAGTCTGTGCATCTAATCTCTTTGAGACTAAACATTCCCTCTGATGGCAGACCCTTAAGAATGTTATTCTGCCAATTGGGATGCATGAGGAGAGCCTCTTGGCAAGCTGGCTTATTCTTGGGGAACAGACATATTTGAGTAGTGAGACTTCAGGCATTTATGCTGTGCAGGACACCACAATGCACAGCACTCAGTAAAACTTAGAAGAGAACCACTGCCTTGAAAAGCAAAATGCTTACTGACAAATGTGTTTCAAAATGGGCATTGGAAAGCTGGCTTCAGTGCCCAGTTTAGTTCATTACTCCCTGTGCAGTTTCAGACAGGACACTTCATCTGAGTCTGTGGCCTGGAAAGCAGTGACACAAACTTCCTTTTGTGCATGCTATTGTATCTGCTTCCTGCTATGAGGTTTCAGGTAAAGGAGAGCATAACTGCGGAGGTGTTTTTCCCTAGTAGTAAGTGAAGGGAGATTGACTCCTTTCAGATTAAACTGTCCTTAGCAGCTTTGGCTCGCTAGCAATTCAGCAGTGTTTCAGCCACTGGCAAGGGAAGTCTGTCCTCAGCTCCCTACGTTTTCTGGTTTCTCTTTTAAAGGGAAAAACACTGTACGCGACTGACACTCAAGCAGGAGGGTTCTACTGCCCAGACTCGAGAGATCATTGAGAGCTTGGTGACATCTGGTGGAAACAGGAAGAATCACAAACCTTTTGTGATCACTGCGAAGTAATCTATAAAAACAAATATTCAAAATAGTTCCTCAGAAACAAGCAACAAAAATTTATTGATTTTAGAATCACAGGAGCACAAAATCAAAGCACGATGTTGTAATGATACATACCAAACACTGTATAGTTTGGAGATCAAAGGGCTCGAGATGCTGATGGGACAGAACAGAGCTGAAATAGGAATTTGGCATTGGACGTTTGCAGGCATGTAAATTATAAGCTTGATCAGAATATTAGTATAAAAATAAATTATGCAGATCATATTTTCTCATCATGCAGCACCAGGCCCCTGTGATATAACTAGTCTCTATCATGTTTAAGCTTTACACAAAGCACATATATGCCTTCACTTGGAATGTACCATTGTGGGTTTGTTCAGCAGTGCACTTGTGAGTAGTTAGATATGTGTGCCCAGAGTTAGGATGAGGTGTGGGTCTGGCAATGGGCACAACACTTCAGCGAAAGGAAAAGGAGCAGACTAATTCTGGTAAGGAAAGAGGAAAGGTGCGGCATGAAGTTCATATGAATTATCTTATTTGATCTGCACACATATGCATGTGAATGGGTTTTTCCATTTTTTCTAGGTCTTTTAAATCCTATAAACATATGCACTATTGCTTTTCCTTTCATTTTTGCAAGTGCACTTTTTGAATCTGACTGCATACAGCATTTCTGCAACTTCACAAAGTGGAGCAAGCATTAATCAATAAGATTTTCTCCCAGTGTCTTCTAGGTGTTGAAACAGTTCATCCCCTGGAAGACAGGATTTCCTGCATTTGCCAAAGGTTTTGTGAGGCCTTTAATGAAGGGGGTGGGAGAGGGAGGGGACCTTTAATGAAGGGGGAGGGCAGTAATCTGAAATGTTACTAATCAGTCTGCTTTTCTCCTTCCTCTCTTTTAGAACTGGTAATGGGAGAGAATTAATTTAGAAGGCGGATATCAGTAAAATGATGATCAAAGTTTTCAGAAGTAGTTGTGAAGGCTACAGCATAGATCCAGCTGGTATGGAGAATCCAGAATGTGGATACACATTGAAGAATGCTGAACTGGGACCTTAAACTCACTGGCAAGTTTAAACAATCATAACCTGTTGCTGCAGATTATTTATCTTCTCATCCTCTGATAAGAAATAATTAGGCTAGAGGACAAAGCAGGGTGGATTTTCAGCCTATCAAGTCCAAAGCAGATACCCTCTTTGCTACTTAGGAGAGAATTTTTCACTTTAAGGATTCACGTTGTCTTCCTTGAGCTCCTCCAACCTCTGCCTTCCTTCACATTAGGTTATGTATGGTATCACTGACATGATGTATAGTATCACTGTTGGTAACCTTATTAGCAAAGCCAATTGTCCAAAGACCTTCATATATGAGGCTGCTTGCCATTGTATGAGCTCTGGCCCTATTGTTTATGACAGCAGTAGGTGACCTAATTCACTCCAATGGGTCCATCACACATATCCTCACAGGGTGATTTCCCCCTCTGACAGGCCATTGTCACCATCCATCCTGTTAGTGCTCTGCAAGCCCTCGCCTCATGCTCATGTGAGCACAAAGCTGCACACAGATGGGGCCCTTACTGAAAGCTTGTACAGTTGGTGGGCATTTACATGGGTACAGTGAGCACAGGGCATGAGCCTAAAGCTGCTTGGACAGACCTTAGGCCTGTAACATAGCAGACTATATGGAGTCTTTGGACTTTAGTGTTGGATAAGCCCATTATTTCAGCTTTCCTTACCAGCACCGGAGGAGGATACAGTTCTGCTGATATTCAAGAATTCATGGAACTATTATGACACAGTAATAAGCCGTTATGTCCATACACAGAGAGAAAGCTCTGTTCAACACGACACTATACACATGGACTCTTTTGAGGCAGAAATATTCTTCTACCCAAACAGGAATGAAGGTAAAAGCCCCACTTACAAAGTCTCTAGTAGCTGTAAAAGGACACTTTTGAATGTTTTTGATTCTATTCTGTAGAGAACAGTGTTATGTACATTCACTCACACACATCACTGTTTCTTAAAGATGGAACGGATGTCTTATTTTCATGTAGATTATTCTGTTATTTGGCAGAAGGTGAGAACAAAGAAAAAAACCCCTTACTACAAGGAGTTAAAGAAGGGTGGGAATTCTCCCTGCTTGCCCCATTACCTGCATAATTTGTTGGCAGCCTGCATCCATCATCAGCCTGCTCCTATGACTGAGGAATGCATCCACACTAATACAGACACCCTTCCCAATCTTGCCAGTTTTCTCACAGACCAGTAGAGACCATGTATGTTTGTGATATGAGATTGATGGGGAACGAGTATATTCTGTCTCTTCAAGAATCCAAACCAATTGCAATATACAGGCTTGTTGCCCTCAGCTATTGAAGAAGTAATTGAGAATTAAAAGCAGATCAGTCACATCCCAGTCAGTGTTCAAAGAGCAGCCTAACATGGAAAGAAGTGCTTATGTTTTGGAGGGTAACCACAAAGGGAATTGAACGTGTGTAAACCCTGTGGCTGAATGCTGTGGAGAGGTCAGGGTGTCCTCCCTTTGGTGGGCAGGGAGACGAGCAGCCAAAACACATCTCCCAAACACATTAGTTACACATCATTTTGGTGTAAATGGTGGAAGAGATGAGGCCATGATTAATGTTTTCCCACCTTGAATTGGTAAGAAATAGACAAGTGAATGATACCAAATATACTTTGATTATGGACCAGCTCATCTATCAGAGCAGTGTGGTACAGGTCCTAGAAAAGCTAAATGAAAACCTAGCCTATGGTAAGAAACTTTATTGCCTGTTCTGAGTCCTGTAAATGGATGACTTTTTGAAGGCTTCTTGAGGATCTGATGCATGTAATGATTTTGAGGCAAGTTGGACTGAAGTTACAGATAGCATCAGCTTTGATAGCAATTTTCTTCCCAGCCCAAGGCTGCAATCTCTTCAGCTGGCTGCAGGCCATTGACCAATGCAGTCCTAACTGCCTGGAAGTAGCTTAGCTGCACTTAGGATTCCACAAGGACTTTACAAAAAACTGGGAGTCCAGGTGCACAAACAGAAGTGAGGTGTGCAAACTGGGTGTCCTATTAACTGAGCAGCTAAGAGGGAAAAACTGTTGGCAAAGGGGAGGGAAAAAAGTTTTATTGAATGGATATTTTTAACATACTTAGTTGTTGTTTGTGCTCCCAGTTTAATCTGTGTCCTTCTTAGAACTCCAAGGAAGTAACTGAATTTCATCAAATGCTTTGATAGATCTCAAAACAGTGTTTTGTAAGTCCCCAGGAGGACTCCTTGGATAATTGAACCTGGCCTTTTGAGCCACAGACAAATGTCTGACAGAAGAACATAACCCTCCATCCACCCAGCTCTTAGCTAGGGATCTAAGGGACTGTTAATGAGAAGGGGAGTAGGTGGAGAAGGTTCTATGAGACTGAAAATCTCAGCAGGAGCTGGCGTGAAGTGCTCTGGAAGGAGGTGCTCTTGCCTAGAGCAATGTTGCTCTGAAGGAGCTGTGCATTTGTATGGAGCTGAACAGTCATCCCAGTGCTGCTGGCATTCCAGGCTTTGTCTGGTTTCTGACTATGGGAACAATTTTAGGTCTTTTGATCTAAAATTGCTGTCAAGCAAAAAGAATGATGCTCAGTCCATTCTAAGTGACTCCATTTAGGTGATGCTAGCAGAATTTCTAGCTGTCAAATAACCACTTTGTTCCTACTTGCTTTTTAAAGGATAAATTAGCAGAATCCTGCTCTTTTCATTGGTGAAATGTTTCCCTTAATGATGCAGCACTAATTTCCTAATAATATAGATAGATATATGCTACATGTGTCCTAACTCACACACAGAGGTGAAGGGGAATGTGTGGTAACTGAAAAGTGCAAGCATGGAGAATATTTTATGCTTTGTATTGTCTTTTCCTTAAGAACTTACTTGACACTTCCCAAGCATTACCTGTGACTCATGCATCTTCTTTGAGATTGAAAAGCAGTAGACAAGGAAAATGAAGCATGATACTGTGAAGGAAATTGTCTTACAGTGAATTATTGACATAATGAAGAGAGGAACCTAGGAGTTCGGGAGGAATATGTGTACTTCTATTACAAGTTAAATAAACTAACATTTTGTTTCTTATATTTAATGAAAGTCAAAATTCTCAGGAGTCATTCAACTATTTCAACTTAGGATTAGAAAAAAGAAAAAAGTCAGAAAGCATTGTCCATGTTCCTGTTGAATACTCAACTAAAAGTTTTGCCTGGTTTCAGTGGATAAAAAAGGTGGAGACAATGTAGTTTAATGAGAGACCAAGATTAATTTCCTGCTTCTGGAAATATGGCAGCTTCTTGAGCACCAGGATGGTTCCTTTAATAACATGGTGCTAAACTTCAGTAAAATCTTGAGCAGTAAAATAAAGAGCAGGGTGAGGTTTGGGATTTTGTTACAAAGACTCAGTTTTGGATCTGTTGTTTCACCCAACATTTCTGAAAGTGTGTGAGCTATGTTTCTGTCTGCTGTTGGTGTGCTTTTGCCTATGTTATGGTTTGTGGCAGGACTGCAGGCCCGGCATGCTTTCTCCTGATGCTGTAGCCCAAGCTCCTGCTTTATCAGCACTTTTACATGTACAATAACAGCAGTTTCCTTGCACTCTTGGTGGGGATTTGCTTTGTGAATACTGGTGTTGCTATAGCTACATTTCCCTAACGTTCATTATTTCTCATCGTGTCCTTGTCACTCATCCAAAGATGCCGGCATTAAAGCAAGCTCACAGCATGTCGCTTCTGCCTTGGGAGCTATTGGTAGGTGTACTGAATGAGCCAAGAGGTACTACAGCTGGTGCTTTGCCTGGGATAAATCTACTCCAGCCTTGAAGGAAGTTGTAACGGAAGCAGTTAGGAGCTTTTTTTACAGTAGTGTGATGGGAAAGGAAAGCCTACAATCACTGGCACGCCTTTCAAAGAGGGTTGAACAGGAAGGAGGAGAAGGAATTGTCATCTCTCAAGAGAACAAATGCAGGGAGGGGAGGGAGCAGAGGCAACTCCAGTTAATTGCTCAGTTGTGTAATGAGCTGGATTGCTGGACAGCTACTGTATAGTCCCTATTGTGTCTATCGCCTGGTTGGGGGTGTACTGCTCTCAGGCATTTTAGCTGCTTTTTGGTTTTTTGGTTTTGAATGGTTTAATGAGCAAGCTAAATAGCAGTGTCATTCAGAGCAGGATTGCAAAACGTTCACTGTCCTGGAGGCATGCATGTGTAACTGGTGCTGTGCAGAAAAGGCAATGAATTCTGAACAACCACCAACTTCTTATGGGAGGACACCAAAGAGTTAAGATTAACTGATAGGGATGAGATAATCACTGGGAAATCACTGGGAGATCTTGCAGACTGACATCCAAGAGATGCTCAGTACTCTGCATCTTTGCTTAAACTCCCATATTGGTTTCTCAGGCCTTGATCAGTCCTTAAGTGGTATTAAACCAGAAAAAAAACTCTCACATGTTAGTAGGCACCAAAAAATTTTATCTCCTAATTTCAGTAGACTTGCAGCTGTTGGATGGAATCTTATCCTCTGTCTGAAGATATGCCAGTACTGGCATATTAAGGCCACTGTGATGGTTAAGAAATTCAAATGTCTGTTGTATGAAAAGCTGAGAGCTGTCATTGTTTGGCATGGAGAAAAGAGAATGCTCAGGGGGAACTTATCAATAGATACAAATTCCTAAATGGGAGGCAGTAAAGAAATAAAGAAGGTGAAAACAGATTTCTCTTAGTGGTATCCAGAAACAGGAAAAGATGCAATGGACACAAACTGAAATCCAGGAAATTTAATTTAAACATCACAAAAAAACTTTTTTACTCTGAGGATGGTCAAATATCAGGTTGCTTAGACAGGTCATGGAGTCTCCATCTTGGAGATATCCAAACTCCACCTGAACACAGTCCTGAGCTCCAGCTGACACTGCTGTGAGTGCAAGGGTTTAGACTAGATGCTTCCCAGAAGTTCCTTCTAATCTCAACTATTCTGTGTTGTGGTTCTTGTTAGTTGTTCCATGCTATTGGGCCCGGAGATGCATACATGAAGTTATGAGGTTCTGTAGTTCCTGGTGTGCACAAAGTGAGTGACCAAGCCAAAAAAAAATATCTATATGGCACTACAGAACACTTCTGGCTTCATAACCTTATTTCTAAACTTACAGAGCTACATCAGTGGAAGATTATATGAAAATCATAAAACTTTACTGTTACACATATCTTTAAGGGTATGTCCATCACATACATTTCTGGACATTTGAAAGATCCATCTAATAGTGGACTGTAATCCTCAGTCTGCTTAGCCTGCAAGGGCAAGCTCTCTTTTCAGTGTAAAGATCTCAAATGACATCTATTGATTGTAGTATTATGATAATATTTGGTCATCCTTGCAAGTAGTAGATAGGCAACCTTCATGTTGAGGGAGATTTGGAATTTAACAGCTCTGAGAAATAGCATTGTCCTTCACTGGTAACTGAGTGTTATGCATTTTGAGTGGCTGTTCTGATGTAATTTCAGTAAATAAGACACTCAGATTATGCAAAGTAACATTTAAGTGCTATTTATTAGCCCTAACACAATAGAGAGGATAGTATAGATAAACTCAAATCCTTCAAATGTTGAGCACTCTTTGAGTTGTGGAGCATCAAATAGGCATCTGATCTGGGTGCAGCACACCATGCAGACCCTGTCTCTGGAAGAGTCATCTCGTTTTGGTAATTTGAATAATTGTATTGTTTTCTCACAAGAAAACAATTCCATTCAGTATTTCTAATGTCCAGTAGAAATAATGTTCATGTGATAACTTCTTGCTGCCCTTTTAGGTAAAGACAAGAACTTACAGTGGTACAATTTCAAGTAGCACAGGGGAGCTGCCTGCAAGCCCTCTGTTACACTTAGCTGGCTATGTTTATTCTGAAGATAAGAGATATTCACGGCACAGCACAGGCTTGGGCCTGCTCAGGTTAACCCTTATGGGGATCACACTGATCAGGGTCATCACACTAGTCCTCATTCTACAGATGAATTTTGAAATATACTGGACAAAAGAAACCATGTTACAGGGATTATCATACACTAAATAGACCCCAACTGAGTTAGATTCAGCCGCTCACAGTATTCCATAAAACCAGTTCTTATAAAACTCCAGGAGGATTTCCCATTACTCATAATTTTCACTAAGAAAGAAAGGGCTTCTTTCCAAAAGCACTCTTGCTTTAAGGTCAAGGTTACTCATCAGTTGGGCTCTCATCAGATTTAGGCAGATCCTGCCAGATTTCTAAATATCTTTTCCTGAGGCTCTCTGAGCGCCGCATTGTCATCATTTTAGGCTCTGTCAGAGCAGCAGCAGTGTGGCTGTACAGCTGCCCAGGCAGGAGCTTGCCTGGCTGGAGCAAAAGCACTGCGTCCTGCCAAGCCCAGCTTGGTAACACTTTTGAGAGAACCTCAGTGAAAGTTCATGGAGTGGTTCTGTGCCAGGGACACGAGCGACTAATTGCAATTAATGCTGTCGCAGTCGCGATTTGCCCCTAGATGGCAGTGATGGCTGCTCTTTGGCAGTATGGGCCGTGTTTGCAGGTATTTGTTCCATCACATAAAGGCCTATTGTTCAGTAAGGCCATAAATTTCCACTGAAAAGACAGGAAAAAATTACTGACTTATCTCTCGGGCTTCCTAAAAAAATTTTAAGGGCACATGATTATATTAGGATAAGTCTCTACTTTTTAAAGTCAATTATGTAAACTGGACAATGTTCTTGTAGACAATAACACCCATTTTGGCATGTATGGGTATTTTCAGTTATCTCGTCCATTGCAGATGGGGTACTAGAGTACATGAAGCCATCTCTACAAAGTAGTTTGAGTCCATGGAACTCAATGAAGGTGTTAGTGAAAAAAAAAAGGGGACAAGTGATTTCATAACTTAACAGCCACGTGATGGTTGTCCTTGCTATATTTGCTTTTAAATTGAGATAAAATGGCAGACATAAAAAAACTTACCTTCAGTCTTACTGACAACAAAACAATTACTTTCCAAAAGTACAATTACAAGATGTGCTGTTCCATGGACAGAGCTACTGTCTGGATATCAGTGACATGATTTTTTTGTGCTACAGTATAAATCTCAGGACTAGCATATGCTTATTCGTTTTGTGTGCTTGTTATGGCAGGCACTGCCTTCAGTAAAGGTGTCCTTTTTGTTTGCATTTGTACTGCAGCTTGTCATGATTGACAATTAAGTAGTAGAGTAACAGAATTTAGAAACACAAATAGTGATCTCAGTGCCACGTCTGAAGTAAGCAGTGTGACCATAGGCCCAGACTGAGGTTCTCTACCATAATACATCTCAGCATTTGGATGTGTGCAAATTCCAGTCAGAGCACCTTATCTGCTAAGTAATATGTCATCAGACATTGGTCAGAGCCATATGGTCCTGTATTCTGACTGAGCAAAGATAGTTTTTATGTGTAGACAAAGAATCAGAGCTTTCATCATCTGGGTTTAGTTTCCAAGTTTTTCAAAAACTCTATAGACCTTCATCAAATCACTAACCACTGCCTCATTTCCCTGTGCTGGAAATGGGACGGTACATTTTATTTTCTATCCAGTTTAGCCTGACTTGTCAAGTTGTGTGTGCTCTTGAAAGAGTGAATTTCTCTCTTGTTCCAAATGAATGCATATCTGTGAGCCTTGAGTTTTGCATGAATAAAGGGAACAGAAATGGGACTTTCATTTATGCTGTGTATAGGGGAAAATACTTATCAGCTGCTGGATGTACGAGATTCCCCTATACTTAAATGCTCAACAGTCTTCTGACTGTTCTTAGTTTATCTACACTTGGAGCTCAGTGGTCCTATACAAAGGATGTGAGCGTAGCCAGGTAGTGCAGCGTAGAAGAAGAGAACTGTGAGGTGCAGATAATCCTATTTAAGTGGTTTAACCCCTTCAGGAAGTCTGCAGCAAAGCTGAAAGCTGAATCCCTCAATCCTACCTTGAAAGAAGGAGCTGACAGCAGATGGTTCCTCACCATCTCCAAGAGAGCATATATAGCAGTCACATCTGCCAAGCACTCTCTGGTGATGACTCATTGTTTATTTCTCTAAACATGGTGTCTATTGTAGAATGAAGCTGTGTATGTCATTTGAGTCCTTCCATCCCCTAAATTATCTGCTGTCTAGGCTGACTGTCAGCATAGAGATCAGCAGATCCAGACTGAGGTGATAGCCTTTAGCTTCAAGCATGTGCAGAACCCTTTCAAATCTGCAGTTTTCTTAAAATGTTTTCAGGCCATGGATTAAGAGACTTGCTCTATAGGATCTTCCTGGAACTGTGACAGATGGAGGGCTGTCACCCAGCATGTGGTAAATTACATTTATCTGGCTCTGCATAAAATTGGTTTCAGAATCTCGGAGATCTTCTGTAAGTGAGAATTTCTTTGTTATAAAACAGATTACAGCATTACAGAATATCTGGAAGGACAATTCTGTTTTATCTTGCTCTGCTAGCATCCTTAGAAGACTAGATATGTATAAAAGCATATGTCTGATCCAAACCAAAGCTCAGTTTGAATGAGGATGTCATTATGGAGATCATAAGCATATTATCCATTTAAAAGTTTTTAATTATCATGTTTCCAAAGAATAAGAACATGAAACATGGCAAAATGTCTTAGAGATCAGTAATACCTTCTTTAGGGGAATGTACAAAAGGTACCATGATCACAAAAATCTGCCTTTAGAGGAAGTTTAAATATAAGACCCAATTAATAAACTATTTTTTGCCTAGACCTCTTATTGGCTAGTACTTAAGTATTGTAGGTGCTTTTTCACAAAAAGAAATTGAAATTAAACAGATTGTTTTCAGAAATCTTTTTAATATCCCTGTAAAACCAGAAAAACTCATGTCAAGCAGCAAACACATCTGTCAAACAGCTGCAAAGATGATGCACAAATATGGAGAAACAAATAATGCTATGAAGATTGTCTTCTAAATCCAAAATGCTTGTTCCAAAGCACAGAAAAAAACCACCTTTGCATAAAGTATAGGAATATTTTCACTGAGAAGCTTATTAAAGTTGTGATACAAAAAGTGAATTGTGCATTCATGTGCAGTGTAGTGCATTCATTGCCTAGTACATGTGAAGTAATTAAAATCAAAGTGAAAGGCCAAATACCAAACAAAGGTAACAAAGTTATGAAAAAAATTTAGCTGATGACATTTGACAAAATTGTACGAACAATCCCTTATATGCAACATAAAAATAGTAAATGCAGAATGTAATGAGAGTAATGCTGTGAAGATGGACCAAATGAATTTAAGATGAAACATTGGGTTCTCTATGTTTATACCGATATAATTCCTGGATTACTCCTGGATTTATTTAGCATTACTCTGAAACTTTATCAATATGCTGAAATTAGCATCTGGCTCACATAATATATTGCATTTCTATCTTTTGCGGCCTTCCAGCAGACTATTGGAGGGCAGAAACTAAAAAATGGGCCTTGGCCTTTAATTATAATTGTATTACAGCAGATTTTTCTAGAAGTCATACTTTTAATTTGTGTTTAAACCCCTGTTCTTTCTGAACCATAAACCTCTTATTGATAATGAAAATAAACAGGTATTTTATTGTCTTGCTTCTACAGCAGTTTTATATTCAATGCCTCAATATTTTTTATTTTCCTGTAATCAAAGAAGCTTTAAAAATATGTACAATTCAGTTCAATTCTTACAGTTTCCTATGTTTACTCTTCTGATTGGCATCCAATTGCTTCCATATATGTCACCTTCTAGATAAAGGATGTAAAAGTAGTACTATAGAAACAAGTGCAATCTTATAACTTTTACAGCAGATTAGTGCTCAAATCCATTAACATGAACAGAAACACTTTTTACAAGAGAAATAAACTGTACAGAGAGTTCTTAATTTAAAGATCTGATTCAGCCCCTACTGAAACCAGCAGGACTTCCCATAGATTAGTTCAAATCTTATGTAAGAATTGCAAGATAGTTAATCAATAGAAAGCATCAGGGGAAGATGAAATGTATGTGTGTGCCACAATGCACACACAGTCATTTCACCTGGCTTAGTATTGCATTCTTTTTTACATGGATGTAGAGTGAAAGAATACTGGTGCTGTCTACATCTGTTCATAATTCTGGGCTCTTCCTTTGAGGAGAACCAATGAGGGTTGAAAGGCATCCCATCTCTTCCGTCAGTTTTATGATTTAAAATGTATAGTGAAGGTGGCATAAACCCCCTGGGCTGAAGTGATGACTGGTGATGGTTCTACGTTGTTCAAGCAAGGAAAGGTAACCAAATTGAGTCCTTCCACACAAAAGCATAACTACTTGAGTAAATACTGATTTGCAGTCCAGAAGCCAATAGTGCACAGCAATAGATGAGGAACAACAAATCTTCCATGAGCAGCAGCAAAATCTTAGATCTTTATAGTTGCCCTCTGGAAAGTAAAGCTAATTCCAAAGGCTGCTATATCCCCATCACAGTCCCAAAATGTTTTCCTAACAATTAATAGATTATTACACAGGACACAAAAATTGTCCATAGCAATTTAACACAGCAGTGTTGCAATGCTGGCTGGCAAACTTGAGCCGAGATTTAAATGACTTACCCAGGAAGGTTTTGACATGCCTTAAAAATCAGAGTAATCTAAAAAAGCATGTAATATAACACTTGTCTGTGCTGGCTTAACATCTCTAAAGTAATTGCTGAGTGGTCCCTGGAGTCCAAGGGGAATAGCAACAGGGAAGAGTCATATTGTACTCAGTAGGAATCCATTGCTTGGAGGATCTGAAGGACTTCCAGCACAACTTCATAACAGAATAAATACTCATCCTGTATGCAGAGAAACCAATGTGAAAGACCTGGTTACATTCAAATAAATTCTAGACAAAGAGGGATGGAGTAGCTGAAATGCTCTTTATAACATCATCATCTTTGTAACATGGATAAAATCTTAAATATTACAGAGAATCCTTGCTCTTTTTGTTCCATCACTTGTAAAAGTTCAGGAACACTGTATCTTAAGCATGTGCTGGACTCTCATTTAGGTCAGTGAAGGTTATCTATCTGCTTAATTTTAGTCACATTTTCAATCATTACCCTGAAGAAAAATATATCAAGGCCTGTGCTAAAATATTTACCTATAAGAAGAACTTAGAATCATAAACTTATCCTAATCTTTTCTTGCTCTTATTCCCACCATCTGTTTTCTCTAAACTGAGTTAGCTGCATCTTGTGTTTTCCTGTGTGAAAAACCATTTCAGGAGTGGGTTTAACTCAGCAGTAGAAGGGTTTACTTGGTGATGAAAACTTAGCAATAGCAAGAATTCAGCTGAAGGCTGCAATTTCTGCAGGGTAGAGTTTCTCACTGATTTTGAGACCCTTGCTTTTCTTCTTGTTAAAAACAGAAAAAGGGGGAGGGCGGCTGTATCTGTAGTATATTGCTGCTTGGCTTTTATTTCAATTATTTAGTAAAAGACAGGCTTTCATATTTGAAACTAGATGCCACTTGCATAGAAGGCTATTATTTTCCACAAATGAGAGCACTAAAATTACACTTTAAGCCCCAGATTTATCAAAGCGTGTGGATATGTACCACTGATTGAAGCTTTTAAAAATCATAATCTAACTGAATAGTGAGAACTTACCTTAGTTTGGATCATGCCAAAACGCTGATCTCGCAAATCTCTCACTATCTGCTTGATGCTGAACTGTAAGAAGAGAATAGTTTTTATATAAGAAAAATTTAAGCATATTCTGATGAGGAAGCTGTGGCTCAGTTCTTTTAGAGATAGCATATTTGTAGTTATTACCTTTGTTTTTTTTTAAAAAAGCTGGCTTTAATCACCTGTTTTGTTAGGGTGAATTCTAACAGAAATTACTCTGTTCTAAGATGCCCCCACCATGTTGTTGACATCCATACCAGTTTGTAATACTTAACAACAATCTGTTTGATACTTACACATAAATCTTTTTCTATATAGCTGAGCAGAATTTCAACACACAGCAAAACTCCACTTCTTCCACTGCCAGTGCTGCAGTGAGCAACAATAGGTCCTGTACTGTGAGCTTTTCTCATGTAACAAATAAATTTTACAAGGTGCTCAGCCAGTTGGGGAGTATTGTGGTCTGGCCAAGTGGTGAATTGCAAATGACTTATAATGCGCTTCTCTTCTGTCTGGAAGAGAGAGACCAAAAAGTTTAAAAATTATCAGTCCCAATACCAATTTTCAAGGAATTCCACTCAAAATTTTCATTTACCTTTATTCTTTGCCAATTGTTTGTTTACCCTACAATTCTTCAGCTTCTTATACTTGACTCTGCTAATGTTTCTTTATGTTACCAAAAATGCACTCAGAAGACACAGGCCCAGGACATTTACATTACGGTACTGTCTAAAACTGTTTTTTTTAGCTGAATTAAGCCTTACTCATAGAAGAGTAGTAATATGACAGCCATGATAATAAGTGCTATCCTGGATAACAGATATGAAAGAATAACTTGCGATTAGATACTCAACAGAAGAACTAACTAAAAATGCTTACAAGACTAAATAAAATGTAGATTAAATGAAGAGTAATGTTAATTGAATAGCCCTGGGTCAATACTTCTTGTTGCCAGCTCACAACAACACATTGAGCTGAATACTAAAGAACTACCTGTGTTTTACTTTCAGAATTTGAATGCAACTATAAATTTCTGATAGAGTAAACCTGTGGCTTTCTGTAGTAGTTTGGTATTGGTCCAGTACAAACACAGCACACTTAACACTGTCACTTAAACAATCACATAAAACACACCTTACCATCTTAATAAATTGTCTTTTGGGAAGGCTCTCATCAAATGCTTTACTGTGCTTCACATTCAGTGTCTTTTCCTCAAACAGAGAAATTGTTATCTTGATGGAAAAGGCACCAAGTTAGTCTGGCACAGGTACAAATCTTTTAATTATTCCATTAAGTAGTATGTCCTGCAGAAGGTTTTGCAAAGCTTTACTTACAATTGAGGCAAGACTGATGGACTTATAGTTGCCCTGATTTCCACATTCTTACACGTGGATTTTGTATTTGCCAAGTTTCTAAAAATGTGCTGCTAGATTTGTAGTTTCATGTGTATTCATGTCTTTTCATGAATGAAAAAAAGTATAATTTGTTTTAAATTCTCCTATTTTCATCCAGCCACCATTACAGAATATGAATTCACTCTGGCACAGATGTGATTTGATGAGAACCATAAGCAATTCTGCAAAACACTAAACGCACGAGCTCTGTGACTATTAGAGGACTCATTTTTTGAAGTTCTTATCCAAAAGGCTGTAATATCAGATCCATTGCTTGTGCAATGTGCAAAGAAGTATTATATGATTAACCCTAATTTCATGCCTATTATTCAGATTTTTACATTCCTAAAAAATCAGAGCACATGTTATGGAAGAAACAAATGATACTACTAGTATCTACTCACGTTCAATATATAATCAATTTCATCATATATGAAACTATTAAGTCTACTCAACTTACCTGCTTGTTGATCATTTCTATTTTTCTAATTATGAAGTATTCCAGAATCTGGTAATTGTCCAACCTGAGATGGAAATTAGCCAGGTCTTTAGAGTCATTGGGAGGTTCAGGCCAGTATCGATGACATTTGACTTGCCCTAACTCGACTTCTTCTGTCATCATGGCAATCACATCTGATTCACTCTCCCAGACCATTTGCCAGAAATCCATCATAGTGGATGGCAGAGGCCCTTGGGTTACAATATAGAAATGTTCCTCTTCTCCAACTTTCATTCTAATGTAACTTGCATTAATGTAGCCATTCTTTTCTCCCAGGGGAACTCGTGTCTTATCATCTGTATGGAAACAGAAAGATGCTATTTCAGGTGTGGATCTGAAATAGTTTTACCATCTCCAGCACTCATTACATAGGGAACCTCAGTCTCTCCAGCAAAGTATGGCTCTGGATTCTAGAATAGAATTAGAATAATAGCACTAATATTAATTACTGGTAATAGGAGTTCCCACAGATCAATTGTACGGTTCACTGCACCTTTATTTGTCTCAAGATACTTGTGTAACATTCTGACAAGCCTTCTAATTACCATAGGATTGTTTGGCAGTGATTCAAAATAGTGTATCCAGTGCTGCTTTTAATGTATTGCATAGGAATATTATCCCTGGATATTGGTGTTATAAACTAGGAAAACTGCTGGAGTTTAGAAAGACATCAAGGGTCCAGAAAGTGTTCTCTTCCTGTCATGATACCTCTCAGGGAAACATTGGGCTATATTTTTGGGGAATCCTTGTTAATAACAGTCATTCAGCGCTTGGACTCAAATCTTTCTAAAATGACTTCTCATCGGTGATGAAACTTGTTTCTAGCTCAGATCAGAGACGAGCAGCTGAAAGGGCTGGTTGGATATTATGCTTTAAAATACTTTTGAAAGCATCTTTATCTTTCAAAGAGTTATGTAACTCCATGATTTCCACTATATTATTCAGAATTCCACTGTGTCACAAGCAGTAGATGTAGCCTTAAGTTTAAACAGATTTAAAGAAATGGTAGACTTCCATGCCCACAGAAATGTAGTTCAGTAATTCTGAGAATGAGGGAAGAAAACACCAGGACAATTGATCCTCTTCTAGACCAAGTCCTGCTTGTGGAAGATGATATTTTGGAAAATTACATTTTGTACAGTACATACATGCTTATGTGAACTCTCTCTTTTGGAAAAACATCATTAGTCGTAATTAAATATTTCATTATTAGTGAAGCTTTTTGTGACTGAGGATATGGTGAGATTTGCACCTCTTACATCTCAGTGTTATAACTGTTTTTCTGTTTTCTGATGTCTTTGTTCACCCAATGTATCTTTTCATTACTGTGCATACTTACAAGGAAGAATGTCTCGGTATCTGTTTTTATTCTGGTTTTCTGGGGCTTTGCCGGTTTTGCAGTCATCTATTGGTTTCACATGTTCTAAAGCCTAGATCAGAAAGCAAATAGTCAATCCACGTTGTTCACATCCTCTACAGACAACTTTTACAGTGTCAGTGTAAGCAAACTTTACTGTGGTATGTGACCCAAGACTGGCAAAGAGACTTCTTACAGAAGACAATCAGTACACCATTCTCAAGGCTTCTAGGCAAGGAATTCAAGTTGCTTTTTATTTCCTTCAGCCTGAACAACCTTTCCAGAGTTTTCAAGTGAGATTTCCAGCCCTCATCCCCAGCCTCTCTCATTACAAGTCCCTGTTGTGTATTGCTGTATGAGAGATGTTTGGAATAGTGTCTTGGTCAAACGTCAGCACTTATAGTTGATAACCTACTGACTAAAGCACTAACTACTGCACTATTATCAGTGCAATAATGACAGTGAATACTTTTCAGTGATGGAGAAAGTGATTAGTATAGGGAACAGCATCAATGATACTAAGTGCAAATCATATGGTCATTAAGTACTTCATTTTAGATCTAGAGGAACAGAACATAGTGTTTTTGGAAGCAGGAATGTGGAAGTTCATTTTCTTTACAGTTTTCAGTTACTTAGTCTTATTTTTGTACCTATTTGATATGCATTACACAATGCTCAGCAATCACATTATACCACTATACAGTCTATATGAACTGAAATACATGTGACAGTTCTTGAACACCTTCCTCAGCTACTACAGGTTTTACTCAGATAAAATATCCATTGGCTTTGGTAAACAGTTCTTTCTCTATTAGATCTTCATGTTTTCTGTGCAAACGTGTGACTCAGCTCATAGTATGCTATAGTACACCAGAAATGGAATAGAATGGAAGAATGGAAATCAATGCATGCCCTTGAGCCTTCCAGGGAAAGTCAGCCAATACTATACACTTGAGCCGTTGGGATTTTGTATCCAGAAAGTCAGAGATATATGGGCAAGTGAAAGAAACTGATAATGTTGCAATTACTATGGAAAACTGGTAGCAATCTATTTCACTGGTACATCCTTTAAAAGAAAATTCACTACTGTGTTGAAGAGTGATGAATCTGTTCTTTGGGGATTTGATGATAACTGAATTCTCTATTTATGCCCTGAAACAAGAGATTTTATATGCCTTCCTAATTTTACATTTTTTCATTATTTAAATGCTATCAGATGTAATTATGTGTTTTCATTATCTATGGAGTTACATTACTTTTTCATTTCACAAAATTCCTGACTTTAATAGCATCTTGTGGCAATGAGTTCCATGGATAACTGTTGCACTGTGTAAAATATTTTCCTTTTGACTAAGTGTTTCTACATTAGTGAATCCCTAGAAGCACAGATTTCTTGCGTAGTGCAGCCCTTGTGATAGTTCTTAGGCAGACGTTCAGCAGAGCTGAGGGGGTAATGGGAAAAAGTCAGTCTAGGAAAAAGTGATTCATACTCTACTGTTGTGTGTTATATATTTTCATTCCATGTGGACAGTATCTTTGGATAGGGAACAGTGGAAACCTGACCTGTGCAGAAAGAGAAAGATCCAAATACTGTAGTGTCATACAAGCATCAGAGTAGAAACCCCATTCTGGCTGGAATAGTTCTCAGAGAAGGTGGATTGAGTAAAGATACACAAGCTGATCTCCCATACAGTATGCAGAAGGCTATTAAAAGTCACTTTTTTATCTGTGCTAAACAGTTAGGTCTTAAAAAGGAATCAGACTTTACCATAAACTCCTTTAACACCTCTTGATTCTCAATCTGCAACTGAAGGCCTTGAATAAGACCTGTGATGCCAGTCCATGGATCTACTCCAGACCGTGATGGCTTCAAGTTAATTAACTGAGTCAGTTCATCTCCAGAAGCAAAGGTTGTGTCTATATATCAACAACAACAACAAAAACCACAAAACCAAAACACAGCAATAAAAGAAAAAACAAACAAAAGTTTTAAATTATTATTGGTCATAGTGCAAACTCTTGGCTTTAAAAACTATGGAGCTGCAGGATGTATATACATTTTGATGCTTACATTGTGGAAGTGAAATGTGAGAAAACGTGAGAAAATATTTTTGGCCTTACTTATGTTCACAAGAGAAAGAAGAAGAAGTTAGCACTATGGATCCAACTATTGCAACTTATTTCCTCATACAGTCTGTTCTAAATAAACTGTTCTTGCTGAACTGTAAACTTTAATGCTAGTTTATACTGATATAGGAGACTCTGGCCACATCTTCACAGGGAATTGCCCTCATCTTTCCAACACTTTCCTGAAAATTAGTATTGCCACACTCCACTGCTAGGAATAATCATTGCAAATTCTTCCTTTCTGAAGTAAGAAAATATTTTTCTCCTCATCTTACCTCACACTCCGCTTCAAGAAAAAGATGTGAACTACCTTTCATGCACCAAAGTCAGGATTCAATTTTACTAATTAGCTCATCCTGAAGTACATGTTCTGATCCAATACTTGACAGATGAATAAAATGTGTAAACACTATCTCTCCAGAAATATCACTACTCTACTGGAAAAACTTTTGTTACCATTTTGAGCAAAAACAGTAGCTTGTTTGGTAGAAATTAATGGTTTGTGGCAGGAGAATTATGAATTTGCCTTTTTTACTCATAGGCTACTGTTGGCAAAGAATAAAATAACATGCCAGCTGTCTCAAAGTAAACCTGATTATATTTTTCACACATTTGTTATAGGCTGAAGACAAGGAACAGTGCTCTATTCTCCTCTTCTAAGATATTGTCGCTACTCTTATCTATTCTCTGCTAGAAAAGTGTTGTGCTTGCTGTGCTTTTGTCTGGGCTACAACTTGCCCCTGCCTTGTCTGAGCTTCTAAGAAACTTTCTGCTCACTTTCTATTCTCTAACCCTCACAGATGTGAGGCTGTTTTTATTAGCTAGTTGAGAGTGCCAGTGAAGAGAGATCCCCACTCCAGACAGAGCACACTAGTTCCCATACACCTCTCTTTCCTTCCAGATCAAATGGAATTTTAAATCCCTGAACTCTGTGCAGGTAGTAGTTGATATATCAGTTAAAATTTTCTGTTTGCTCACCAGCATGGCTTGGTAGTGTGAGGAAGATAACTGTGGTTTGCTTCTGATGAGAGTCATCAGCAATTCATTTCTTCCACAGGGAAAAAAGAAGCAGGGAGAGAGAAACCTGTATTTCAGAGAATCTATGGGATAGTGCATCCTCAGTGTGATTCCCTTCACAAATTATTCTCACTTGGAGCAGAAGGAACCTAATTTTCATACAGGAACAATTAGGCAGATTCTTTTTGTAACCTCTTCTGGTGACAGAGAGACTTTTGCACCTGAGCTGTGAAAGTGCTTCAGTATGTGCTTAAGCAGATCAGTTCTAGAGGTTTAAATGAAATTGTTATGTGTAGTGAAATTCAGTGATTCTGGGAGAAAAGTCTTGAGATAGAATTTGACCCTTCATTCTGCGTTTTTGTTTAAGTGTTTAATTTCCTTTGTTGAGCAGTTGTATGGGAACAGTAAGAGTGAGAGAAAAGAGCTCCTAATGTATGTCTTCTTTTGGAGGTGCGTAAGTTCGGATGGCCTTCATATGTGCCTGTGGTAAAAATTGCGTCTTAAATGCCCTTTGAGATTCAAAGAGCAAATCCTTAGCTTATATACCAGGGACTAGTGTGCTCAGTGTATGTGTACGGAGGAGCTGGGCTATAACATTAAAAAAGCAAAAGAAGTTTTGGCATGGTTACTTCTAGGTAGAACGGGAATCCTGTGGGGCATAACATCATCTTCAGTGTTCCAGCTGTCTGACTTAGACTGTTGATTTTCTCTTCTGCAGCCTTCACATTCTGCGTATTTCTGTGACCTGTAAAACAGCATTAGTTGAAGTGGGAGAAGTTTTGATACTCTAAACTGTATAAAGATTTTGTATTTAGTTTATTTTTGATCACTTTTAACTTTTTTGAGCAACTGTTTTCAAGAATTAGTCTGAACTCTGAAGAACAGAAGTTCGAGGAGTAGTAGCGTTTTGTCTGGAGTATTGTTTGTAAATATAGATAGTGAAAAACACTATTATCTGTAGTGGCTGTTGGATTTTTTTTTCAGAGATAAGAACATCCTCTGAATTAAAAGTTGCTCAAAATGACTGGAGATAATGTTTCTGACAGTTACAGACAATTTTTAATGTATGACATTTTTCAGTTGTGAGGCATTCATAGCTTAAGTGGCTTTGAGTGTTACTTTTTCCTAAAGTATTCAGAAAATTTTAAGGCACTGAACTATCTTTTAGGTAGAAGATAGGTGTGCAATGGAGAATACAGCTATAACGTGCAGAATGGGTTAGACATTCCTCTACTGGCTAACTCATATACCCTCACACCTAACATTTAACTATGTTAGTAGGCTTAACCATATCACAGTCTTACGCTATCCTGTCCTATGTGTGATCATAATACATATTGTTAGAAATTGAAAAAGGTACACTTAAGAGGGAGAATAAGATAAACAGTAGCAGCTTTGCAATATCACCAACCATTGCAGGCTGCACATGTTCAAGTTTTTGCACAAAACTTTTGCACATTGAAGACAGAAATACTGGAAAATACTGATTGTAAAAAGATTCAGATTACTGAACAGGAGCCAGAAAATCATCCTATTTACAAAACAACCAGGAAGGATACTTGTTATCCCTATGTATGATAAGGTAACTTTGTATTAGCTATTAGAAGTGTTTATACCCCTTGCACTCAGAGCAAAATAATTTAGAAATAATCACAGCTGATTATCTGGTATACCACAAGATAATACTACATTAGCAATAAGATAATAGCAAGGGGCACTGAGTCTGTGTTCACATGGGTGTTCTCAATTATGATACTCTCAGAGCTTCTTTCAAAATTTATCTCTGAAAGCAGATAAGTTATGGAAGATTTTCATCCCTAACTGATAGGCCAAATACATTTTTTACAAAATTTTGTTTTAAATGTGAATATTTGTCCTTTTATTCATTTATGTGGGTTATAAGTGATAAAAAAATATTTCATATATTCTGCCTCATTGTAATACACAAATCTGCCCCTGTGTTATCAATACTCCATTATTCTTTTATTTCCCATTATACTAAATATTTGAAATTTGAAGTAAGATTCTTCTATTCTTATAAAATGTACTTGCTTTGGAGTAACATCCTCAAATTCTCTTGATTCCCAGACGTCCGGAGTTCACCATCTGTTTCACTACAGTAGCACAGGGTCCAGCCCAGGCTGCAAGATCTGTTTGGAACACTTAGTGAAACCCACAGACACTCTGCCCACACCAAAGTGATGGTGCTACAACTGTTCTCTCCTCTCCTCAGCTGGAAAGGCTATAGCTGGCTTAGGCAATTCCACATGAGCCGTTACACCTGGAAGCTTTCCTTCCATTTGTCTTAGTAGTTGTGTGGAAGCTGTTTAGCAGCTCTTACTGCAGATGGAGCTGCATTCCAATAGAACTGTGTCTCTGTCGCTGGGACATGAGTGCATTTGCATACCGTTACTAGGACAGCCCCAGAAATATAAGAATAAATTATCCATACTATTTATTTTAATAGTTTTACATCATTTGAAAGACTTACCTGTCTGAAATGTTACTGATGATATCCTTATAGTCTTGTCCAGGCAGCTGACCTTGAAGAGGAGAATTGTGTGTACTTTCTGGATCCTGCAGGTTTCCAATAAGAAAAAGCTGTGAAAAATCAGTACATAGAAACATCAAGAATATAATTACTTTCATCAACATTCCTTCTTATTTCTGACAGAAATATGTCCTTCACTCAAGAAGGAAAGGGAAAACAGAATAGTTTCCTCTTTCAGAAGAAAGTATATATTGCAGTCTCTACTAAGAGTAAAAAGTGGTATCAGCTGCATTTGTGAGTTTTAGAACAACACGGTCTTCAGACATCTCTACAGGTTAGAGTGCACAACTGAACTTTGGAAAGGTTCGTGTTTGTTATATCCCCTCCAATCTCATAAAGCAAATGCAATCCCAGGAGTCATGAGTCACACTCATCACCAGTTCTTGGTGGCAGAAAGCACCACTGTCTGAGATGGGACTGTTGCTAATAATTTACCTTTTTTATCGCAGACACAACAATGGCAGTGGTAGAAGCAGCGTGCAGCTGCTCTACGGAAGAAACACTCAACTAACAGGGAAGGCAGACCCTTCATTACCCTCCCCATATGCAGCAGAAGCTGGTTTTCCAGCTTAGAGAATAATAACTAGGTTCTGCTTTTAAATAATTATGCAGGACACCTGCTGTTACTGTATAGAAATAATTCCTTTTCAGATGTAACAGTGATAGATAATTATTTAAATTTTTGTTCAAAGTGGCATTTCTTCTTCTTTCCCAGCTTAATATTCCAGATGCACTCAGAAACTGCCCTGGCATACTACACAGTATGAACTACTGAATGTCCCACAGAATCTTGATGGTAGCTGCCACTTTTACCTATTTCCTTACCTTATTTCCCCATGAGAATAGGGACATTCATAGCTATTTAACCATCTACTCAGATTCTGCACCTACTGACTACATAGACTGGAGACTGTTATATTGATTTTTGGTTTTAATTTGCAAAGAAAAGGTACTTTACTGGTTCTTTTTTGCATTTTTTCAGTAGTTTGTCATTTTCAAAGTCTGGATCTTCGGAGTAGATGGCTGCTGTGCTCTATAAAGGCATAAATAGTTTCTATTCATAGGAGGCAGCTAAAGGCAAGGTGGAGATAATGAAGAAAGAGCTAATGGAACCAATTCAACAAAACCACTTAGCACATGTCTAAAGTTAGGCATATGCTGTGCTGAACTAGATAGCCTTAACCATATTTACTTTAAAACCATTTTAAAACTAAATTTATGCCTTAACACCTTACTAACTTAGGGATCTCATAAGGAACTTGTAACCTTACTACTATCTCCTTCTTCTGGTATTACTTCTTGGGTGTACTTATTTTTCAGATCTTAGACATTACCTTGTTTTGATATTACATTTCACCTATCTCTAAAAGTTTGGTTCCAACACCCATCCCAACAGTACATTTAAAACCTCCTCAAGCAAATTCAGCGTATTTATGTCAAAAATTTCTACCATTTTTCTTTTTCTTGTTTGATTATATTGGTTGAATCTAGGTTTGTTATTTTTATTTGAGAAGACCAAAATTTCTCACATTTTCTGAAGGGGTTTACAGTTCTAAACTTAGAAATTATAGATGCTATGCAATTTGATTTGGAATGTCTTGGAGGATTTACTAAGTTTCAAAACATAACTATGTTTGAAGAAATCTGGATGCCTTAGAGGTATGAATATTATTGGAAGACAATTGAATAGAAATCTTTTCATGTATATAGTTAAGAAATGCTGAAAGAATGGTAAAATTAATAAATTATTCATTCTAGTATTATAAAGAATCAGAACAAGACTTGCAACCTTCCTTCCCCCCATCCATTTAGCATATGTATTATATGAGTCATATGCTCTTAGTTCAGTAGAGTACCCTGACTCACTCCAATGTCAGCAGCTCCAGACATTCCAGTACACTTCCCTTTCATTAATATTTTTTCATTAAGAAAGTGTGGTTCTTGCCCGCATTGCAGGAAACCCATTTTGTAAACAAAGATATGAGTGCATTGCCTGATAACTTTTGATAACTTCTCTGATTTTACCTTGTTGCACCTCTGGTTGGAGCCTTCTTCCTTGTCACTGAAAACAGGTTGAGCTCGCAGGCTTTCCTCAGCTGAATTTCTAGCTGAATACCAGAAAACAAAATCAAAACAAAATGCATGAAAATATAGATCCATTTCTTCTCTGAAGCCTACAACAAAGGACTTGGGCCATGGAAGAGGCACTGAGATACAGTGCTAGAACTGTCACAGAATATGCCTTTCATGGATGCCCTGAGAGGGTTACTACAGCAGAAGTGCCAGATATCACCACTTAAGAATGTATTTTAGCAGCTGGGTTCAGTAATGGGCTGTGATTCCCTCAGTGAATTGTGTAAAATGAGGTAAAGTTAGGCCAAGATTTATGGCTTAAAAACATAAGCTGAGATAAAGCATCTTGCTGCTAAAGTCTTGCAGCTTTGCTTACACTGCATTCCTTCTCTGTGGTCCTGTGTCTTGAACAGCTTAGTCAGTGCTGCAGATCAAGGTGAAGAACATGTTTGTATCTCCAGCTATGAATCAGGACTAACTGTAAAACTGAATTGTTTTGCTAATAGGAAATTTGAATTCATGCAACATATAATCCCACTTTTAGCATATAGCGAGTGGTCACTGCTGCTTACCAGGTTCTGCTTTGGTGTGTGTGGGGGAAGCTCTGTTGCTCTGATTACCCAAATAAGCCCAGTGCAAAGCCACACTTCGGCAGACTGTGAGTTGAACAGTGCCTTGAGCCTTGCGCAGCAAGTCTGTAACTGTTTGGCGTGGCAGCCCAGAGACAAAAGTCTCATTCACCTGAAAAATACAGATTCCTGTAATAGAGGGTTTTTTTTAATCACCTATCCTAGCCCTGAGCAATCTTTACAAAATGTCTTTACACTTCTTTGTGTTCTCACTTTCTCCCATTTTGGGGAGAAAATTCTCATTCTTTCCTGACTTGTGTGATTGTCTTCTCTCTACATCTGTATATGATAATTGCCAACAGGACAGAAGTATAGTCTGAGGCAGTAAGAGGGCATTGTTTCCCCCATTCTTCAGATAGAAGATGGAGCAGCAAAGGAAGTAAATGAAAAACAGAAAGGCAAACAAAAAATACTGAAACTCCTGGAGTGGGAAGCAAATCTAATTTGGGGTTAAAAAATGGCTGATTTATATTAAAAGGTGGTAAGGTGGTTAGGATAGTAATATGTTAAATAAACATTCAAAAGCTCTAGTTACAGTGTTCCTTGTTTGTCTTAATCATACCTAACTGGCACCATGACAGGATCTTCCCAGTACCCTCCTGGTTGGCTGTTACATGCATGCTCAGTCAGCTAACACTTGTCTCCCTCATCTTTTCATCTGTAATCCTCACTGGGCACAATTACAGTACAGAGTAGTTACAGTTTGCTGCTTGCTTTGCTATTCTGGGTCTGCCTCAGCTGCCAGGTGTGGAGAGGCCCATTCCCACAGGAGGCTGAACTCTAGGAGAGAGAGGGGGGACCTCAGAACAGTCCTCTGACCATCACGAGCTGAACATCACCTTCTACATGTTACTGTGCCAAGCAACATCAGATTTCCAATCTGCACAACCTTTATATTGAACAGATGCTTATTATAGAGTACTTAGAGAAAATGTAGGCCAAAGCAATGAAGAACAAGCATTACCTTAAGTAGGATGTCACCAACTTGAAGCCTCCCATCTAGATCTGCAATGCTGTCTGGGCTGATGGCTTTTATTAGGATAGCCCTGCCATTTCTTCCACCTACCAGTGCAAATCCTAGACTTCCGTTTTCTGCTTTTTCCAGCTCAATCTTAATAATGAAGTCCTATAATAGAGAAGAATGCAGTCTAAACTGGAGTTTATTCAGGGCTGTATTTTGTTTGAATTTTTATTACCAAGGAATCCCACTGTGCTTTACAGTCCACATTGGCTGATGTAGATTATGGCATATATCCTACTCTTGAATAGATGTATAGAGCTTCCAGGGATCAACATAGGAGCTGCATGTATGTATCAGAAGGAAAATACTACAGACTAGTTTTTGTAC
Source organism: Sakesphorus luctuosus (assembly GCA_013396695.1). Lineage (NCBI taxonomy): Eukaryota > Metazoa > Chordata > Aves > Passeriformes > Thamnophilidae > Sakesphorus > Sakesphorus luctuosus. The sequence goes on along the minus strand of VWZD01013789.1, from coordinate 2,086,887 downwards.
TCTTTTTAATAATTGCTCTGGGGAAAATAACTTCTTAAGAGCAAAGAAATGTGTACTTCTGCAATCCTTTTATACTATATGAAATAAATTACCTTCACTGACAAACAAGGCACTCTTATCCCCAGCATGACAGTAATGCAGTACATACTTCATTCTTTTATAGTTCTATAATGAAAATCTTAATCTTGCAACCCCAGCATACCCATCTCTTTGGCTCTAGCACTTCATTTAGTATTAAAATCAGCTGCCTTTTTAGGGTCAAGCACTATGTCAGAAATAGCAGCAAACTAGAAATGGCTATGGCTTGCAGCATAACTAATTCCAATGTCACAAATAGCAGCCTTAGAAATTACTTTTGCAAGTTGAACATATAAACCATCATGTATTAAATGGTGCAGAAGAAGCAGTAATAGAAATGGCTTAATCAAAAGTGAGAAAATTGTTCAAATTTTTCTGCCAGGTTGGAGGTCTAATTTTAGCAAGAGATGTTCTTTTTTGAAACCACAATCAACAGAAAACTATTAAATGTATTCACATGAAATATTAGTCCCAATGTGGATAATTTCAATTAACATTGCTTTGCATGTGTTTTCATGACCAAAAGTTATGTTTGCACTTGTAAGAGTTTTGAAGCATTGCGTGTTGAGCAGTTTTCCCCCCAAAGAATAATTCCTGTATATTTTAGGAATTCATCATTTCAAAAATGGCCTTATTCTTGCCAAATTCAAACCATTATGGTCTATGTCAGTGCTGCTTAATACTCCAAAGGATTGAGGTAATTTTAACCTCTTTTCAAATGTCCATCTGAGAATTTCAGAATCTAATATATTACAGAAACACAGAATACACTGAGTTGGAAGGGACCCACAAGGACCATCGAGTCCAACTCCTGGCCCTGCACAGGACCATCCCCAAGAGTCACACCATGTGCCCCAGAGTATCATCCAAATACTTCTTGAACTCTGTCAGGCTTGGTGCTGTGACCACTGCCCTGGAGAGACTCTTACAGTGCCCAGCCACGCTCTGTGCTTAATCTCAGATTTCAAAGATTGTTTTGGAAAATGTTTCACAATTACACTCATTTTCCCCAAATCCCATGCTATGACATTCCGTGTATTTTTCCTGTACTACTTTTCTTTCTAAGCAAGAGTCTTTCCCAAGGAAGTGCTCAGTGCATTCTAGTCCATGAATGCTGAAGCAATTCCACATTTCACAGGACACTCTCAAAGTGCATTATATTCATATTTTCAAAGAAAGTGGAGAGAAAGAAAATACATTAAATACCACGACTGAAAAAACCTCACACTAGGGAGCTCACTTCATTTGATGGACCATCTCACACTTAAAGTTGTCACTTACTTTACATTCTGGAGAATCAGGAGTTTTTTGCTGAGCACCACAATTTGTTTCCTCCAAATGTCTCTCTGTGAAAAAAGCAGCAATGATTTTTACATCATTGTACTGGTAAAATGTTTTATAGTATAACACTCAAAATCCTACTCAGAGGCATAATAAAACATTTTATATTTGATACATAAAATACAAAAAATCCAGTGGATTTACGTGAGCTCAAATTTCTGAACTGTGAACTGAGCCTTCTGCACATTATCCCTGGAGTCTTTTTTCCTCCCAGTGAGCAGGTTCTAAAACAGACTTTAAAAGCTGCATGTCACAGCATCAGGGACACTACAGGGGCTACAGGTAATGTTTAAATGTTCTCTGAAACTCCAAGGGAGGCAGATATTTTTATGAAGAATTAATCTGTCCCAGGTGCTGCCAGTACCACCTATAGACTTATTTTCTTTCAGAGGGGGCACAAAATTTTACAAATCCTAATTGAAAAATGTGAAGTTACTTACCATGTTGATGCAACAGATGCTGTTCTTGGGAATTCAGGTTTTCATTTGATAAAGAAATATGGTCCTTCTCTGTCTCAGCTGGTGGCCCTAAAAACATACATGTATGTTTGCTTTGAAAGGCCTCCTGCTAACCTTAGAATCATAGAAATGTTTGGGTTGGAAGGGACCTTAGAGATCACCTAGGTTCCCACTCTCTACCATGGGCATGATCACCTTTCACTAGACCAGGCTGCTCAAAGCCCCATCCAGCCTGGAACTGAAGACTGCCAGGGATGGGACGTCTGCAACTATTCTGGGCAACCTGTTCCAGTGTCTCACCACCTTCACAGTAAAGAATTTCCCCTAATATCTAATCTAAACCTGCCCTCTTTCAATTTGAAGCCACTATCCCTTGTTCTGTCACTACATAGTCTTGTCAAAAGTCCCTCAGCTCTCCTGTAGCATTTTTAGGTACTGGAAGATGCTGTAAGGCCTTTGCGGAACCTTTTCTTCTCCAGGCTGAAGAGCCCCAACTCTCTCAGTTTCTCTTCATAGAAGAGGTTCTCCAGCCCTTGGATCATCTTTGTGGTTCTCCTCTGGACTTGCTTGGACAGGTCCACGTCCTTATACTGGGGGTCCCAGAGCTGGATGCAGCAATCCAGGTGGGGTCTCAGAGAGTACAGACCTGCTGGCCATGCTGTTTTTGATGCAGTCCAGGACACGGTTGGCTCTCTGGGCTGTGAGTGGATATTGCTGGGTCATGAGCTTCTCATCAACCAACACCTGAAGTCATTCTGAGGGCTGATCTCGATCCATTCTTCACCTAGCTTGTGTTTGTGCTTGGGTTTGCTCCAATCCAGGTGCAGGACATTACACATCTTGTTTTATAGGAGCCACAGGTAACTGTTCCAGTGTAGAGTTCGTAACTCTATATCAGAGGTGGATCAGATCTGGTTACTTATTTTAAAAGTGTCTTGAGAAATCTTCGAATCTGCAAAGCTCACGGGGCAAGGCTGCCTAAGCAAGGCCCTACCAGAGACACATTTGCCATGCTTTAGTTATACTATGCTAACTGAGAGTCTTGTGGGATTCATGTGTTGTAGTAAACTGCTTCAGATTATAAAAACAAACACATGACTACATGTGGTAGATTAGGAAATCTGTAACTAGATTGACTTGGAATAATTTCTTCAGGTAACCATATGCCAGTATTCAGATGAGTGTAGGCATGTGAACAGTTTTGGTCCAGGGTTACTTTCTGAGGTCATCTTTGCATGATTTAAAAAAAAAATCGTATATCCAGTCAGGTAAATGAAACTGGGGCTAGGCCTGATTTAATGCTGCAGCCAAACGTACATGGAAATCCTACTTTCATAACTAACACACTTAGCATGCAGTGACCTAGATGTGATACCTATCCTTCCACCTGATGATGCAGATGCAACCTCTGCTTGCTCCTTCTACTCTACTCCTACTGCTAAAGCAATACTAGTCAAGTCTGAGTAGGAAAGATGTTTCCTTAAGTTTTGTATCAGTTACAGCATTACATATCATCCCCTGACAAGAATGCTCTTATATTATCTGAGAGATATTGGTGCTGCTTGTTCCTGATTTTTTATAGTTTATTGATAACAGTTTAAAAAGGTGGTCTAGATGATGAAGTAGTGGCTCATATTAAATAGCAGCTCACAAAGTGCTGGAAAACTCCTTAAAGAATAGTATCAGTCAAAACAGATATTGAAATATGTCCACATAAAATTCCCACTTAATAAAAACAAACTAAAAATAGAAACTCACTATGAAAAATGCAATAAATTATTTTTTACAGAGAGCTATACATTTTATTTCTGTCTTTAAATAGCTACCAAATTTTCTTCAGACCCGTAAAATGGTCATAATAGAAATACTGAATGCCAAGTTACTATATGTTAATAGCTTTTTAAATGCAATGAATCAATATTTTATGGTTATTTTCAAAATCAGAAGCAAGTTTTGAACTAAACCCCAAAAATATTAGCCTTACTTACTATTTTCCTGCTCTATAGGAACCACTGGATTGCCATTTCTGGGGGCAGAAAAAGTGAAATATGTGAGCCATTAAGAGCTGCATGCTTTGTAAAGCACATATTAAAATTATTTGTAGAAACTTAGTTGTCTAAATTGTAGTTGTGCTTCTATTATTTTGTAAATGGTGCTTTTATAAAGAGCATTTATATCAGTACATAAAATATTTTATTTTATTTTATTTTACAGTAGTGAAACATTTTATTTAAAGGGGTTGGGGAAAGAATGAGAATGTTAAATCACCTGTCCCAAAAATGAACTGCTTTCTGGTACATTTTCAATTCAGCTTTGGTTACCCCTCTATAAAGTGGGAATGCCCATTTGTAAGTTCTTTTATCCTATTTCTGTTTGCCTCCTTAGACTGTAAATTCTGGTGATCAGGGAGTGCTGCCTTCTAACTGATTAAACATAATGGGGCAGCAGTTTCTTCTTCTGCTAGACAAATGCAAGTTAATAAAACATTGATAAAGTTTTGAACTATGATAAAACAGGTTTGACAGCCATACTAGCACTCACTCTGGTTATGTACCTTAGTTATTCACAAGCTTTTGGGCTCTGACATTTTTGGAAACTATTTCTGTATCGGTCAAAGACATGTTCTGGTGCTGTACCAGACTACGGAACACAGTAAGTCTAAAGTGCAGCCATGAACTAATGAGGGAAATACTTTACTGCAGGTTACTGTTCAAGCCTGGGATGACTTTTTGTTACGTGCTGCAGATTAAATGCTGCATTTTTAGTTCCTTTGTAAAACATTTTTCTGTTAGAAGTAACTGAGAATTTCCCATTAAACGTAGTTTCTTGCCTGTAGTTGTGACTCTGAGATTGTATGGAGAAGATTGACGCTAGTGGTGTAAATATATTTTCCTTAGGGAACAAGATATATGAAAATGGTGGTCAGCCTTACAGGTTCACATTTGTATTTGGATGATGAAATTTGAAGAGTTCTCATTTGTGTTATGAGTCTACTTGTACTGGCTGTGTTAGTTGTAATTAAAAGGAATTAAGATATCTTGTGAGTGTTACTTATCAGGTTGCAAAATTCAGACCTCTGAGATAAAGTATTTTTCTTGTAGTTTGTCCTGTGTGGATAGTTTGACTTGCTGATGTAAAATTTAGAAACCTGCTTCACCATTAGGATTGAGATCATGTATGCGCAGATTTACCTTGTAGCTTTGATTTGAACATTCTGGGTGGCAGCTTCACACACTCTCACTGCATCATCCAGGCTAATGCCCTCAGTCCACAGTCCACAGATGTAAACAATCTGATCTCGTGGCTGCAAACTGCCTTCCACACTGGCAGGAGAGCCAGGCACTATCTCTAGCACATAAATACCTTGTAACTTGCTTCCAGCTCCTCCTGTTAGCTTCAAGCCTAGAATAATGCAGAGAAAGCATCTTTTGTGGCACTGTGCTTTGAATTTCACTGTCAGTGACATAAAGTCTAGCGGAATTTATGTGAGTCATTGAAATATAGGCTGAACCATTCACTGATATTATAAATAACAGTCTTGCCCCAGAGATGGGGTATACAAGCTGGACTGAGAGAGTGAAATGCCATTAGATGTTAGAAAAAGTATGGAAAAACTTAAGTAGTGTTGTCCCTCTCTATGCTTCAGTGACTCCATAGTGCTTTATTTCATCTGGTGTTCAATAGTCAATTCAATAGGACACTGAGATGCATAGCAGTAACTCCCTCATTCTGAGAGCACTGAAGTGCCTTGCAGTGTTCAGTGTCATAGGGAATGAAGGCCTATGACAACTGAGGAGATACCTATCCAGTGGGAAACTGAATGGTGCAATGACATTTAAGGTATCTCTGAAGAAGCTATTTTCTCGCCTGAAAACAGGATGTTGTACATGAGCAAATATAGCCATACTGTTTCCTGAGTCTACAGTTTTGTCTGTGTGCAGTACTCACCACATTCTAAAGAAATACCAAGATACTCACAATTCTGGGGATTTCATTTAGCGTTTGTATTGCACAATGTAGATAAAGCCTTGTGTCTGTGGTGAATCAAAAATTTGAGCAGAGATCTTTTGAACAGCAATCTGTAGCCCTAACCTGTGTCTCGTCCTTCTCAGATTTTATCTTTTCTTCTTTGTTTCATTTTCTTTCCCTCCAAATAGATCTTTATGTAACTCCACAGGTAGTAGACATTATTATGTAATTATCCACAACATGTATACCAGTAACACAAAAATATGAGACTGGAGATCTGCCAGAAACTTCAGCTGATAGGGTGATAATGCAAAGATAATTTTTCCAACTATCTTCATTGGTCTAATAAGACATATTATTCTTCACTTGTGGGCCTTGCTCAAAATAAAGCTCTCATTCCTTGGTCATGGGTGATGGTGGAGAGCATAAAGGTGTCAAGGACACTCTGAATCATATTGATACAAGAACACAGTTGCTTATGATTATCTTATGATTACTGTAATCCTTGTCCAAAATAGCAAGCACAGTATTTACTACACACCTAGCTGTCCATCGGCACCTTTTGTGAGGGTAATTTCAGGAATCTCGTCTGGCCTAATAGAGGGATGTGGATCAGTGTCAGCACGGCCAACCACAAGCTGCAGATCAGGAGGAGAGCTTTGCAGTAAAGTCAGAACTTCATTGCATGGTAAAGATGTGACATCAATTCCATTCACCTAAATGACAAACAGGAAAAATCATGTTATAGATCTCATTGACCATCATGTACTTCTCTCTCCACTCTGATTTTTCAATATGAACTTAAATTAGGTTTCACTTTCTTGCTGCTTTGCTGTGGTATTCGTGTCAGTAAATGCAACAGTTAAAACTGCAGTTAAGATTTCTTTCTTGAATTTTTGTTTTTCTGAATGCATAGCTTTCATAAAAATAGCTTTTTTTTCTCATGAAACTCAAGGTCTTCTTGCAAAAAGCAAGGAAGAGACTCTAATACAACAAATTGACCATGAACCAGGCTGGAAAAATAGGTTTTATTCATACATTCCACAGGACATAACTCCTGCATCCTTTTTAGACCACCTATCTTATTACAGTAATTCAGTTTATGTCATTTAATTGGGAAGGTGTTTAATGTCTCAATTGTCTTGCATTGCTGCTAGATGATTCATGTAACTTGCCTGGTCATACAATCTGTTTAGTCTGAAATTTATCCCACTGAAGTCAGCAAAATTAGACATTATATGATTCATTTGCACATGTGTACCTTAATATGTGATAAACTGGATGCTACCAAAGGAAGAATGCCAAAGCTAAATTACATTGATCTGAAAATATTTTCCTCTCTGTATAAACTCAAACAATTACTGTACCATAATGATTCTGTCTCCCCTTCTCAGTCTTCCATCAGAAAGGGCAGGGTCATTCAAGATTTCATCAACATACAGGCAGGTGTCCACTTTGTTAAGAACTACTGAGAATCCATAACCATTGTTCTCTGACTTTGTCAAAGTCACAAATACCTCCATTTCCTATTAAAATAAGCACAAGATATGTTTGGTGTAGGCTTTTCTGTTGCTTCATTAACATCTTCCCTTATGTTTTATATGCAGATAGGAATCATAGCCTCAGATGGTATAAACAAGAGTATACATAAGGGTTTCCCTGACCATATTACAGAATAAATTTCCCTTCTTTTTACCTAGTGAAGCTTTATGTTGATTGATTGATTGATTGATAGGGTCTAATAAGGCAGAGAATGCCACCTGGGCCTAGAATTTTGGTATTTGAAATATGTAAAGAATGGCTTGGAGGCCTCTGAGCTGACAAGTGTTGTAATAGCAGGGTGCAAAGATTATTGTTGTTATTGCTATTACTGTCCCACTGAAGGAAATGGCTGGAGCTAAATTTTGTCTGCAGTGCTCTCAGATTAATAGGAATTCAAAGTTCATTAGTGTCAGTAGGAATGCAAACTGTTCCGCATTTGGGATGACTGAGCCTTATATTTTGAACAGTAATTAACACATAGATCACACTTTCTTATCAGGACCATTACAGTAATTTCACTGTAACAAAGTGATTTTCCACATGGGTTTTAAACACGACAAACAAGAAAACAAGTAGTTGACTCCAATTACTTTTAGAGGCTACTAGAGGGCTTTTAGTCCCTGGTACACTGAGAACAGTATTGCAGAATGCTGGGAAGTTGGAGAAATAGTGAGATGCCAAGAACAAGGAAATGGCCTTGAGGCAAATGGTAAACAATTCTAGAGGGCTGTGCATAGTGGAAGGTCTGCTTTACTTGAATATTGTGGATATTCAGGAAAGTAAAATAGAAAAAGAGAAGTCATGTAGAAATAGCTTAGAAAATGAGTTAATGTTTAAGAATGTAACACTCTTAAAATTGTTTCCCATTGTGTTCTACCCATTAGTAATATGGTGCCTATCACATACCTGAATGTAATCTTCATTGTCTTCCTTCTCTTCCTCTGGTTCCTCCAAGTCTTCCCACTCATTGTCACTGTCATGTGTCTCTCTGGCAGGCAGGGATGATGATAGGGGACCATAAACAGGTGGTTGTGGGGTCGCAGTGGTTGCAGGGAGAGTCTCGGAGGTTCCTCCTCGTGAAAGTGGGGTCACAGGCAATGAGCTGATAGTGAGATACTCTTCATCAGTAGGGGTTAGAGAGAGAGTTTCAGGCATACATTTTGTGTTCGATAGGTCAGCATGACTCTTATTAAATATGCGGCTGGAAAATAAAAAGATTGCATATTTTCCTCCATATGCTTTATTAAATGGCCACTGAAAAGTCGACTGCTTATGCATGACCTTATTTTAATTTTAACTGAAGTACTAGTCATGGTATTGAATTGCTGTCTGAATCCTACAGTTAGTATAAAACAAAAAAAAAATCAATATTTTCGAAGTTACTTGAAAGATTAAAAAGCTTTCATGATTTGAAAACTGCCTTTGCAAAATCTTGCACTCTTCTTTAAAGGCATTAGGTTGCTTCTTGATTATTTTTTAATAATGGGACAATGCCCAGACCATTAATTATTTCATCTTACATAAAAAATATTTGTTAACTTTTCTTGTAAGTAGTATACAAATTACAATACCACTACATTTCTTATATTTGCATTTGTCTTCAAAAAGGAATGACAGCTACATTTCTGGCTTCTACAGGTCTTTCTTTGGTATCTGAGCACAGACCAGAAACTTGAAATATGAAATGATTCCTCTCTCTCTCCATGAACAATGTAAGTCCTGACTTCTTTCTGTAAGCACTGAAGCATACACGTTGTCCTACAGAAATCAATGGATTTATTCAATTACTAGAATTAAAATTATTATTGATTTTATTCTATTGTATTGAAGTCAGCACTTTCGATGTTCCAGCCCAGACTGTAATCATATATGCTGTGTTTAATATTGTCTTGGCTGTTGTCATTAGTGAACCCAAATTAGTGAACCCATTAGTGAACCACAACATTGTCTCCCATTAAATTTACTGTTAAAGCTCATTAAAATGCTTGAAACACCATCTCTTTAAAAGTGTGTTTTCTTCATATCAATCCTTATTGAAATATTGCTAAACCTCATTCATCTAAAACCACTTAAAATGGTATAGCTTTTATTAATCCTTCACATAGCAAAGATGCCATGTCATTTCATGCCTAAGTCACCCAGGATCTTTTGCTCTTTCATGCAAATGAACTGTCTACCATCTCCCAAGCAAACACAGACAACTCAAAGGAAAGCAAATTGCATGTCTTGTATGAAATCACAGAAGATCCCCATTGTTAAGCTCTTGTTTCAAAAGTTGTCTATAGTCAGCAGGAAATTATAAAGCAGAGTAACAGAACAGGTACTTAGGTTGAATACAGTTAGCAGCCTTCCATGGTATTTTTGAAATCCTGATGAAAAGAAGATGTATAGACTGGTGCTGTATGCCCTCAGTGAGGGAAGTGATCTAGGCTGGTGGCACATGCCTGTGTAGGGAGGAAATGAGGAGGTGGCCACCTCCAGCAGCATAGCAAGGCTGAGAATGAGGTTAACAGTTTCTACTTTAATAGCTGGACAAGATACCTACAATACTGTGGAAGAAGAGTGGAATAATTAAAAGAAATGTTTATGGATAGCAGCAAATACAGCCTGCTCCTTTCTTTTGGGGAGAGGACAGAAAAGAGTATGTTCAATGGACATTGGGCCAAGTGGGTGTCATAGAACTGTCACATGCTAGTGGAGTGTTGACTGACCTTCAAAGGGTATGAAAAGTGTTTGGCAGAGCTACACAAGCTCAAGGCAACGAGCCAGCAGTGAGTGGCTTAATCATAGCACAGCTTCTCCCTATTTCTACATCACCACAGGAAGTAACACGAGTCTTGGTTCTGCAGGCTCACACATGAGCTCCACTGAGGTGCTTGAATTTGTTTGGGAGTCCTGTGATCCCTGAACCTGGACTTCACAGGGGGAGCTATGGGTTGAAATTTTTCAAAGCAGCTTTTTCAAATATTCTTATTGATGATGAGGAGGAGTGAAAAGAATTTTCCATGTGAAACCCTGAGCAGGGAACTTCTGAAATACATATCAGAAGATTTATACATTGGCATGAAATGTTTTGAGCAATCTGAAGAAATTTCTTCATTAATCAAAAGGAATTTATTTAAGACCTATTTCCTTCTGGGGATTTTGTGTGTTTTTAGCTGGAAGGATCATTTAGACTGAGATTATGTTTAAAATATTGTTTAAAATGTATGCCATCTAAAACTGCTCTGGCTGCCTTTTGAAAATGCAAAAGCTGAAACTAAATAATACTCAAAGTATATAAAACAAAAATATTTACTTCAGAGCTTCCTTCTTGGGAATAATCCAAAACTTTTTGCTTTGTTGAATCTGTATCTCTTAGCAAATACATTTGCTACAGACTTATTTCTACTGGTTTTATTCTCAGCAGTAGAGAAGCAGATATGTGAGTTTCATTCATGAATCCAATGAAGTTTCTCCTCTCAACAAAGAGAAGTTACAATTATGATTTGCCATTATGGCCCCACTTGACTTGCAGTCACCTAATGCTCTAACTAGAGACTGGTCTGGGTCTGTGCTTAATGAGTGTCAAAAGTAACAAATTTCAAGTCACTGTATGGAAAAATAGAAATTACTTTCTCAATAAAATTACTAAAGCTGAAAGTTAAAGACTTCTAGGAGACTTTTAATTTGTTTTTTTGCACCAATCTTTCTGTTCTGATCATTTATATTCTTTTGCACTAGGAAAGATGATGAAAATGAAATAGATTGTCTTCTGTTTCCCAGTTTCTGATAGATCCAAAAGAGTGTAAAAGGAGACTGAGTCCATTTGCACTGTATTTTATTGTATAATTTCTCTGTTTCAGGGCTTCCATTGGTTTCTGAAGATCAGAAAACAGAAAATAACCTTTTTTTTCCCTCTTTGATCACAGTTTATCTTCTGATTTTGTTTTTTTTTATTTCCTATGAAAAAATTGAAATTAGATCACAAAATAAGAAAAATTTTAATACTTATTTAAGTCAATTCTGAAAAAAAATTGAAATTAAAAGGTATTAAATTAGAAAGTATTTGGTTCCTATTTAAGTCAAGAGGAGTGTCCCCTGCTTTCAAATGGCAGCCAGTTTCAGCTGTGCAGTGTAAATGGTTACAGTAGCACAGCACTTGTGAAACTGTCTTGCAGTGCAGACTTACGAAAAATTCTAATAAGATGACTGTAAATAGGAAAAGCAGGTTAAGGGAGTCAGAATGAGATGGTAAAATAAAATCTTCAGTCATCATCAGTGATTAGAAGCAGAGTCCCATACTTAAACCTAAGCAATTAACTTTCAGAATTCTAAGTCAAAGGAAAGGCTGCAGAGCAGATTTTTGTATTTCCTACCTTTTGGCCTGTCCAAATTCACATGGCGAGTAACAGTTCTGCTTCATCTCTTCCTCTAGTGAGTGTAATACTTCAGAACTGGAAGCTTCTTGATGAAACTTCCAAAAGTGCTTATAGAAACTCTCCCTGGAAGTCATGAGTTTCTCTGTGGGCTTTCCTTGAAAGTCAGCTTCCTGCTCTTCATAAGCTGAGCTGTCATCTTCAGGAGGCTCACTGAAATCTTCTGCCACTGGAGAATCCAGGCAGTCTTCCAGATCTGGAGACGTGCTGCCTCCATCACTGGTAGACTGATCCATACTGTTTCCTACATCTGTGCCGCCTGGCATTTCTGCCACAAACTCCTTAACTGGAGATGGTGCTGGAGTCTGTCAAAATAAAGAAAGGTTAGTGGTTTTTATCTCCCATAATTTTTCCTTTTTCATCTCCCATAATTTTTCCTTTAAGAGCAAAATATTTTGAAAAGGCAATATCAATAAGCTTATGAATTGAAAAAAATACCAAATGGTAGCTGGAAAGGAGGGAAAAAAGTAGAGGGACGTACTCTCTCACCAAATAATTATTTTGTCTTTATGCTGAAATTTCAGCTATAAATGCTAGTGGGTTGGGAACCATGAATTGGCCATTCTGCGTGGAGCAAAAGTAATGCAAATGCATGTTCATTTTAAGAGTACTTGTGTGTGTGTCTATGAGCTGTGTTCATGAATCAGGGATAATAATGCTAGCACATCTAATGACACTATTTTAGTGTCTGCAGTCTCTACTCTTTAGGGGTTTTTCTTTGTGCTTTGTTTTATTCCCTGCAGGTTCTGCTATCAATAAGAAGCTGGATAACAAGTTGAAACCATTATTTCATTTATTTAATTTCATTAAGAGACAGTCTGGATAGGGAAAGCTCTTTAGTTTCCTCTCACTTTTGGGAGTAATATAGCTACCCCAAGTTCATGAGTTACAATAGCTGCAGTTGAGAATATCTACAGTTTCTGGCTGAGGATTTAGCAGAGCATTTTTAGAACCACCACCAGAAGACCTGCTTAGGTATGTGCTGTTTCACTCCAATGACAGTACTGCAATTCAAAAGTTGTCAGATTGGGGTAAACTTGTTTCACATCGGCCAGATTTTTATTATTTTGTTTGTAAAGAAAATATCAGTTGAAGTCTAGAGGTTGAGTTGAAGCCAGGAAGGGAAAGAAATGGAATTGAGGGCCTTGGAGAAAAGGGAAGGTTGCCTTATTCAAGACTGAATGAAAAATGTAGTAGTGTCTTTCCAGGTTTACAGATGTAAGTTTCTGTGAGAAGCTTTGCCTTACCAGGGCAATCTCCTCTATTTCTGGAAGAACACCTTTTGGTGGTCTGCAAAGTAGCAGTGTAACTTCTCGAGGAGCTCCTCTCAACAAGTGCAGGACATCCTAAGCAGAAAGAAGGAATAATATTTCTGATGAAACATAGTCTATAGTACATATCATTACACCAACTGAGATGGAGACAATTTTTATTGTGAATGCTAAATTCCTGGTATTTGTGCCTCTGAGCAGTGTCTGGGGGCCAAAATTTGCTACTGAAGGATTGTCATATAAGTGGACTATAGTTTATGTGTGAATGTGTATCTATAGTCAGTTCTGTTTACAATCTTCTGTTTCACCAACAGACACATAGGTTTAAATTAATTAATTTTCTTCTCTTGAAGAAAACAGAATTTTCAGAAAAAGTCATTAAAACTACATGTGGCAGTGACACATCTTTAGTCAATTACATCAGCATAGCTGCCCAAACTGCCATATTACAATGAAAAAAGTAAATCCACATGTAGCCTATTTTTACCATTTAATTTCTTCATGTGAGTATGGAATTTCTTGTTTCAGGTAAAAAAATTACACAACATTTGCTTCATATGGTGGAAATTTGAGTTGTGGGCATTATATTTAGCATGACATTACAAGCACAAATGAACACGGGAAAAAATGTTCCAATTGTATCACAGCAACAAAGATGTCAACTAATGAACAACTAGTGCACATCTAACAATAGAATTCATGCATTAGTGGTCAAAAGTTGTAAATTAAATAGCAGAAAAATTCTCAGTAAGAATTCTGTTAGAAAGTAAATTCTCCATAAGAGTTCTAGAGAAAAATCCTACATAGGGAGCAGATTCAATATATGTATATTCTGGCTCTCTCTGGTGTGAATTAAGTTTAAATGCAGTTTCATTCCATTGTCTTTATTAACCTGTTATCCATCCGGAGCCACAGTGGTAGTACTGCCCAGTACCTGATACAAGAGCCCTTGAAGAGATTTCCCATTCACAGCTAAAATGATGTCTCCAACTTCAATTTCTCCATTCTCTTCAGCTGGCTGTCCTGGAAACAGTCTTTTGATCCTGACAATAGCTCCTCCAAGGTGTTCACAGTCATCTCCTTCCATTTGTAGAACACTAAATCCGAGGCCTCCAGAATTCTTTGTTAATTTCACTTCAAATGTATTATCTGTTCAAAGCAGAGATTGGAAAAGAAGTGGGAACCATGGCATATGAGAATCTAATGTACTATACTCTCAATGGACATTTTCCCTGTGTGCTGCAGAGGTAGTAATGGCAAAGGAAGGGTTTGGTTTTCCTTTATCTTATGAAAGTTCTTGAAATCTTACAGGCAGAATAGGGAAAGCTGGAATTTATTCCACCTTGTGTTCGCAGTCTACTACAAGTCTATAGCGTTTTGTACAAACATAAAGAGTTTCATATGCTATCCTTTTCTGACATTCTTCTGTAACTGTTGTGTAGATTTTACTATCCTGTAGCTGCCCAATGTTAATTTAGGTCCAGCACTAATCAGTATAAGCTGGAGTTGGAGCTACTGCTCTTTCCAGTTAAGAATGAGAGATGAGAGATCAGGCCTTTCCAAATTCCGTGCTTGTAGTTGAATTCCATTCTCCTAAGGGCAATGTGGAGGAGTAACTTCCTCATGGAAAAGTATGGTTGAGACTTAGTGTTTATGAGGCAACCTTCAGTAAAAGATACAGCATTTATTTGTTGGCTAAATTCTGTGAAAGTGATTCTTCTGCTTTCAAGAAATTAAGTGATGGGAGTCTCCAATCCTGGCTCTGGGCCTTCATCACTGTCACAGCATCAGCAGGTGTGCTGGCGATGCTCTCTCTGGGTGACAGCCTGGCCACATCGACACAGCTGCCTCCTGCCTGAGAGTGCTAGAGAGTACAGACAGAGGAGTCCCCCTGACAGCCCCATCTCACCAAGTCTGAGACCTACAGTATTTACGCCTAGGATAAATTCAGCAATATCTAGCAACTGTAACTCTAAGTACATCAGAAATATTTGGTTCAGAATTGATTTTTGATTAAGTCATTAATATTTGACCTAATTTATATGATCTACTACCATGTATTATGTATTATCATTTTATTCAGTATACAGTTTTCCTTTCAACTCACAGACATTTCACAGAATTATTTTCATTCACTCCTTTCTTGCACATTATAGGAAGTCACCCTGAGTTCCTTTTTTATCACTTACCATCTGTCAAAAAGCAGTAGTCCTTGGAACCATCTGTGAAGGATGTTGCCACAGAAACAACTGCACATTGGTCCTCCTTTCTGTCATTAGCAGTCACACCTGGCTCTGCCAGGTGGTAGTTTCCCCTTTCTAGAACCAGGTTGGCAATCTAAAACAATGATGAATGGGTTCCAGTTACACAGTACACAGTGAACCCTAAGCCTTTTTACTTTTCTTTTCATGGGAATGGAGTTGGAGGTAGAGTGAAGGTGGGGGTGGGCATGGGGGTGAATTTCTTTTGGCTGAGCTTTGCTACTGTGCTTCATACTACATCCAGTTTAGTCTACTGGGTATCTTATTGAGCTCTGCTGATTTACAAACCTGGCCAGATTTCTTAAGGTGTTCCACAGCCTGTTTGTGGGTGATGCCACAGAGGCTGATGCCATCTACTTCCAGTAGACGATCACCTGAGGCAAAAGAAAACAAAAAAGCCTGATGTTCAGGCTACTCATGTTATAGTAGGTCTTCATGCTTACATGTGTCAAATTAATTTATAGGAGAGCAATACTGCTTGTTGTACATCATTCTACTATTAGTACTTAAAACATACCAGGGTATTCTCTAAGTAAACACAGTGATAGCATCTGGTTATACCAATAACACTGAAAGCAAATGTCAGTCAGTAGCCTGATGGCACCTACGGAGAGTAACTCTACAATGTTGATGTGAGGCTTTTGGTTTTTCAGGGGAATATCTACATGCAATACAGGAACAGGCTGAGGAATGATGGATGGCATATTATATTTCACAGTTGTAAAACCTCTAATCCCAAATGTATTTCTTTGTCCACAGTAACACTGAGTTCTGCAGCCCAGAGTTTTACTGCCAGATCCATTACCTATCTTTATTTGTCCGTCCTTATCTGCTGGTCCCCTGGGAATAATCGACTTCACATATATCCCACCGTGACGCACACTAGTGTTAATTCCACCCTGCAAAACATATACACACAGATTAGAGTGGAGTCTTCATATTTCTTCCTGTGATAAAAATCAAAGTAACTCATACATGCATTGCAAAGCAAATGTTTCAGCAATTATTTTGGGTTTTTTTAATACAGGAAAAAATGGAAAGAGAATATAACTCCAAACTCCTGTCTACTTGTAATATACTTCCATAGGTAGTAATCTTGTTTTATTTTCTCAGGAAATTGCAATGCATTTCTGTGTGGCTATATAAAACAATTTACTAAATGTTCGGGTTTTTTCCCCATGCTCACATAGAGATGGGGCTGCATCTTCCAGTTAGTCTCTAGCTCAGCTTCTCATATGTATTCTGCAATAATTAACCTTTCAGACAATATATAAAGCATGGACCTGAACTTGTGTAATTCAGAGAACTTCCAGATTAACCTAAGAATCATGTTCCATCCTTTTACATACTCTGGCCAAATTCAGATGAAAAACAGCCCTTAATTTCTTCTGCAGGCAATGAAATGGCAGTTGCTTCCCACTCAATTTCAGCAAAGACTGTTAAGGCATCTCAGCCTGGAGGGGTAAATTCAACTTTGATAGGCAGGACAAGGAATTATTTTTCAAATGTGGCAGACAGTTTTCACTGCTGCTTCCCCTGGTCCTCTAAATACACAGAGAACTGGTTTTCCTTATATTACAAAATAAAATTGTCTAGGGCCCTTTCTCTGGCCTTCACAGTCTGATCCACAGCTCATCTTGAGTCTGCACAGCTAAACTTTCAACTGCTTAGTGTTCAATGAGTTGTGTTATACTGCTTGTTGAGGCACAGGCCAAAGCCATGTTAGGGGCTCTCAAAAACGAAATGGTGCCTGTGGCCACTGCTTAGCCCTGCCATGCCATGGTCCTGTGCAGTCTGCAACAGGCTTTAAGTTACAGGAGCTGTAGAGGAGCAACAAAACCAGTCGTGACTTGGAGAATTCTTTGTGTCGTGTTTTCTCGAGTATCTAACTATATCCCTCTGTGACTGAACTCCACTTTCAGTGGTAGATCTTGTTCTCAAATTGAGTAAAAACAAAAAGGGATTGTACTGCCATGTGCTTTATGCCAGGCCACTTCTTTCACAGACTGTGCAGGTAAGAACCGGGGAATGAGCAGAGCCTTTGATCTCAGTCATGTAACAGTTTGACAGACACAATGAAAGATTAACAGTAACACTTGCAGTCACACTGATTCCGAAAGTCCCATCTTCTTTAACAAGATCCACTGTATAGATTTCCTTTGAGTTGTTTTCTGATGGAGATGGTAAGTGGGAAGAATCAGCTCCCTGTCTCAAAAATATANAAAAAAAAGAAAAAAGGAAAGGAATGAAAAAAAGGAAGAGAGCATTTCCAGAAGATATAAAGGGTTTGGTCCTGTCATCACTGTAAGTCTATCATGATACAATTTATATCCCTGATATTATTTGAAGCTTATGCTAATGTTATTTAAAATACATTCTGTCTAAATGTGCATAAGCTGAGTATATATAGGGAGGACGTCTCATAGTATGAAGTTGTTCTTGTTCTGTGACTGGTTAAAAACTCCAGAGATTGCAAGAAAATAATGAAAATTTTATACCTCCCCTGGAAAAGGAAGGATAATTTTTAATAATATTATGTTGACCAGTTTCCCCATTTATTCATATCTTTCAAACATTTTGACATTTGTCTATCATTTTGACATTTCCAATGTAATTTATTCCAAGGGGTTTTTTTTCCTTTCCATATTTTTAAAAATTTCTCAGTTACTTTCCATTAATGTAGCTTCTATGTTGTTATAGTCTGGGCATAACATTACTGAGCAGCATCAAAATCTCAGTTACCTCTACACCCAGGCTATCAGCTGAAGGAATTGGAATCCTAGAGCCCAGTTTTGGTGCTGAACTCCAGGAAAGAGTCTTCTGAAGTTCATCTACATTTATATCCTGTTCTCTGGGGAGAGCTGTATGACAGTCCTGAATCTTTTTTCTCCCACTCTCTACACAAGAGATCTCAGATCCACTAGTGCTGTTTCCTCTTGATAGATTCTTTTCTTCATTTAATCCTTCTTCATACGTGTCTGTAAAGCCATACCAAAAGAAAACATTGCTGAATGTAAGTAAACTTGAAGGAAAATACTCTCATAGCCCAGACCAGGAGGACAAAGTAACTTTTTATTTCAACTGATTGTGAAATCAGATCTATAAAATGAGTTAGTCACTGTAAAATGGAGCACTGCTCTTTAGAGTGTGGAGAAATGTGTTTGCTTCATTGCTGAAGAGGACTATGACTCTCCATCAGAGAAAGGAATACCAAATTCCCTTAGTGTTCAGCAGTGCAGCCCATAATAGAGTTTTTCACACCAATGTAGAACAGAGATCACATGATACCTATATAAAGTTGACTATTTTCACTGCTAGTATATGGTTATCATAACTTGCACTGAGTAGCAAGAGCATACATCCCAGTGCCTAATAAATGTGAATGTCTTGAATTAACTATTAGCATTCCATAGACAGCAAAGGCATTTGTCTTTATACCTTTGGGCTGAGAGATGATGAGCTCCACTTCATCAGGAGAGTTCTGTATGATTTTAACTGCAGTATTAAATGAGACACCCTCAAGGCTAATATTATTCACAGAAATGAGTCGTCCACCTTAAAAAAAATAGGATTAAAACAAGACAAAGCACATCTAAATAAGGAAATAAATTCACAGTAGCTAACTTTAAACTATGCAAGTATTTTAATTCTCATTAAAAATTAAGGATAATGACCTGGTTTGATATTTCCAGCTCTGTCTGCAGGTCCCCCAGGGATAATTGAAGCAATGAAGATACCAAGGTCCAATTTTCCTACATTTTCTCCTCCAATAATTACAAAACCTGCAAAAATGAGATAGCATGAGAATGTGGAGACAGTGGCAGTATTAGAAAAGATGAACCTTAGGAGCACAAAATGCTCTTACTCCAATGGTGTAAGTTTTATACATGATCTGAAGAATGGGGAGCTCTGATTTATATAGCATCAAGGTCTGGATTTGGGAAAGCTTTAAACTTATAATTAAACTGTGCTGGTGACTTTGGTCACTATTTAAATATAATTTCTCAATAAGAATGCTTTCCTGGCTTGCTGCTTTTAAAGACTCCAACTACTTTCTTATAGGAGTCATAAACGAGGTCAACCTGCAGTGTTTAACAGCTGCAGAAGGAAAATGGTATGAAAGCTCATTAGATAAATTTGAACATTATTCTACATTATGCAACCAGGAAACCTGAAGTGGGCCAAGTAAACTTCTAATCTAAGAGATCTAAGAAAATTAAATATATTGTCAAGTAGTTCAATTTCACTATTCTGTCTATTGCAGAATATATTCTTCTTATTCTTCTCACTAGTATAATAGTTGAGTTTGGGATTAGGATATTACATACAGACTTGCACCATTTAGAAATTTGATTTTTATTTGTATTAATGGTCAGCTGTGAAACCTTATGGTCTCTGAATTCATCCATAAGAACAGGATACGGTGTGATTACAATGTTAGATAATTAGATTGTTAATATCCAAATAACAGTCTGGAAGTTGAGAAACATTCATGTTAAGCTTGTGTACCCATTTTGCACTCCCATAGACAATACTTGTAAGGTTTAAGATTAATAAAATCAGCACACATGTATTTCAGATGCAAAACTAAAACCATGTTCCTTTCAGTCTACCATTAGCCCTTGATCCCCTTGATGTCTGTGGCCTTCGTTATTACTCTGAAAACAGAGTGGTCTTGATTTATGTGCTTAATCCTTTTCAGTCTTGGAAATTCTAAGTCCTTTACAAAGACTGTTAGTTTTACTCTATAAGAAGAATAAATGGGGTGAACAAGTTTATAGTCTTGCCCAGCTTGACTCAGCAAATATTAGTGTTAGCACCAGGATCTGAAAGTCCCAGTAACACATTCCTTACTTACCAAATCCATTCTTAGAGTCACGTTTTAGGCTGACACAAATGATTTCTCTTTCTAGACCACTTAGCAAACCTTCCTTTTGGATGGCTGGTGATCCAGGTGCTGCAGAAACAAAACAGCTAGAATAAATGTATATTAATGCTGGGAAATAGTACATTCATATATTATGCAAAATTGGAACTTCAGAAATTAAAAGACATTTTGTCCTTGATTTCACCATTACTGTTACTTCTGAATCAATATAATTCAGGAAGGAAGCTCAAACAAGTGTTCAGAAGTTTTCATTCTTTAGAAAAGTCTATGTACAGAGCTGTGTAAGCCCTTCCTGTAATATTCCTTTCTTTCAGATTATGTGTTTTTCTGCAATTAAAGATTAGGATATTTAAAGAGTCGGGCATGTAATGCCCATTGAACATGAACATGATCTGGATACATCTCCTGTGGGTTCCTTTGGAAACTCTAGCCTTAAGCCCTGTGGGCACTTTGGGCTCTGAAGGTGCGATCCAACCAACACTGATTTTAGTGGTGACTTCTGTGGTGTTAATAAGACTTAACATTGTGCAATTACCACAGTGTGTTGGAAGTACAGTTCCAATTTTAAAATGGACTAACCGAATATGCATAGCTTCATATTCCACAGATGTGTGTTAGAAAATTCAGTATCCAGTCCTCAGTCCAGTTAGTGTCATGCAAATGCAAGAGAGGGGGACGTGGAGCCTTTGCTGTGTTATGCAGTATTTATTGAGTTGTAGATCTCAAGTTCAAGCCAAACAATAACCCCTGAGCACAGGGGTATTGCCCTGTGCAAGAGTCTTTGTGTGTACTGAACTACATCTCTGTAGAGCATTAGGCACCATTATAGAATAATTTTATCATAAGTCCCTTACCACTGATCCTGACAGAAAGCAGGAGTTAGAGGAAAGAAAACAGCTTGTCTTGCTAAACTCTGGGTTGATAACCAGGACCACACACACAAAAGGATATTTTTTAATTTGTAATAGAATATATCTTGGTCTTCTGCTATTGAAACAATAAATATGGAAGGGTATTTCCTCTCTTTTTGATTATTATACTCACCACTGATTGTGTTCTGAGTTGAATGGATGGAGAGGTAGTCATAACTCCTTTGCTTTCCATTCAAATGCATTTCTGACTGGGATAGGCCTGATAAGGATCTGCGCAGCAGGAAATGAAGACTTTGTTACAATACCAAATCATCAATGGTATTTAGCACTTTAGTGTCAGTGGGTCAGAGCCAAGTTGGGAATGCACATGTTTATAGCTTTTCAACGAGTATTTTTATTTTCTGAGACGCATTTCATTGAACAGGAGAGGTAATTTATCCTTGCCAGCATTTGCTTCCAAGTAACATCTGCCATTAAACCACTTATATGACTGATTATGCCCTGTGTTTTTCTCGCAGCTGAGTGCAGACATCAGGAAAACACAGCATAGCCTCATCATGATTCATTTAGCCCTGCTGTTCCTTTAGACAAAACCATGTCTGAAAGTTTTTCTGGTAATTCATGTTTTCCTTGGCTGTATTCTGAATATTCTAAAAGGCACTAGAATTCATCAAAGGCCTTGAGATTTTATGCAGCTATAGTAACCACCTACACAGGTGAATGTACCAACACAAATGAAGAGGGACTTCTTGTGCTGTTCCCTATGATTTGCACCTTTAAACATGCAGAAATCACTTAGATATTGATTCCTCCATTCCTGATCAAAAAAGCTTCTACTGTGCATTTAGTTCATATACTGCCATTTCCAGAGAAGATACACAGGCAGATTTTACACTTATTCTCCCTTATCTTTATACTTCCCCATAACCCAGTAAGTGGTTCATTCCTGAGTCTGGTACAAATTTAAATGTCACTCTCAAGTTTTTATCTGTTAGTCTGTTAGTTTTCTGCCTGTGTTTGCACTACTGCTAGCCCCATGGAGCCCCAGGACTTTTGGTGTGACCACAATAAAAATTGTAAAACAAAACAAAATGAAAAACAAATAAACAAACAAAAAGTTTGCCTCATAGTTTACCACAGAGGTTTGCAATTATATAGTCTATGACTGAGTATTCTTACACATGATTAGGGTAAGAAGCAAATCTACCTGCCAAGATTACTCTTGTCTCTCATCCTGTTGTTGGTTTCCACACTGAGATTGTCACAAGATTTGCTCATCATCCCAGCAGAAAGGTTTTCCAGGTTTGCTCCATAGAGCACATTCTCTGAACGAGACAGTCTCTGGATAAGGGCAAGGTGTTCATGCTGAGCTGCATATGCAGAATTTGATTTGTCTATTTCCACAAATTTACTGTCTTCTGAATAAGAAGGGAGAGAGGGGAGGAAGGAAAGAAATCCACTGATATGAGCCCATCTTTTTAAACTCAAAGGAACTTTCCATCTAACCTTTTGAACACACCAGAAAAAAAAGACTGACATCACAGATATCTTGTTCTTGTATTCTTGAAAATATCTAGGCCTTGGAGTGAGTAGAAGGAGTTTTCAATACATTTCTTTCATAGAAAGTGTATGCTGTATTTAGATTTCATTTATATGAAGTATACTACAAATTCACTTTCCACAAAGACAGACGAAACGTAAACCCCTATATAAATCAAGCTTGAATATCTCTGTAAAGTGTATTTTCTAATTGTTTGGTATAGAAGAAATATCTGTATGACCGAGTCTGAATCAGCCAGGTTGGTAGTAATTTCTCATCCTTCACAGGCCCTCTGCTCCATTATATGTATATCTGAGAAGACAGGAGTTCTACTAACATGTGCTCTCCAAAGTTCTGAGAGGTGCCAAGGAGCTGAGTAATTTGCACAAGTGAAGTTAAGTAGGGGACCATCTTGGTGGCAATGCTTGCTACCCAGTTTTCCACCTTTGTGTGAAATCTACTATTTGCTTAGTGACACCTGGGCTGTGCTATATACAAATCTGTCCTCTCAAAAGAATTTATTTTTCTGAAACAACATAGTGCTCAAGGAGGCATTAATTTATTTAGGTTTTCAGCTGATGGCCTGGAGAGGGGATTTGGAGGTGAGAGGAACAGCAGATAATTAGAGGCACATTAGAAAGTTAAACAAAAACTTTGCTTGATACAGGCCAGCATCAATACGGGCTTTAATTCTGCTTGTACATGACAGGTAACCTCCTTTATTTTTCTAATAAATATTAGCCTGAATACAACTTTCTAGAACACTACTCTGCAGCATTAAATCTAGGCTCCCTCTTTTCTCAGTGACTTCGATCAAAGGCATTTCTTAAGGCATCAGAAGGCTTAACTGTCCACAGTATTAGCGCAGTCTGAGAGTTGCTATGGTGATTCCAAAGTAGAGGGTTGCTATCAAGTTTTGAAGTGATGGTGACTTAGGCATCTGAACGGTGCAGCAGAAGCATAAGCATGCAGAAAGAGCCTCATAATCTCTTACAGCCTCTCTGTGCTGGCAAAGACAGCATTTGGAACTACTGTCTGTCATTGCCCTCACAAAGCTTTTTTTTCTGGGACAGCAAGCACACACTGAACCTCAGAACCTGCAGTCACAATAGTTTGTGTAAGACTGGCTTGTTTTAGTGATTTGGTGTACCTGTAATTAGGACTTGGGTTATAATTTTATTATTTCTCAATAATTTTATTCTGTTATATATGAAATGTAGTAATTTTTATTAGGCTACATTACCACAAGCAAATGTGACACAGGAAACTTTAGGATTCACTGTTAGCACTCATTTGTATGCTAAAAACCACAGTGCCACTAAATTATGTTTGAAGCTACAGGTGTCAAGCAACAAAAGGTGCCTTGAACCTAAATGCCATCCTAGCATTTTCTCATGGTAACAAATTTGTGCTGATGGAATTTCACCTTTCATTAAATGATTTTAGTGGGAAGAAGGCAATATTTCAATCATCCTGTTATATCCCACAGTATAATTTGTTGCCCACACTTTTACAGTTCTAGTGCAGAAAGGAGTATGCCAGCGGATAAAGCATGACACTTGATTCTCCTGCTACAACTCACTGGGTCAAATACTCGGGAGTTGTAAATGATTATGGTTCCATTCAGGGCAGTGAATGAGCTGGTGGAAACTCCTGTTGCTTCACTGAAGTCAAGAGTGATGACAGTTGTCAGCTTAGGCTGTTATTTCTTACGTGCCTCAGTTTCCCCATAATGATCCTCACCCATCTTTATAGACCATGCTGAGAACTGCGGGTGAGAAGTGCTATGTAACTGCCCTGGGTTGAGTAGAACCTTACCTTAGAAGCTATGGCAAATCTGAAGTCTAAGGAGGTATTAGTCATATCTTCCACAGACATGGCAAAATCTAAGATAGTTGCTGCTAGCAGCTCCCAGCTGAGTGGGTATGACTCATGTCCCTTTGGTTTAGTGATTTTGTCCTGGGAGTGAACAGCAGGGTAGAATCCCTGTCTTATGCAAAGACAATTGTATTCAGCTCCGGCATATCTGGGCACTACTATAGTGCTAATTTTTGTGGAACACTTTTCAGGTAACATTTGTAGTAGAATTCTCAGCAGGTCTCCTTTTTTTATTTTTTTTTTTTAAATTTGAGTTTAGCTACACAGTTGTTATCATCAGAGAAACCCTCTTCACCCACTACACATGCCCATTCACATGCACATGCCAAGTTAGACTTACACTCCTCCAACTTCTGGTGTAGTAAGTGACATTCCTTTCTAACTGCAACAGACTGAAACTGATGCGGCAGGTTCTAGTTCTCAGCTTTGGTGAATGCACCTTTCCTAAAACCTAACCCTATCCTATGGCCCCAGTAATGAAAGTGCATTTATACCTCACCTGATGAAGTTTGCCGAAGTTGCCGAGAATTCATCTGCGCATTGAATTTGTGCTGGGCAGAACAGAGGTCCAGTAGATATTTACATGTCTTTGTTGTATCAGTAATGAAGGTGTGTTTCTTGCCACTGAAGCTGCTTTCAATCATGAATTTTTTTCTCTGAAGGAAAACAAAAAGCACAGCTTGCCTCATATATCAGTCACTACACCAAGGCACTGAAAGTTCATTAATATAATCTTGTTGCTTTGTCCAGTTGTATTTATGCCTGACTGCATGCCTTTTGGGTGGAGTAAATGCTTGTTGTAAATTCAATAGCTATTAGCAAGATATCTATCATTGGGATCAAAACCCTTCTGTGTCAAAATTCGAGCCTTTGGACATAGAATGCATTGAGAGCAGGTTGGTAAAACTGCAAAATTTAGCCCTACAGACATTAAAATTATTAAACAAATTTAATGTGGAAATGAACATATCTTCAAGGGGCAGCAGGACCATTTTGGGAGAGCACACAAGCTGAGAAATGTGTGATGCAGTTTGACACTTAGACTGTACGGTAGTAGATTGATAGGCCTCTCATGTCAAAATCCAACTGAGAAAGAGTCACAATCTTGTCACCAGAACTAGTTTGTTATCAGACATGAACATACTAAGAGATGTGGATAGAAATAATGAGATCTGGAAGGGGGAGACATGATCCCATAAGGTGGTGTAGGCAGGAAAATAGACGAAAAAAGAGAGAGCAGTAGAGACAAGAGAGGAATTAAAATAGAATATGTCATATAGAGGTTCGATATAATCTCTGTAATAGTCAACACAAGATTATTCAGTTTCATAGTAATTTGACTCCAGGTTTAGCAAAACAACCTCCAGAACTATACCTCACAAAGAACTGTGTATCTTCATATCCACATCCAGATCCAGCTTTGATTTTAACCTGTTTTCAAAGAGGACTTGCCTGTATGGAATGAGTATAATTCTGGCTCTGAGTGAAATAAATTTAACAAAGTGACAGGAAGAAGGGGAATAAAGTAGTGGAGTGGAGAAAAGATTCAGTAAGTTCCAACTCACATGAGCTGAAATTCTTTCTGTTTCCCGCCACTGGAATCTTAAACTGGCAATTCTTGTGTGATTTTTTATCTCATAGACAATGATGCCTTTGGCACAGATTCCCAGGATTATGTCCCCTTCTGCTCCTTTCTTCTCTTGGGACACGTGATAGAATAACACTCCATATTCAGGAAGTTGCTGAGTCACCTTGTAGAGAAAAAGGGCTTTTATCATGCATTACTGAAAAAGATTCATGGGAAAAAAAGGTAGGTATATGGGAGAGGAAATGATTTTGAGTATCTTTCCTGAGCATTTTTTTACTCTGTCAAGAACCCTTTGAAAACCCTTACTAAATTTTCATACCTAACACCTCACAGAATCACCACCTTACTGTGGGATGTCATAGAGTCGTTACATACATTAATTTTCCATGTGTAAAATTGAAATAACACTTTCCCACGTACTTCCTTTGAAGATGTAGGAGCATTATGTAGCTTCCTGCACAATCATCTAAACATTACAATGTCACTGAGGTACTGAGCATTACTGCTACTTGGCACTTGTGTGTATTTCTGAATAGAAATCCACCAAGGATTACTGAGGCTGCCTACCGTGAAACCTTGTTTCTTTTCTCTTTCCCTGAGCAAACTCAGAAACCATGAGGTACAGAAAGTACGATGATCCTAGTAAAACTGCTCATATTTTGGTGCCAGGGCAACTTTGACATTATTATGGGCATGAGGGGCTTCCTTTCTGCAACAGAGATAGATGATGAACTAGAAATCTTAACTGCAATGATACCACAGCTCCCAGCTTGCAACAAGCTCACTCAGGTATATATGTTCATTCCTTCATGGCTATCATCTTTGACAATTAGACATCATAAATTTCCATTGCCAACATCTTAGTTATAAGTTTGGCTAAATTGTACCTCAAAGTATCGCATCTAAATATAGTGGTGACTTTGGAGGAAATTTCACTGCCCCAGAATTCCCTTCAGTGACAGACTTTATAGTGACAGATTTCAGCGTCACTTCTTTCTTGCACATTGCTGGGCAAAAAGCTAAATAGGATTATACTTGAAGGGTCTGAGGAGTCAGCTTCTGCCTCAGCCCTGAGAATACTCTGAGGAACTCACAAAGAGGTTCTGGGTGTTGATGCTTGTCTTTCTACCTCCTGTATTTGGCCACATAAATGTTAAAATGTGACTCTTTACAGAATTATAGAATATGAGGAGGGTATACTGTCCTCTTTTGTGATCTGAAGATCCATATGAGTTTATTCTAAAACTTTTTTTTTTATTTCTGGGAAGCTACTGTAGAATCCCCATATGACTTCTCAACCATGAATAGAAATTTTCAGTGACCAAAATAAAACAGTTTAAGAAGATCTGTTTTCAGAAAGTATCCGTAGTGCAAATGTTCAGGTCCTGAAAACTGGGGCATCTATAATCACTAGCTGAATCTGGGTTTTAATTTTAATCCCTTTCATATTTGGAATTTACATGTTCTTGCCATGGGGGCTCTTTCTCACTTTGTATGATGTGTTGGCTTCTTCTATAGATTTATTTATTGAAACAGATACTAACAAAGCTGCTTTTCTTCATTGGATTTGCCACACATGATGGGACTGTCATTAAGACTAAGCTTCAATCTATTTCTTCAATTCCATTGACAGTGTTAGATGAGGAACTAACATAATTAAACAGCAACTGAACTAAAATTATGCTATAAATAAAAGCATGTTGCACTGCAGCAAAAGGACTCCTGATATTTATCCATTACTTAATCTCTGATATTTTTCATTTGATGGAAAGCAAAGGATTTTGGGGAGAAGGACAAATTAGCAGGAAAAAAATTAAATCCCATGTTATCATGACACTTTAGAGCCCTAGAGAAACAGTCATATGAGAAAATACTTCAGATAAGTCCCTCACTTCCAGGGTTCACAGATTTTTTAAACAAACAATCACTACATGTTTAGAAAGGGACTGAACAGCTGCTATAATTTCAGAAGTAAAAAAGATGCTTATTCTTGTGTTTTATAATCATCTGGAAACCAGACACATTGGTAACATGCCAAAAATTTGTATCAAGCCTTAAGATGCTGAAAATATGTCCAAATGTGTTTTAATGCTTTATATAAACTGTCAGTGAAAATGACAGTACTTATTCAAATTAGTTCACCACATCGAAAATCCACTGTATCAGCCAATAAGGAAATAATAGAGAATGGTAAATAGAGAGAGGATTTCTAGCTCAAAATAAATAATGTTTGAGGTGTGGCAAGTTACCTTTAAAAATTCTAGTTCAGCTTCATCCTCAAATAGGGAACGATTCATACGATGTAATTTAGCAAGCTCTCGCTGTACATATACCAGGGTCATCTTCTCTATTCGACTTGCTGGAACATAGTCTTCAACACGAAAATAGTTCTTTCCATGCATCTGTGGGGGGAAAAAAATGAGAAAACAGAGAGACAAGAGCATTTTGTTCTTACTTGACTCTTCTTATTCTTTGTATTTGATTTGCAGGGTGGCCCATATGCAGAAGACACCCCGTTGCCATTTCCTAGAGGGAGGTGGGGAACAGCAGGTAGTGTCCTGACAGCCTGTGCCTCTTATGCCGGTGCTCAGCCAGGTACTCAAAGCATTCACTTCTTTTTGCAGAGGGGACAAAGGTACGTCCTACAGGTATGTCCAGCACTTGGAGCTGACAGTTACAGCTGCATCAGTCAACCTGCAGTGGGGGACCAGTTACCATGATGGATCCGACCAGATTGACCAGGCCACTCGGAGTTCAATTAGTAGAGCTACACTGATTTATATAACTTAAGATATGGAAGAGAACACAAATTAGTATTTTCTATACACTTCAAAACTAGGCCAGATAGTTCAGATATACCATCCATGACCTTCCTGTCTTTGCGGCTTGTGTAACTGAGCCTACTCATAGAATAGATGTGAATTCTGGAGTGTTCATTTATTTTTCTCCTCCATATTTACTACTCTCTTACATCCAAGCTGTGCCTATGTTGGAAATTTTCTACAGATTTTCTGAAGTTTCTAGGATATGTTATCAATTATGAAGGACAAAGAGTCTCTCATCATTCTGCCATATATCCTGCCAAATCCACCTGGCTCATTACTGCTCCTTAATTGGGAAAATGTAATTTTTTTAATTAAATCTGGAGGATTTAACTGAAGGACTTAACTGAAATTCTGTGTTATTCACATTTCTTCTTTAAACTCTATGTGACAAACAAAAGATGCAAAAGTTTTTGAGAGAGACATCTGAGAAATATTGTATTATTTATCCACACCTCAGAAGCATAATTGCCAAGCTCTGCCTGTAAAGCCAAAGCGCCGAGTTTGAGGGCAGTCTCATCATTGCAATATAATCGTTCCTCCAAAATATCTTTACGAAGCTGCAGGTAAAACTGATGCCTTGTCAAGCCGTGCCTGGAATACAAAAGGTTTTAGAAACACAGGAGGAGCTTTGAACGGTATCCCTAAATGTTACTGTTTTTCCTGCAGCCAGCAGAACTGTGCACTTACTGGATAACATTAAAGTGGTTGGCAAAGAATTTTATCCTTAGAAAGAGTGTGAAATTAATGATGGAGGTTTTCTTCTTGGGCTGATCATTCCAGCCATCTGGGGCCACTTTGTAGAGTTTGGTCTCCTCATCCAAAAAGAAGAACTCTTTCCCTGAAATGACAATGTTGGGTTCTGTGATAAATCTGGATATACTACAGCAGCTCAAAGTTCTGCTGTCTTCATATAGTGCATCACTAGCAATGAAAAATAAAATGGATTATGAGTGAGATTTACTTCTCTGTGTCATGGGTTAACTTACTGCCTCTTTGATGGAGAACTTCGGTTAATGGTATGTAATTTAGGATTACAACTGTTAGATGCTGAAATAGTGTGCTTTCTGTGGAATCACTCAAGATTTGTTGGAGCTTGCATTCTGCTCACTATCCGGGTTTTGTACCCCATTGTAGTCCTCATTCCCTACACATAAGGTATGCTTCTTCCGGGTATCTCAGCCATGATTGCCACCAGAAATGGACCAGGAAGATGTGGGTCTAGTAGATGACATAGCTGAACCTGTATTATTATCTAGGAATAAAGCCTTCCTCCGTGCACTGTTTCCTGGAATTTCTGCTGGAGCTATATGGCTCAGTATTATTCCAGGGCAAGGCTGGGACACAGCCTTTTCTGACAGGGAATATCAGCCAGTAACATGCATAGTTCTAGGATAAACATGCTTTATATCAGTGCAGTACAATTTTAATCAGTGTACCTTACTTTTGCTTAAGTTTTGTATCTGCTTTCATCTCAAGATCTCAAAAGCTCTTATTGGAATTCATTAATGAAGTGACTACAGAGGCCCTGAAGGAGAAAGCTGTTACTGTACTTAGCTGTATCTCATTACCTTTCAGGTAAGCCAAGCCAAAGTAGAAATGTTCCACCAAGTTTGCATATGCCACCACGGTGTTGAAAACATCTCTTGCCTTGGTTTTGATGTCACATTGCACCTCAAGGCACTGCCCATTGAGTAGAATCACATTGAGATCTCTTTGAGACAAATAGGATTTCCCTTTTTTAGTCTAAGAACATGCAACAAAGAATGAAGAATGAGTGCCAAGTACAAACAATTCAGGTTCCACAGCATTTTGTTACTGAGGCCCCCTAGTCTCCTGTCTCTACATACCCTGATAGAATTGGTCACAATATTATGCTATTCCCTGCCTTCTCATAAATTAATATCACAAACACTTCTAATTAAAAAAAAAAACAACAGAGAATCTCAACAAAATGGCTGACCATACTCAGACTCTGTAGTCACCAGGGTTATTCTAGACTTAGGGGTAATACCAGATTCTCTTTGTCCTCATTTTTATTGCTGTGTGCTGTCAGCTTTTTTCTTTATCTTAACAAAATGTAAAGGATGTGCCTGCAAGCTGGAGAAGTCCCATACATTGGCACTAGTTGTCACATTGCATATTTTTTGTATAATCTTTGTCTCAAAAGTCTTGGGCTAAAGTGAGTGTTCTTAGCTGAGAAGGATAAATTATGCTATTTGTACCTCAAGGTAAATAACTAAATAGCACTGAGAATTAAATCACCTCCTTTCAAGTCTCAATACCTCTGCAGTAACCCTAACTTGTTTTGAGAGGAGTACATGATGAGAATACTGGCTTGGGACTCAGATGCAACTTACAAAGAGCCCCAACTAAAAGGTCCCTAGATAAGTTCTAAATTCTTGATGTTCACACTTACCACAATTGATCCAGGCAGTTGCAAGGTCACTGGTGGTTCACTAGACAAAATAATGAATTCTGGACCTGAAAACTGTAAGGAGCAATTTAGAAATTTAGTAAATATCTCCTTAATGTAATGAAGGTCCCAAACACAAGGATCAACAAAAGCTATTCCTGTTGATTGATATGCTGGAGTTAATTGACTTCAGTGTCTAATAAGGTGCAAATGCTGATTGAAGACTTCTCTCTGTTTGAGGTCTCCTTTGTGGACTCTCTTGGATCTAACTAGAAGTAAACTCATGCTGAAACCTTTTCTTCTATAAAGACACTTAACCAAGGTGTATTTCCTTTGCAAGACAACTATTTTCATGACACTTAGAGAAACTTAATTTATTCTGAGACCTTTTCCCATTTGATTCCCAAGTTCCTCTGAGGACAGTCAGACATGTAAACACCACACATACACATCACTGTGATTTCATAAGCCTGGCTTCCATGGGAACCAAACTGAAAAAAATAGCTGCTTTCTTCCTCATAATAAGGAAGAGATTATGATTGTCTGATACTTCTTATTAGTAGACATTTTATTGTTTTGCTGTAAATTCTACAAACTATAACAGTGCAAGACGTTTTTTTTTTTGCTAAGCATCCACCTTAAGTGATTTTGCTTATTGGGTTTTTGTCAGATTCATCTATGCTTTTAGATCCCTTTTAGCAGACAGAAATAGCTACATGTCTGCAAGGGAATCCTTCCAGCCATTCTCCGTGACTTAGCAGCTTGACTCATTTAGATCCTTTTTAAAAAAAATTAGAGTTAGTTTCATAGTAATAATATTTTCCTGCCAACAGGTAGGGCAGGTTTTTATCACATTAAAGAGGGGATAGCACTTTGTTGCAAGAGTTGCTGAACTCCTGAGAAACTTAATTATTATCCCAACAAAATCATATTACTAAAAGTTTAAACTAAATTTGTATGTAAAAGGATAATTTTCCAAACTATCTAACTGATGCTTATGACCAAATATCTGCCACTGGTCAGTCTTGAGCTTCTGAATGCAGAAGAGGTGAAAGGGCTCATCAGCCTGAAACCTGCCTCTTCTTCCACAACAGAAAGCTCCATAGGAAAGATCACTGTGGAGTTTTTTATAATTCACTTATTTCTGGATTTTTGTGATTCAGTTACCAAAGAAACATCCTTCCCATTTAACAGAGTCCAACAACAAATTAGCAATTAGAAATAGACACTTAAGAAAACTATTGATTTGGGACACTCACTGCTAGCCTTTGCTTCCTGTCCAGGCATACACTGGAACAAGAATTTTAAATCCTTGGAGCACCGTTGAAGAGCAAATATTTGGGTTCATCTTTGTAAAGTTTTTTTTTGCTATTCTGAAGCTGCTGTTAAAGTGGTTGGTGAAAACAGTCCATATGGTGTTTGATGCTTGCAGAAATAACACATGCAGTTAGAGAAGGTTCCGTTATCAGCTTTTGCATAGTCTTTATGGACAAGAGCTTTCACTGTTGTCAGTTCTGAAATATCACAACTGGATCATGCCTAATTTGAAGTCTGTCGATTTAGAATACTCATCTAATGAGGCAACACAGTAGGTAATGTGCATGCCACTGTTGAATAATTACATGAGATTGCTCTTCAGTGATATGTACATTTTTTGAATCAGCCTATATGTTTTTCATCATTCACCTTTTCCTTCCTGTGGAATAAAGATTTCTGCGATGAAGCAGCTGCTGTGTAGTCCTTTGTAGACACGGAGAAGGTGGAGCCTAAGCTTAGCAGGTTCTGTCGGCTGTTCTTCTGAGTTCCACCAGGGATTTCTTCTACAGCACTGACCGACCTTCACAGAAATGTCGTAATGAGCAGTACATACAGCATGCAATAAAAACAGCACTGATTTGAGGACAAAGAGCTTAAGGTACACTAACTAGTGGAATATTATGAAGTGCAGGGCAACATCAGTTATAAGTTCTTAAATGTTTCTTTACAGAAAAAAGAAAAATATTGTAACAGGAATAGTATTACTGATGCCCTTTATAAATAAGTCTAAATGCTGCTTTAATTCAATTACAGCCCTTTTTTTTTCTGGTTTTG
The DNA here is from genome assembly GCA_013396695.1 of Sakesphorus luctuosus. Classification (NCBI taxonomy): domain Eukaryota; kingdom Metazoa; phylum Chordata; class Aves; order Passeriformes; family Thamnophilidae; genus Sakesphorus; species Sakesphorus luctuosus. Next base: position 2,053,454 of record VWZD01013789.1, on the reverse strand, counting down.
TTTTGTTTTGTTTTGTTTTTCCATTTGGTGAGCCAGATCTAGCTGGTTTAAGTTTGGTGAAGCCAACAGGCAAAGAATTTAGCCCCATATCCTTCTGGGAATTCTACAGGATGAAGTAAATTCCTCATTTCTTATTTTCTCAAGAAAAACTTCAGGAAATTTTTATCATTTGTTGTTACATTATTCAGAATTTTCCAGGAATGGGAATTAAAGTATTTGAATACTAATTCATTAGAATAAATTAATGTCTTAGGGAACTGAGGGAATTTTCAATTTAATTAACAGAAAGACATGTGAAACCTCAGATCAGAAAGCTGTCTTTGTACTGTTTTAATGTAGAAAATAATGGTGTCTTCCACCTGAACAGGCACATGTATCTTCAGAATAAACTTAAAATATACTATGTGCTCTTTACAACGAGGAAAGAATGATTACATGAATCAGAAGGAAAGGTTTTGATAAGGTGTATTTTTGTTAATTACATTTTTTTAACAAATGCCAGTCACATGGAAGCTTTTTCATTATTCTAAAGTTTTATCCTTATTTTTGTATGCTGCAAAGTTGCTTCAGAAAAATATTCAAGGAGTTTCAAAAAAATTTTAACAAATTTGCTGGAGTAGTTGCTCATTTCTTGTGCCTAGTATCCAGTGATAGGGATTGTGGGAATGGTTCAAAGCTGTATTTTGCGGGGTTCACATATGATATTAGGAAGTATTCCTTTACTTAGATGGTGATTAAGCACTGGCACAGGCTTTCCAGAGAGGTGGTCATTGGCCCAATGAAGAGGCATTTGGACATGCCCTTAATAATGTGCTTTAACTTTTGGTCAGTTCTGAAGTGGCCTGGCAGTTGGACTAGATGATTATTTGCAGGTCTCTTCCAACTGAACTATCCTACCCTGTCCTACTTTGTCCTACCCTACCCTATCCTATCCTATCCTATCCTATCCTATCCTATCCTGTCCTATCCTAGTTTACATTCCTCTGTCTATAAAGATATTTAGATATCTTTGTTTCTATCAGTGCGATGTCGTAAAGATCAACATTTACCATGAAATATGCCTTAAAATTACCTGAAGTGACTTTTGTGAGCATAAAAATACTATTAGCTCACAAAACAAGATTCTTTATTAAGAAGGCTTTCTTTTCCTATGGAAAATACTTTCTGTTATTAGTCCTGTGAGGTGAGAGATGCCAAATTTGGCAGCTGTTTCTTCTTTATATATAGGCCAGAGTCCTGCATACACTTACAAGCTTAACTTTATGAGATGTAAACTATTTCAGCTGGACTGCCTACAGAACTGAACATGATATCAGTAAGGTTTATAGATAGTAAATCCATCACTGAGTTTTGTGTTGGTTGTCCTCCTCCATGGGAAACTGGTGATTTCCAAAGCAGGGCTTTCATCTCCACTGCTGTCAAGCTGCTTGCAATAGGATGGTGACCTTGGTAGAAATGCAGTTGCAGGTGCTTACAACCAAAAGTGGGGTTTACAGTCCTTGAAGTTATAAGGGAAACAGGTTGCTGGAAACTTGGAGAAGAGAGATCATCTTTCACCAGAGGAGAGGAACTTACCCTTGGCAGCATGATTTTAGGTCAAGGATGTCAAGATCAAGCCCAGGTTGTTACTTGGAGGCAATTGCTCCAAAATACTCAGTAAATAAATCCTCTATTACTGATATGACTACCAGGTATATGATGCATATATGGACCTCTGTATACACACATCCATATGGATGTGTGTGTAGTTAGGTAGACAGAGACTTCTTTTTTCACAAAAGCAGTCGCTATCCTGCAACCTGCTTGTAGTTATTTCTTGTTGCAGTTTTGGAGGTGTACGGGGGTATCTCCTATCGCCCAGATTATCATGGCTGACTTACCAGGAATTCCAAACTGTTTACTTGGGATACATTTAATTGGGAGCTGTTCTAAATGGAGCATTTCCTGTTCACTTGAATTACTCATGTCATGGTTAAAAGAAGAAATTCCTGTTTAACTGGGTCAAGAACTCAATTTAAATGGGATGTCTGTAGGGATTACATGGTACTTAACTGTGGGATTCTGGTCGTTGTGGTGCCTGGAGGCTAACAGTACTGACATCTCTTCTTGTTTGGAAACAGCCATGATTATAGCTGCACTATGTTAACACTCAGTCTAGAAAACTCTTGTTCAGCAGAAGTGGTGTTTCCCTGTTTTTTGAAAAGGAGTTAGTATCAATTCTACAATTCTCAATTTCCTTTGTCAGTGCCTACAGGGCTGCTGTACATGCCAGGGCTGAAATGAGGCTAATCCTCATGGCAGAGCAGAGATATTTACTGCTTGTGACCCTGGGTTACCTATAACTCTTCAGTAAAGTGGCAGTGCAGGGCTGGATATGGCTGACACAAATGAGAAAAATCAATCTAAGACTTAAGATGGAAATGCAAATAGTCCACTGAAAATTATGGATCATATCCATGGTCTGCCATAACCACTCCAGAACAAATAAGGGCTCTGCTAATGTGACAGCAAGGCAAGACCACATCCAAATTCTGAATGCAAACAAATAAGGACCCTGCCAAAATGACTTGACAGGGAAAGTGCTGACTGTTCATACCTTTTCAACAGGTTTTTCCCTTCATAGAATCATGTAATCTTTAAGGTTAGAAAAGACCTCCATGATCATCAAGTCCAACCCTCCACAATCTCTGTGGAGCTGATTCCCAGTTGTTTCAGTCACAGAGGGCTATTGCTGCTTGCCTGATTCTGATGCAGACACAGCCAGGGGCAGCTGTTCTGGGAGACCCATGGCATCTGGTAGGACACAGCGATAAAGAGTAAAGGTGGAGGTCTTGAATGTGCTTGTTTTGTATGGATTGTCCAGGGCCCAGTTTCCATTTCACTAGAGCATTTGGGTCCGTTCCACTTGAAGCCAAATCAAGTCTAGGTGCATATTATTTATTTATTGTACATAGTAGAATATGATGTATTTACCAAGGTGTTTACTATTCTACATAAATGGTATCTATTATTAAAACATGCCCAGATGACAATCCAGGCATTTTCTGATAATGGAATTGCCACACTAGTTACCTGCTTTGGTTATAAAACAGCTTCCATCTTGTAGAAATATGAATTGAGATTACCTGTTTATGAAGAGCTTGTAGCTACTTTGTGTTCTTGACCCACTAAGTGTGGGGTCACATGGCCTTTGTGTCTCTGGAACTCTTCCTGAAATAAATAAAGGAAGTTTCACAACTGAAGCAGTTGTAGCAGCACTCAGGATAAGATGTAGAGACAATTACTACAGGGAAGAAATTTAGACTGGCTACTTCCTCTCTTATGCCCTCTATTTGACATGATAAATGGCTATTTAATAAGGTTAAGTGAATACTACCAGCAGTGTTTCCAGTTTTTGTTACTTCCTCTTCATGACCCTTCATATGACTTTAATTTGGAAAATAGCTGTGTAGGTACAATGGCTGTCATTTCCATCTATATGGAGGTAATTTGTGAAACAGCTTTTTCTCTTCAGAAACTATGTCCACTTTTTGCATTAAATTGGGGGGGAAAAGTCATGAGACTTCTCTAGCTTAATCAGAGTAGAATATAAAATCACTGAAATTGAAATGTTTGTAAATATTCCACTGATTATTTGCTACATTAAGTATATTGTGAATGTTTTTACATTATAAAAATTTGGTGGGAGTATAGGATGTTTTGTGAGTCCTTTGCAAATAAGATTTGTATTGTTTGTCACTTTCAGTAATCTCTGCTGCTACAGAAAGGATAGCTGTTGCTTTGTCCAAATACATGAAGGCTAAAATTTAGAGGCAGAACCAGAAAGGACTATGCAAGTGGTAGCTCTATGAATGTTTTGTGTAGCAGCAAAGAATTTTTAAAACACAGTCTCAGGCACAGATTGTGGTGATTGTGGATGGTCCTGTGCAGGGCCAAGGGTTTGGCTCAATGATCCTTATGGGTCCCTTCCAACTCAGAATATCCTGTGATTCTGTGATTTAGGGAAGGGTGGGAAGGTTAAATTTTTCTTCACTTGGATCATTTCATTGGTCTTATTTGAAGAGCTGCAAATCAAGCTATTACATAGGCAGAATGATAGCAGTGATAAGATGAGCTATGTGGAAGCAATTATTTAGGTCAGCTTTCTCTCTAGATAAAAAAATCCATGCACTACACCCTGAGACCTCACTTTGAATTCCAACAAGAAAATGTGACATTGAATTCTAGTATACCAACCAACCAATTGCAATTTTACAAACTAGAAAATCTACAGTCATGTTGCTAAAATAAGCATGAACGTGTGTTGGTTTTTTCCAAGCTGCAGATGGTAGTGACAAAATGTGAGATTTGAGATAAGCTAGTTACCAAAGTTAAGATTCAGTCCTGTATTCTAAAACTACATGCTTTTTAATGAGAAAACCTAGCAAAAGTCTCTACTTACTCTATATTTTTCACATAATTGTGTAAAAATACTTCGACAAGCACATAAAATTCCCTAGTTTTTCTGTATTAGCTGATAAGGCAGTGGGACAACTTGGCTAGTTTCAATAGCCAGAATGCCATGCTTTGATCAAAAATTTAACACGTTCTTGATGTTAAATTAATATGTGGCCCTCAAAGAAGTTGATTGTGTAGATTATTATTTTATTATATATATTTTCTAAAGTACAGTCTTGATAGAAGTACTGATCTCCCTTGATAATGGTGCTCTACGGTAGTATTTCTTCTCAGAGAATAATGGGGTTTTTAATATACTATCACATGAAAGAATGTCTGTGGCAAACAAGTTCTCACATTCCATATTTACTTACGTATTTTTAGAATCTTGTCTTACAAAAGTCCTGAGTATGAACAGCTACCAGTGTTTCAGTGGAGACTGAGACATGCATAAAGTCACTGGAATGAGCAGTTGTCAAGTTTATGACCAAAAATTTTTTTTTGAAAGGTTTTACAGAAAAGGCTCCTGAGTTTCACTGTGTGCAGTTAAGTATGTGACTGACACGAAGCTGCAGTCTCAGATTTTTATTGCTGCTGATATTGATTGCAATTCTGGAGCTTCAGAAAAGTGTCTTTCAGAAGCAGTTGTACAACTAACCTCACTTTTCTCATCCTTGGGGCAACAGCAACTTTTTGCCCTTGAGCAGTATGAACATCTTGTCTAGGTGATCCTAGCTCAGATGCCAATTTATACATGAAGATACACATGCAGAGCAGTACTCCCCTTCTTTCATAGCATCCCCCTACACTGTGATTTGCATGGCTTGTGAAGAAATGATGTCTAACACAGTGTCTTCACTGAATGAATTCTCTCCCAAACAGTTCCTTTCATGCTGCTCCTGCCACAAAAGGTCTGAAAGTGAAGCTAAAATTCCAACTCTGATATTTCCAGATAAAGTAAGTCAGAAGAACAATGCAACCTGGCATTTAGTACACCAAAACCAACATGCTGAGTGGGAAATGGCCCTAGAACAAAAATGAAGGGAAAACAACTGATTTTTGGGTTTTCCCTCTAGATTGTGCAATTAGTCCCTCTGTTTTTGGATGGGCTTAAAGAAACATGAATCCCCACCATTAAAGACTTAGGTGTTATGCATAGATTCAACTGATTTCAGTGCTGCCATCTTGACATTGCCCATCATATGCATTTGTGGGGTAGCTCCTCCATTTCTCATCTGTATTAAGACCCCCATGTGCTAAAACATACTGTCAGACTTTGTGATCTGCTAAAGAGCTTCACCTGGAAAAGGGGGCATTTAGCAATAAAGAGGCGTGCTGCATGGTAACCAGGGAATATGTAGCTTCACATTAGGGTGCAAGTGGAAAAGAATCTAATTTAAGTATCTTTCTTCTCTATGATTTAGCACAAATATACTTTCCAAGTTATATAAACACAAGTTACATGGGAGTACCTATCCCCTGGTATACCTATATGTGATTAGTCCCACGTATACAAATAAGGGACGAAAGAGATGAATACCTAATTCATAAACATAATCTTTCCAAAAAACCTTACCTCTCCTCTGTCCTCGGTTAGACAGTATCAAAGACGTACTTTCAGAAATACTATTAGAGTCACTATAGTCCACAGACAGTTGTCTGTAATCTTCTGCTGACTGACTATAATTCATTAGTCTGGACCCTTTGTCTGGAAATAGAAAGGAAATACAGTGAATTACATACGTCAATTATAAATAATTTTATTTGTATGGTAGTGTAAATAATGTTTGGCTTGACTAATTTTCATATAGTCTACATATGTCTGTCTTCTAACCCTGAATCCTTAAGGGCAGAGGAAAGCTTGGTTACTTCATTCTATTACTTCCATAATCTTATTCTGACCAAAAATATTTTTCCTAGTTCTCAGCCATTCAAAATAAAACAGATCTAATACATTAATTCTATATTACATGTATAACTGAAAGGTTACAAAGTGCAGATAACCTGCAAACTTCTCATTCCTTATACTCTGAGGCTCAAAACCTTCAGCTATAAAGTATTCATTCTGTGTGCAGGATGGACAATACCTAGATACAAACCCCTACCAGAGTTAGATGCAGGAATTCCATTAAGGGATCATTTTAAGTCAGTAGGAAGTACATATTTCTCTTGCACACTGACTTGACTTTACTTGCATTGTCTCTTGCCCTTTAACAGAATCTCTGAAGGTGATAAATTTTAATTATTAAAAAAAAAAAGAAGTGGAATGCTGCCTTGCAAAGTGTGGCTCACACATTCTCAATGTAATCAGCATCCTAATTCATTGAAGTCCTTCAGCAAGTGTAAGCCAAGTGACCTGAATCCCTGGAAAACACAGAGATCACACCAGATACATAATCACTAGAAGCATCGTAAGGAAAATGTCAGGAATTTGTAGCTAATAGGGGGTTGAAGATGAGACCATTCCTTTTGGGAGCAGCAGAATTTCTACCAGCTTATGCAAGTGTGAATCTGTAAGCTCAGTTTCTGAGTAAGTGAACCAATATGATTTGAGGAGTGGTTTGTCTGCATGTTTTCAAAGGAATCTCCTTTTCTTTTCTTATAATCATTAATACCTGGCAGAAATGTGTTTGATTCTAGCTGATTTAATGGAACATATGCGTGATTTGCTGAATAGGAATTGCATTACTCATATGCCTAATGTTGAGTGTATCCAAAAGAAGCCTGTATAGCTTGGGCCAACATTCACCTTGCCCCAAAATCAGAGATCTCTGTTGAAGTGAACAGTACAATTTAGAGACTAGAAAAGAGATACAGTTAGAGAATTACTCTGAGGGATAATAAAACCTTGATCTTAGTCAAGTGAAATACAAAATTTTTATATACTGCTTTATTTATATACTGACCAGGATTTGGCCTTATGTCTTGAAATCACTCCAGTGATTCATGTCTGAATTTATAAAACATCTCTTGAATAGAAAAATTAAGTCAAAAAGAAATGACAATTTTTTTTGTTTGAGTAATCAAATAGGAAGAATGAATCTCTCTTCCTCAGTGGCAACAAGATAACCTCACAGAATCCTATCTTCAAAAGTACACTGGAGTATACGAAGCACAAGAGCAGTTTTGAAAGTAGAGGTACTTTATATGCACAGGTTTTATGCGAAGTGCTTTAAGAGTCGAATCTGTGCAAGCTGATTTGTTATCATTGCTTCACAGCCCTGAGAGTACTGTTCTTTGTGGAAATAAAGAAAGAAACCTCTCTGACTTGCCTCAGTCTTTCCATTATGAAGTAATTTATATGTAAAGTAATAAATATCCTATCCAACAGTACATGTAATCACTACAGCATGAAATTAAACAATTCATCTAGCTTGGGAAAGACTCAGGAAAGACTGGCTGAATCCTCACTAGACAGTTCAGATTATAAATCTTGCCTTACCTTGGTGAAAATTCATCTGGGAGGACAGAGGGGAGGTGTCCGATATTTTCTCATGCAGCCTTTTCCTTATCACATGACTTCTGTTCAGCTGAGAGGCCGTGCTGTCTTCGGTGACCACCTGCTCTATCTAGAAGACAGTAATATTGCAACTCAATGTCATTTGATATGTGGACTTCAGACTCTCATACTGAGGTGATCCTTGCCCTCTGGTTGCTGATTTGCTTCGTATAAACAACTTCATCTTCTCAGATTAACACAAAGCAGGACTGAATGTTGTTGGCTTCATTCTCTCATTCTAGCTGAGTTTAAGAGAGGACACCCTCTGTTACAGTGCTAAATAGAGTAATAGAGAGTGCAAGGGGAAAAGTCACCTCAGAATATTAATGAATTCTCATTGAAAACAGAAAAGAATTGTGGTGCGGTTTTTTCTATTGTCTTTCAGGTTGTCAACAAAAATGTTTTTTGATATTTCAAATTTTGAAAAAGACTCAGGAGCTCACTTATTAAAGACCTCACATGGTCAGGCTTGATTGCATGGCAAATGTTCAGTTCCACTCAAGGACAATGAATTAATTTCTCAACATGATGTAAATGTGACTTCTTAGAATTTCACAAAGAAAGTCTGAAACCAGAGTGGCAATGGAGAAATCTTTTCTCTTGTGTAAACTCCACCTCTTTGGCCAATATGATGTCTCTGTAAAGGTTATGATTGCTTCAGTATTAACCAAAGAAATTAAGATACTGTAAGTGCAAAAACTAGATTTGTATCACTTCCCAGGAGTGTAGAAGTGATGTGTGAGATGGCTTCATTGCTTCGTTTGCTTGTGCACATGCCAACTCAATTTCCTGCTTAGAAGTTTAGAACCAAATCTCACTTCCTTAATCCATACAAACATTAATATCAGACAGTTGTTTTCCTGTATCCCATGTTGCTGCTTACCTCTCTCATCAAAGAAAAGGAGATGATTAGAGTATGAGAATAGTACCTACCTCACTGACACTTCCGACTGCATACAGGACCATTTTCTTTATGTAGACACTTGCTGGTAAGGAAGCAGATTCCTTCTCATGTGCCTCACATGCTTCCAGGATTGATTCAGGAGAAAGTCTTTTATGTGGCTGATCTTCACAAAGTGTCAGCAAGAGTGTATGTAGTTGGTCACTCAGCTGGAGAGACTGAGCCAAAATGGAGGTAGTGTTAAATAACATCTCCCAGGGGACTGAAATCCTGTGTAAACTGGGACCAGGAATTTCTGTAAGTCTTTCACCCCAAGTGAGAAATGGGCACTGAATCCTTTAGACTTTGGGAACATTCCAGACAAGCAGTCAAGCAGCACTAAATGGAGCCTCTAATGGGATCCAGGATAGCCTTAGACAGAACTGGCATCTCCAAGTAGGGTCATCAGCCCAATTAGGAGCTTCGTGGTGACACAACAGTTCAGTTTGCTCTAAAGCTTTGCTAATTAGACCGTGAATCAGAATCTCGCAAGTAAGATATGTTGTAGCATTAGATTAAAAGAGGTGAGGAGTTATACCAGCCAAAATGTTGCCATAGAGATCAGATACTGAAAGTTTAGGGCCATTTAGCTTATAAAGCCTTTTCTCTTAGAGAACATATACCCATGAAAAGGAGGTTAAATCTACTAAAAGCTTGTGCTCTCCAAATCAAGAACAAGCAACCAAAAGAATCAACATAGAAATGCAGAAAAATGTGTGCTACAAGTCTTTGAAAGGATTCCCAGTAAGCAAGAAATTCCTAATATTTCAGCTAGAAGAGATCCTGATAGAATTTACTCAGAAATAAGGACAGATATTTAGTTTTATTCCTGCATCCCATTTTTGCAAAAGCACATAAATGTGCACAGCACCACAGTCATGCCAACGGGATGTTTTTCTTTTAGCCCTTCCTATCTTAGACTAACAGAATCATAGAATAATTCAGGTTGGAAGTGATCTTTAACATCAAGTCCAATCGTAAACTCAGCTCTGGAAGTCCACCACTAAATCATGTCCCTAAGAGTCACATCTGCACATCTTTTAAATATGTCCAGTGATGGTGACTCAACCACTTCCCTGGGCAGTTTATGCCTTATTGTCTGGGACAATAATTTTCACTCTTAAAATCAAGGTACAATTCATCTTAATGGGAAAATTTTTTCTGCAGGAATAAAAAAGAAAAAGGAAAGATGATGTCCAGCTAATGTTCCTGATATGGTATATATGGTATTTTGGTGAAACTTGAATCTTAACACAAGCTTTTGAATTCTTTCTAGTGGCCCAAAACATAAAGCCCCTCTTACTGAGACTTCAGATTATGCCTCTCAATCTTTGAACCTACCAGAATAAAAGAAAACAACAGTTTTTATTACTGGCCTGGTTTGGAGGAACCTGGTAATCTGCTGACCAATAGAGGGTCATCCCTAAGGAATACACCAACATCTGTCAAAACAGAAAAGAAACCCTGTGTGAAGTCAATATTAAATACAGAAAAGCCTCATATTAGAGTCAAGATATTTTTGTGTCTTGGGTAACAAAATGGCAGAAGTCAAACAGATATTTTTTTAAAAACTAGACAAAACATAACTTAAAGTACAATAGTGACTCTTGCCTTGTGAACTAGGTAGCATGCAATTAGTAATGTCCAGTTTGAAAGACTGAGCTAGGCTGCCCTCTATTCAATGACGTCACGAGCAGGGAAAGAAATTTGAACTCCTTTCTTAATTTTGAAGCTCTCCCCTTGCCAATTAAAGCTCTCTCCTACCTGTAGCAGTCATATCCAGGAAAAGAATTGCTAGACTAAGGACTGCTGATTCCACTGTGTCATGTTTTTTCTGGTGTCTAAATGATCAGTTATATGGGAATCTGAAAATACTGTGTTCTGCCTGAGGGAAGTATTGCCTGAGGGAAGTATGCATTCATGTATTCTGAGTGGTATTTAAAATGTGTAGGTACTTGAGTGTTGTATCCTACTATCTTGCCAGAGAACTCATTTGTTAACAAAGCTGAATGTATTTCTGACTTCCTGGGAGTGCTCCCACTCTCTGATTGTATAGACACTGCAGTCCTGCTGCTTCTGGGATTACAATTACCATATCTGGTCAAACAGTGTTCATAAAAATATTCTTCCTTTCTGTGGGTCTTCACAAATAATACATTTCTGTAGACCTTGAGGACTGATGTTCAAAATTGATTTTGATGTTGACATGCAAACTAATCTAATGGCAAGCCACAAGACACATGTAACTCTTTCTAACTGTAGCCTAATTTGTTTAGTGTTATTAGAAATGGAGTGTGACAGTAGGTACTTAGTATGCTGCGTTAAAACCCACAAGCTTGTCTTCATGAGTTGCTGTCAGGATTTACTTTGTAATAGACCTCACCTTTGTTAGCCCAAAGTGCTGGTTTTTACTTTGTCTGTGGAGCAGTTCTGGTGGACTGAAAGGCAGAGCTTCGGTCTGAGATGCATTATTTTGGAAGGACAAATTTCCTTCAGCAGAGAGTAGTACTGACCATGGGCAAATCACACAGATGGCAGGCTCTGAAAAGTGTTGAAGTAGACAATGAAGACCTTAGTGTTGAATTCTCTACTCTCAGAAAATTGTATTTCTGGCATCTCACCTGAGTAGCCAAACTCATCACTGACATTTCCCAGAATGCCTTGCCTGCCTGTGGACCTCACTGATCCTGACCCACAGACTGACTTCCCAGCCTGAACTCAGAGTTGCCTTGTCACTGTGGCCTTGTCTGGTGATTGCTGGACTGTCTGACCTGGTTGTCCTGGTTGTCCACACCACACCGGGTCCGTACTCAGTTTTCCAGCTTGATCTCTGACCTGCCTTGTTACCACAAACTTGTGTGGTGGTTGGATTCTCAGTTATCAACCCCAGACCTACCTCGATCATCTTTTTTGGATACTGTGGGATAGAGTCCTGGCGGGCACTGCCCTGTTCTAACACTCTTGTGGGTGCCTAGGTCTGGGCTCCTTCCTAAGAAACATCTTGTCCTTGTGGCAGGTTGCTCAGCAGTGCTTGTACAGCTGGCCTGTGTGGCGAGCAATGATCCTGATGGGAAGTCACATTATTATCACCAAAGATAAAATTCTCTTACTAACTGAATGGAGAGCCATGAGGATTTGCCTCTCCTGCTCTGTCAGTACATGAAAGACATGATCCTAGCTGGCACTGCACTTTCTCTGAGTGCATATTATTCAGACTCTAGGAGGACTCTTCTGTCTGCATATAACTGTACTTAGATTAATTACTATCTGATGTTCCATTTGGAAAAAAAAAAAAGCCAAAACTGTATGAAGACTTCTTATGTAGGTAGAGCAGTCTGCATCTAATCCCAGCAGCACTTTAAGATTGCTCATTTTTATTAGCAATATGGTGTCATTGCTGTTAGTGCTTTTTGTCTAAAGAAAGAAAAAAAAACCCCAAACAACCAATTAAACAAACTCAAAAGAAATAAAATAACTCAAGAATTAATTTCCAACAGTAATATAAAAAGAGACTTTTCACCTCACCTTTGTGAAGCTCCTCCAGAAGCTGCATAGTAGACAGGTAGAGGAGTGCCCATATTTCTTCTTCCTCCAAAGGGCTTCCTTTTGCCCACAGGACCTCGGCCAATGTCACACAGGAACTGCTCATGCCTGCTGCAGTAGATACCAGGTTTTGGACACACTAAAGTAGACTGAATTGCTCAAGACAAGCCATACTGATGATAACTGCACCTTTCTCTCACAGGAAGAAGTGCTTTGTGAAACACCATGCTTTTTTATTTAGAAAAGGTAGGCATTGTTTATCCCTGTCTTAATCTGAGTAACAGCAAGTAAAAGAGACTGAACTAAGTGACTTCCTGTAATCTTTTTGAGCCCTTTTACTCATCATTTGAAACCAGTCACAAGATTCTGTGAAGCAATAATTTTTACTCTGGAGATCCTTCATGAATATGTGCTGTTCATTCTTTATGAGTGGTTATTTTAATGGCAGGTGATTGATTTTGCTGCTTAATTGGATGTTCTTGTCTATAGAAACATGACAGAGTTAATCTAGGAAAAAAGATGGCAAAGTAGAAGATGCACTGTAACATAAAATGTTTATAAACAGTCCAACAGAGCAATTGAGTTTCATTCATCACTCAGGAGATTTATCAGTAAAAGCTTGTAGATTCTTACTGAATTCATGAGAGATTTTCTCACTGAGATATATGAGACACAGTGCTTGGAGTTCATCCATTCCAATATATACATAAACTTGCTTTGTTTCACTAAACCAAATCAAAAGCTGGTTCTCCCTTTGAGCTGGTGAATAACAATTTTGTGGCTCCCAGCACACTGTCCTATCTGGGAGGTACATAAGATGTGGTGCACTGAAAAAGAATGTGGGTTCACACACTTGTCCTGTTTTGTCTCAGTTGCAATGCAGCATCTGATCATTTAGACAGAGGCATTCTGTGGTGAATAATAATTTCATATCTTACCTACTGGAAAAGTATTTTCCTAATCCCAGCCAACTAGAAACTGACTTGTGACTTGAAGTATCAAGGCTGTTTTACTTCAAATATTTTGTCTTGCTAAATATTGTCAAAGAAGGTTTTGTTCTTCATAAATGGGTCTGATCTTTCCATTTAATCAGTTTTACATTTCTGTAAATTATTAATTTAGGCAGAACTGCTCTAGGTCTACACATTGGTAAGGAAAACTGAATCCAAGCTTCGAATTTCCTAGAATTTTTGAGGAGCTTTTTTTTTTCCTCTCTCTTAACAATGAGCTCCACAGGTTCCTTTTGTGCTGTGTAAATAGGGGCATAATGAGAAAAGTCAGAATTGAGCTTTGAGGTTTTGACATTGTCCATAGATCAGCAAGTGAGGACACTGTAGCCTGGGATGCTCTTTTCTCATACAGGATTATAAACATCATTGTAAAATGAGTTCACTGACAGCCTGAAAACTCATCTTCCCTCCTAACCACTTATTCTCTCTCTGTACACAGTCCACTTACTGCTACCATTTGCTCTCTGCCTGCAATGCAATTCACTGTGTCTTACAGATGATTGCTTTGCCAGCTTCCCATTCATTATGGTATCTTCAAGGGGTCACTGCAAGAGCACTGCAGTGTTCTGCAGGGCCAACTTGTTGCTGATTAATAGACTACTCTGACTTTGCTTCATGGGGTCTTGTCCTGACTCACTAGCTTCCAAACAAGGACTCACAACATGGGAAGAATGATCTCTTGTTGCAATCACTACAGGATTATAGACCAACTTAGTGACATTTTAAACAGAACCAGAGTCCTAATTTTAGTCTCTGTAGCTTCAAAGGGCAGTAAAGCTTCTTACAAACCTAACCTTAATTAGAAGAGACAGACAAATCTTCTTAATCTAAGCCATCACCATTTCTCTTAATAATAAATTACTGTGATAGCATTTCACTTAACCCTGTGCTACGGGGACTAAGCAATCAATTCATATCCTGAGCTAGAATCTGTGTGGCTTCTCCATTTGTACTCAGTGCTCTTTTATTTGAGACCATGCTGGGGTAAGGAGCACTGCATCCTCCATTTCAGATAGAAAGAGCTTATACCAGTTTTATTTCAGTGCTGCTATTTCTAACTGCCTTAAGTTACTGAATAAGCAATTATCCAAAGTGCAGGTGTTAACAACTTTACAGAACCAAAGTGAGATCAGCAGTTACACCAGAGATGTTTAACTTCCCCATTCTAATCTTTGCAACACATCTATTCATTCCTTGGGCTCTCTCAAGCCAATAGATTTCCCCCCACTCTTCCTGCATAGGTATGAAAGGTACATTGAGGTGAAGTTAACCCATCATTTTGCCACCAACATTCACCTATTTATCACATTTCTTTCTAAATTATGTTATTCCATTTTGGTACATTCTGTTTTCTCATTTGTGAAAATTTTCATCTCTAGGAAGCTAGAGTCAATTAAAGAAATTTAATTTATCATGAAAGTTAATGAACTACAGCTTTGCAACTTAATTTGACACCTAATAATAACTGTGTATTAGTAATTTCATGTGCCAGGGCCCCATTATGTGCAATTTGGCTTTATTAGATATGGCAGTCTTATTTAGTAAAAAGGAGCAACTTGGCTTTTGTCAGTCTTCATCTCTACTTTTGCTATTTCGTTGACTGTACGAAGACAACAAAAGAGCTAAAAACTATTACTTTTGTAGGAAAATTGACCTTCCCTTATCAAACGCAGTCGTGTGCATTAAATATCCTCAATGGGTCATCTGGATTCCTGCCTAAATGACAGCCCATTTCATGCACACTTATCAGAGGGAATTTACTGGGGGCGTGATTCAACTGTAGAATCAGTTTTATGGCATCAAAGCCTTAATCCACGATCTGGATGATGGTGAAAATAAGGGAGATCACAGGACAAACCAATGAAGAAGATGATAAGGAAAGAGAAATCACATCTAGGTTTTGAAAATATGGAGTCAAGTTTGTTTCTGCTCTACTTTTAAAGGCATGAAACAAGAACAGATTTGCCCCATTTGGGCACCCTGAAGAACAACTGGCAAAGAGAACTTTGGCAAAAAGGTTTCTGTGTGAACACAACAAGAACAATAACAACAAAGGATTAACAGTGGTAGGAATAAAGGATTCTGTGAACTGGAAAGTCTTCTGTCAAATCAGAAATGCCTTTCCATTTTTACTGCCTGGAAGCTGTTCTTGCAGAAGTCTTGTCTTTCATCTAACTGAACTTTCTGTCCTTCTTCATTACTCTATCTGTATATTACAAAATATCTAGCTGGAAACGTAACCAGCTTTTAATATGCTGGAAGGTAGAAACAAAGTAGATTTTGTAAACAGTTCTGTCTGTGAAGGACATTTCGCCTAGTTATGGTTTGGACATAAATGCCCATCACAGCCCCTCTCCTAGAGGTGACTAATTGATTTTGACATGAGTGAGCCAGAGAGAGGTCACTTAAGTAGGTCCTCGCACAGATCTGAGAGGTTGCTGGTGTCGGCCACTCACTTCACTAAGAGAGTCTGAGTGTAGGCTTGTACTGACAGGCAAGTGAGAAGGGGTGGAGAGTGTAATTTCATCCATTTGCACCACTATATCCAGAAAAAGTTCTCCACTCCTAACAGTCTGTGGAAGTTGGTGTAAACCCACTGCACCTGAAGACACATGAAGTTGGCTAATACTGATTTTGATTAATTTAACTGCAACACCTGAATATCCATCGGTAACTTTCAAGGAGAACTTTGGAGACAAGGAATTGTTTCTTCAAGCGTGGCATTGATGGACAAACTGATGAAACTCACACAAGTGTATAAAACGATGGTCTTTAGTCAACTTTTTCTAGATACAGTATCTTTCTTAGCCTCCTATCCCTTTCAGCTATTGTAGTCCAATTTCTTAGCTATGTTAGAAGTCCTTTTTAGGGCTTGGGTAGTACCTGATAGTCTAAAAGTGCCTTCTGTAAATAAATGATCAAATCCAAGGGGACCCAATCCTCCTTCAATATAGCCAAAGCAAAATCTCTTGTAGCAGTGGCAGCAAGATGCAGTGGGATAAAAAAACTTTCTGGAAGAAGGGAATTAGCCAGAGGACCTCAGGTGCTATACTGCAAGATGTCAAGCAATCTGTTTTTAAGACTTCTGATCAAATGTCAGGAAATACAGGAATTTGAAGTCACATTTTTCTAGGGTTTTGGGGGGTTAACAGACTGATTTTAAGGGCTGAAAATGGGTCCATAGAGACAGACTGTTGAGACAGACTTGCTCATTCTGAAAGATCTTTTATAATGAAAAGTTACTAGAAAAATTCATTTTTAGTCATTATCCTTCTACTTGACCTGAGGTGCTGGACAATGGGTTAATTAACATATCAAGTAATGCAATTTCTTATCATACCCAAGTGAGGACTTCAATGAAGACAAAATCAGTCTGACTATCCTATCTCTTGATTTTTCTCTGTGGTTCCACCCCTCAAAGATTAATAACTTAAAGTAATGCATTGCTTTGAAGTGCCTAGTGATAAAATTGTATCTTTACATCTTTATGACAAAACAGTTCAGAAACTTCATCAAAAGGGACTGGAAATTCATGTAGGACTAGAAGCAAATTATAGCACCAATATTCACTCAGTAAAGGCAAGACAAATGATTTTCTAATATCAAGTATGCCAAATACCCCAAGAAAAGCTCTCACAGCCTATCTCAGGAGTGGCTACATAATAAGTCAAACTTGGAATACAAAATTAGCAGGATTAAAAACATGACCAATACTAACCTTGAAATTGAGCTATAGTTTTGAAACCATTGATGATAATTCCAAAGTAAATTTACAGAATCTGTGAACAATCTGTCCTCACCCTAGCAGTACATTGATGTGACATGACAAAGGAAGAATCATTTCTGTAGTCACAAAGGGAGAAGTGATGCACCGTGCATGAATCACTGCCTTTGACTTTTCTGAGTTGTGATGGCAGGAACAGCATTTGGCATGAACCTGAACCAGGGCCAGAATCACCACTCTGCATTCAGTATCAGGTATTTCCATGAAGATATTTAACTGATTTGCTTTATGCCCTTAAAAATTATACAGTTATAAAAATGAATGTAGAGACAGTTTTGAAATTTAAAATTATCCAGTGTACACACAGATTAAATATGTGATGTACATAACAATTTCTGAATTGAAATGGGAAGATATGGCTTGCTTATTATAGAGGCACAAGATTATTCCATAGTACTTATCCATTAATCTGTTTCTGAGTCTCTACAGACAGTTTGGGATCAGTGAAATAATTTTGCCCTACTCCAGACTGCCTACACTATAATATTCTTAAATGAACAATTTTCACATGATCACAATTTTTGTTGCTCAAGGCTGCATGTTTTGCTTCTTTAAAAAAATACAAAAAACCCAAACCAACCCTGTCAATTAGAAAACTGTATGGAAATTATGAGAGATTTTGGTGTCCAAGACATGTACAACTAGGTACTTAGGAGATACTGAAGAATCACTGAAATATGTCACCAAACTGCTGATGACAACCCTTTCCGTTTGTATCTGATTCAAAAATAATATATAAAACTGTAATATGCAACTGGCTACAGAGGAAAGAAGATGATCACAGCAGTTTGTAACTATGAACGTTCAATAGGGTCTGACTGTATATATTGTGTTGATGATTATTCTGATTTAAGACTTCAGCCTGTGTTCTGTTTTTGAAGAATAGTACTCTTCCATAAGAAAAATTAAGATTATAAAAAATATAGTATAGAAATGATTTATGAAGAAATGACAACTAAATATATTGGGTTTATGGACACTATTAATCTATAGCATTTAAAATTGAAAACCCAACTGAATCCCCAAATTGTATTAAAATGTAGTTCAAATTGAATTAAGGGAATGTTGTTGCTATCACTGAACTAATGACTGTTACTGATAATCTTAGGGGAAATACAGAAAAAAACTGTATTGAAAATAAATGTAATATAGTATCTTAGTCAGAAATGTATGCAAATTTTAGAGAAATGGAAAGGGAAAGAATTTGGGTGGCATAGGTGCCCTCACCATGTACTTTAGACATTCTTAAATGTCTACATTAAACTCTGAGCTTCTTCTGTAGATAATGAATTTTAGGCCCAATACAGTAACTCTTTGATACATTGAAATGGTTCTTGATATATGCTATTATTCATGACAACATGGTTTTTATCTGGATGCACAAGTCTAGTAACTGGATGGAAAGCTCTGTTACTTTGCTTAAGTACAACCTACTGTATTTCAATGCCGCTTGCCCATAAAATACCAATAAATTTTAGCTATACGGAAAGTTGGAAGAGACTGAAAAGAGCACACTTCCTGGAAGTTCAAGTTTAAAATTAATTTAAATCATACCATGATTTATTAATATTTATTCCATATACAAATGTTATACTCTGATTCACTGTACACTTGTTACAATTTTGGAGAGAATACACTTTATTCCTCATACCGGAGAGAGGAATCTCATTAGGTATGAAATGTAACTCTCTTAAATATGGGGAAGAAACATATGGGTTTATAACTGGAATAAACTCTTAAAATGCTGTTAAAAACTTCTATTCAAATACAGTAGACGGGCAGAGCCAAATCTGTAAACACTGACAAGTCAATAAGGGAGTTGCCCTGTTGCTAAAGAATGACTTTCCTTGGAAAGATTATGTCCCAGAAATTATAGCTGCAATGACAGAGCTTTCATTACACAGTATTTTTTTCACTCTCTAATGCAAATTTCTTTATTTCCTTTCTAGAAACATGTACTTTAATCAATAGGAGAATTAACCAGACTATTGCAAAGTATTCAGCACTCAAGGGGGATAAAATTTCATTACCATAGAGAGACAAATTTCTTTGCTACAAAATCATAAACTTATCATGGATTAGGCCAGTCTTTAAAAAAGTCTAATCTTTGAAGGAGAGAGTAGAAATCTGGTTCCTGAATAGTGTGGTTATGCCTCTCTGTAGTGACTTTCATGAGCGGAGTGGTAAGGGTGCTAAAAGATGTGACTTTATTACAAGATATGACATATTACAAGATATGGACATTGTTCCTCAAAGACACAAAACATTATTCATATAAAAATAAATATAGAAAACCCCAGCATCCTACAAAATCAGACTTACAGGGCCAAATTCTTATTTCCTCTCCACTTCACCTACCTGGGAATTTCAGAGGAGAACATCTATCTGCTCTCTGCAGCCAGTTTGCAGATAGATATTCTTTCAGTAGAAATGCATAAAAACATGACAGTAGTTGGCTGTAATTGAAAGTGTTGCTGTGCTTGTTCTTGCTAAGTTTATATGCCCTTTCTCCTCTGCCCTAGCTGATGCCAAATAGCAAGGACCTCGTCGAATATTTGTCTGTGACAGAGAGCCACTGCCATTCTTTTTCTTTTTTTTCATGCACTTTTCATAAAAGCTCATTCTGCATGAGAGTAGACCAGACTGGTGGCCTAGAACTGAATCTAATACATCTAATATAATAACCTACATTCTATCACTTATGAGACTGAAGCTCCAAAGCCATGCTGTCTGCTGCTGCAGTGCCAGAAATACCAGAACTCAAGCACCATAGTAGTATTTCTTTTATGTTTTTTGATTTATGCCCGTTTAAGGCATTATTTAATTCTCTGCAATAAAGCAGCCTCATTCCAGACATAGGGATTTGGAATGAAGGGTCAAATGATATGCTGTTTCTGAGGTTAATAGGCAGCACCAGAACACAGGTAAAAGAACCTGAGCAGAGTTTTACACTTCCTGTAGTCCTGAATGAAAGATGAAGACCTAAGATTTTAGTTTATACTACTCAGTCTTCTCAAAGTCTCTCCATAGCTTCTCAAGCAGCTAATCCTATTGTAGTCAATGCTGCTGTGGCTTGCTTATTGTTAATATGTTGAAACTAGTTCTTGAGTTATGAAAGGGCCACAGTTATATCTTCACTTGCAGAAGAGAGATATTCAAAGCTTCTGATCCTGATTCTGATGCTGAGTGGCTCTATTACCTGCGAAAGACTCAACATCTTCTTTCACTACATCATTGAGAATGATGCAATTTCCAATGATTAGTGATACACATTAGATGTAAAAAGTAAATTATCATTATTTGTAGTCCTCTGGAATCTCCATCTAAAAATATCTAATCAGTAATGCTTATGAAGCTTATACCAAAACTTTCATAAGATAAGGCTGCTTTTATTTTAGAAACAGCAAACTGTAATGTAGACTTGCCTAAAATCACATTAGAAAGCAGTAGAGAAGAAATTAGGAAAGCAGTTTCTTAACTGAGAGTCTTTGGTCACAGGTTATAATCAGTGGTAATCTTTCTGCTGTTTGGAGTTGAGTGCTGTTTCCCAAATAATAGTACTTAGCACAAATCCATGAATAAATAATGCACTTAAACATGTTTTTCAGAAACATAGGAACTGTGCTATGCCAACGAAGACTTATCCCTGCTGTAAGAGCAGTAACCATTTATCACCTTCTATTCCATTGCCTTCAATAGAAAATAAAAATACGCTGAGAGACTCTGATTTTTAATCAGTGCAATTCTGTTGTATGAAGTGAGCTTGAATGTAAAAAAAACCCCAGGGTAAATATTAGATACTGCTGTGCAAAACCAAGAAGATGAGTGATTTAATAATTATTTAATTGACAATGAGATTAAGAGAAATATGTAAGAACCTACCTGTACAAGTTGGACAGATGCTGCATCCAGAATAGTCTCTTCTATATTTTTGCCCAATAATGATTGTTTAGATCATAATCGTTGTAAATATAACATTAAACATATTCAGGACTTTTTTCCTTATTTTTTCTCTCTCTTTCTTTCCTTCTCTCTTTTCTGTTTCTTCACCTCTTTCTTCTTTTCTCTTTCTACTGCTTTGTTTGCATCTCGTAACCAAGCACTGTGTGGTCCAGCAAGTGGCTAAGCAAGTAAACAGTGAGGTTCCTTTTCTTGTTTGCAAGCCAAGCCTAGCAGCTCCTGGTTTGAAGCTGAGGGCGTCATGTCTGCTAAGGCTGTTTACACTCCTTCCTCTTTTTTTTTCTTTCCTTTTTTTTTTTTTCCCCTCTGCCACTTCACCCGCCAGGTAATAAGAGTCAGCTCTTAGGAAATGGCTCAGTATAAATCTCTGGCTCCATGGACTTACAAGAACTCAATTGGATTACCTGACGCACACGGGAGTATTAGGTCTAAACCCCCCAGACTGATGTCACTTTCAGCCCCCTGCCAACTCAGGGAGTAACAGTACACCAAAGCAGAGATTGATCATCTAAGGGGGTGAGTGTGCCTTTTATGAGCAGCAAAATCCTTCAGACTCAGCAAACAATGAGGATAAGATTTTGATGGGTCTATCTGGCAGAAAAAAGAACAAAATTTGATTGTTTTTTTAATATAGCCTAGTCTGAAAATTTTTAGCTAGTTATGGCAGGGTGGAGCTGTGCTCAGAGCAGGGCAAAGGGAGCTCATGGGTTGCTGCAGGGCAGCTGTGAGCAGGGCATAAGAAAGTGAAGGTAATAAAACAGAAGAAAGTGAAGGTAATAAAATGGAAGAAAGTTCTATTGGAATTATTCAATAAGCTCTTCACATTAATGGTTCCTCCATTTTTTCCAGCTCTGTGTCTCTTGCATTCTATTTTTGTATTATTTGTATACAAAGTCCACAGAGCTGCATTTATTTACTCTTTCTCCCTATATTTTGTCCCTGAGCAATGGGATTTGCAAATGCATTTTCAGCTACAATCTTTATGGCAATACCTCATAGATGTCTCTAGTGTAGATTTCTCTCTTCATGTCAAAATTAAAACTTTGGATTGTTTCATTGTGTAACTTCATGCAACCAGTCATTTAAGTTCAAGGTGGCAAGGAAAAAGAAAAAAAAATGCCCTTTAGTTCCATATTTCCCACTACTTTTTCCTTTCTTAGTCATTGTGAATACTGCCACTGTTATGCATAGCCCACATCCTGGGTTTCACATTCAATTTGGGCAACTCTTCCACTGTATCTGGGTATTGACATGTGCTTTTCAAGAAAATATACAAGCTATGGTCTTCTATATATATCTTTCAAGAAAATTTATTCAGTTTTTCATCGTCTCAGTTGCTGTAAATTCCTCTCTTTTGACACTGAGAAATGCAATATTGCCTTATCCAAGTTGTCGCAGAAAACATCTACTTTGCTGAATTCTCACACTGGGCATATCACCAATCCTTTCGTATCCCTTCTCTGGTCCCTTTACTATTTTTTTTAAAATATGTTTTTGGTCCAGAGGTCAGAAATCTGATCTGATGAGCAGCCAGACAGAACTGGAGGCAGGATTAAAACTAGATAGAAAAGTCTCATATCTAAGATGTCCCAAACAGAACATTTTGGAACTGGCAAACCAATATCTACTGATAAACTTTATCAACTGAGCAACAAAGACTATTTGTTGACTGTTTTCCTGTGATCACTGATACTGGATCAATTCATGGATCCAAATACCAACAGATCAGCAAAAAGGCTATTAACGATGAAAAGAAACTCTGAGCATGGATGAACCCCAGGAAATATTCTGCCTGATTATCTGATACATTCATACTAGCAGGAAAAAAGCAACACAGAAGTTTGTGGCTCCTCCTTCCCCAGGTGATGAGTGGGGAGGGGATAGGAAGTTATTTATAGTGCTGCTTTTGTAGCTACCAGATTTAATTTAAGTAGATGTGTGTATAATGCTGTTTATGGAGCTATGAGGGGTGTGTTGAATAATTTTCCTATGAATACTGTGTTGTGTTAAATCAGGTAGAAATGTTGTTTTGAATAACTAAAGTTCCTAAATACTTTATGCTCTGTTGCTTTAAGAAAACACTTGCTCATTCTTCTCCTGAAAACATGCAAATGAAAACTTGTGTTGGTGTAAGCCAACAGTTCCAGATTTGTGAGATCAAATTCTCACCTGTGGTTCCTTCACTATTCCAAATAGTCATTGAAAACAGACATTTTAGAAAATTATTCACAACCTAGTGGTTTAAACCAAAGTAGTATTTCAGACTCATAAAGTCAAAATAGACAGCATGAGAGCTTTAGTTGAATTCACTCTGTTCACCTATTGAATCCTTACTGTGTACAGATGACATGTATGGAATTGCAGCAAAGTTTATGTAACTACATCACTATGAAAGAAGGTTAACAAGATGAAAGACTGTTTATCCCAGTGAAGAAACTGGTGGATGGAGGCTTAGGATCTCCCTTATGTTCCTTCCAGCTTTCTGAGAACCGGCAATGGTTAGAATCCAATTATTCTCTGACATTAATGCCTTTTTATCCCACAGAAGCTGAAGTGTGGGAAGCTCTTAAAGTTTACATAAAGGTGAAGATTGCTATTTACTTCTCAGCTGATGGTGGTACAGGCTAGCTGTCAGAACTACCACCACAGCTCAGCCCTGGGGTTTTTTGTTGAACAGAGAAGACCTACAGTGCTTCTGTTAAGTTTTAACTGGTTCTAGTTCAGAGTCCCATGGAGTGGATCATAAACTGCTTGAGTTGACAGAGCTAAATGAAGATCACTTGAGCTTTCAGAAAAATCAGAGAATCTCCCTTTTTGTTTTAAATCTGCTCAATTCATGTAGCAGGACCTAACCACTTCTGATAGTGAACTTCCATGCATCATCCTATGCCCATCAGACATACAAATTAAAGTTTTATTCCCATCATGGTTTCTAAGCAGATTGGAATTTGTCCAGTCATCTATATTTAGCTTAGGAAATAAATACAGGGATGTGAGTCTATGTTCTTCTTCTGGTCCTTGCTGCCAGGAGTGTTTCACAGCAGTATCTTCATGGGAATCAGATCTGATTTGTGTAACTTTGAGCTCAGTTTAAAAACAAAACAAAACAAAATCGAGAAGAGGCCGGTATCTGAACAGCCTGTTTCCCTTTAAGAAATAATTCCTAAGATAATTAAAAACCACTCTAAACTGAGAGTGGAGGAATTTTGGTGTTTGTTTCTAAGTTTGTGTTTGAAGAGGGCAGGAAGGCAGTATCACATTTACTATCAGTTGTGACAGTAACTAGTTTTCCTTAAGAGCAATAGTTGGCAAATCTAGTTGAAACCCCTCAGAGTTCCTAAATCTTTGGAAAGCTCTATGAGTTGATGAGACCAAATTAAAATACCACTTTAATACAATCTTTTCAGTTTGCTTTTGCTTTTTAAACTGCTTTTGAAATGTTATCTGAGGCAATAAAATATTATTGGACAAGTAGCTCATGTTTGTGATACCTGATTAGAGCTCAGCTGATTCCAGAAGTAATTCAGTGACAGGTCAGCGTTTCTATGATACATTCTCCAGTGCATCTATCTAAGATACAAGAAGAGAGGGTATGATTACTATTTAATGCCAAATTCTCTCAGACTGTAATGTCATTCTCTAAAGAAGAACAGTAAGTTGAGGACATTAATCTGAGGAAAGAAAGGCTGAAACTTCTTTAAAGGTTTTTGGAATATGGTGATGGAATTCCATGTATACACTCAATGTATAATTTCAAGAAAAATAGCCAGTTTACCCAGCAATAACATGCTGGTTATAAGGAAAAAACCCCCATCACTTTTCTATATGGGAATAGAGAGTTTATATTTGTTATGCTCTTTGTCACCATAATGAAACTTGCATATATTCATGCATACTTGTGTATGTTAGATTAACACTTAACTTATAGAGTGAAAATAATTTTTCTGTACAATAGCTGAAGTGATCAAAATATAGCTTTATTTCAAAATCTTAGAATGAATGTACATAAGTGGTTACAGGGTCCTATTCCATAAGGCAGAGATGTGTGCAGGCACCAAACCAGCACAAAGAGATACAGTGTCACACAGGGGGAATCATTGGCGATTGAAGTTACCCTCCTTATTCTGCCTGATGTGGTTCACTGAATGCGTAGTACTGTATTGTGCAGTATAGACATAACACACATTATTTATCTACAAAATGCTTTGGTAAAATCGTAAGATGAGCCAAGTCAAAAGAGATAAAACTAAGTTGTGTGTATTCCTCTACCTGTCATTTAGCTCACAGCCTCCACATTCAATAGTTTTTCAAAACTGCTTTCAGAAGTTAGCAGGTTTTGTGTTGGAATCATTATATGGAAAGGTAGTATTTACACAGTGCTGGCTGAAATAATTTGCTAGTTCTTTTTAGGTATTATCTAATATGGGAGAGGTGTTTGCATTTAGGGGATGAAAGTAAAAAACTTTGACAGGAATCCATGCACTTATGGGAAGTAATTTTTTTAAACAGAAGGGCAAGTTTGGGGGTTAAGAACACAAAATGCTGGTTGGAGAGATTGTAACTGAAAGTTTGCCTTCAGTATTCCCCAAGGTCAGTACCAGAGTCATCAATAATTTTGTTCCATATAAGGTCACTAAATTTTGGTCAACTTTGGATGATCTCATTTAGCAGAAACTATGAAAAGAGGATGGTACATGAGCTTTTCCAACATGATCACTCTCCATTGACAAGGGACTAAAAGCTGATATAAAAGTCCTTTAGGCCTTGTTCTGAATCCTGGAAATGCCTTTAGCTCTGGAATTATTCTTAGAAAGCCAAACACTAAGTCTTAGGGGTGCAGGAAGCGATGTCAGTTTGTAATTTAGAAACTCAGGCATGGGGTACAGATACAAATTATGTTTGGCAGATTGCTGAACTAAAACCCACAGCTTGAAAGCTGAACACAATACTATCAATCTTTCCCAACTAAAGAAACCACAACAAATTGGTTGTTACATAGGTAGAACATATTTCCACAATGCAACCCAGTGAACCCACTGTCTGATGTTACCCTCAGGTAATGCCAAATCCCAAAAACTTCTCTTGAATTTACTTATGAAAAATCTCCACTGAATAATAGTATCCATAAAGAACAACCTATCCTGTGTTAATATCACTGTATAGAAATATGAGGTATGTGATACCATAAACACTGCTTTCTAATAACTACACTTCCCTCTATAAACAACTTTTAGTTGGCTGAAAATGTCTAATGATTGTGCAAACTTTGTGCTGCCTATTTACTCAATGTACCAATTAATATAAACTGGCTGCACATGGAATATGGCAGCTCAGAAAGAACATTTCAGGAACAGCAAAGAAGGGGTTAATAGTATTAATGATATTTGGGAGAACACAGTTTTTTGACTAGACATTCAGAAACGTCTGCACTTCAGTATCCGATAGCCATGAACACAAACCCACCTTCATGGTGACGTCCATAACCTGTCGCATGGTGCCCCACAGTGGCTGGTTGCCTTCTGTGACATTTGCTCAAGCCAGGAGGTGTTGCATTCATTTTGGTTACTACTCAAAAAAATATTTGCCTCAGTTCATCATTATTTGCTAATAGTAAGAATTCAAGTGTGCAACAACATTTTGCAACTGCTGACTGTTTCTAGTTCCATTCAAAGAGGGAATACAGGTCCCTCTGGCTGGCTACTTGGAGTTGGTTGTATATTGTTTTTCAGGATATAATTAAATAAAAAAATCTAGTTGTTACAATGTTTCTTTTATTAGGTTGTTTAAATTTTTTCTTTGTTTAAATGAAACATTTTTACATCAGCTGTATTAATCAACAATTAGTATGTGTGATTTTTCTTCGTACATCTTTTTAGGTTGTAATATGTTAGGCTGTAATACTTTGAAGTTTGGTTGTAATTATTTTCTAGCAAATTTCCATTTCACTTTCTTCTGTGAAATACAGCTTCTTTGCCACCACCAATGGCCAAAAAGAAATGTTTCAGTAAAGGTATTATTACCAAACTGCTTTCACATAAACATTGGTACCCTAACTCTGTAACTTTGTATAACGTTTCATGATCTGAATTTTCTTTCCACGTATATCTATCTCCCTAAACAAACAATATATAGTTTTCACAAGAGGACATGAATGTTGATCCTGGCTATGACATTTCAAGCCTTACCTTGGGAAAACTCCCCCCTGAGTACCCATAATTCCTATTGATCTCTTCTTAATGAAGTAGTTAGTGAGGTGAGGAGAGGCTTTGTTAATAGGCTTAATTTCCGGAAGGTGATTGTCAGTGCTGCAAGGTACCCAGGTGGCTATACAATGATATGTATAAATTACTAAAACAAATAAGTGATAGAATTGCAGTGGCTGTGTGTTTGCACAGGTGGCTCAGCCTGAGAAGTCACAGGTGGCTCAGCCTGAGAAGTCACATAAAATTTAATTTTTGGCAGTGCAATTGAAGATTGTCTAAAAAAAGAAAGGTTAGATGGTCCATTCTTGCAAAGAAATATTTTAAAATATATAACTAAAAAGATTTTTTAAAAAGTCAGTACACAGTTCTTTGTGTATATTTTGGTATCTGTGGAGTTGCAACACAGAATCATAGAATCACAGAACAATTTGGGTTATACATCTGAGTTTTGTGGGTTAAAACCAACGTTTTCTATGTATCACTGTATTTTATTAACTTCCAACTCTGACTTGTAATCTCTATTTTTTGAGTTGCGTTCATTTCTCCTGCTGGTTTACCTTTAAACCAGCACACAGTCATAGGAAACAGATCTCTATGGTTCCAACAGGATCACAGCCCTGCAGACATGCCCATGTCTCTAACTCCTCTTGTTTATTACCCATGTTATGAGTGTTTGCATAGAGGTATTTATGTTGGGCTCCCAGTGAAGCTGACTTACTGGCTGCAGTGACTGGAATTCCTTTGTGCTGCTCTTCAGGTGCTCTCTGGCTGACCTGCAATCCTAGGCTCAGGGCATATCTTACTGGCACTGGCATAAAACCAGTTGAGTGGGATGGACTGAGGTTCCACTCCCCTGTCAACTTTAGTTTACCGCCCTCTTTGCCACCTTGTCAAGCCTATGACTGAAGTTGCTTTTCCTCTTCTCTGACAGATGGATCCCATCAGGCCCCAGAAGACCAGGTTTCTCAAAGACCATGGTCAAAGAAGGTGAACCTCTGTGGCACCAGTCCTGTAACCATTTGTTCATTTGCCAGGTTCGACTGGCCCTTTCAAACACTTTTCCTGTGACCAGGAGGACTGATGAAAAAACTGCTTATGCCCCAGAGTCCCTTAATGCCAGTCCCAGGGCTCCGTAATACTTCTTGATACTCCTCAGACTGTTCCCAGCTGTGTCATGTGTGCCCACATGAACAAACAGCAGTGAACAATAGCCAGTGGACTTGTACAAGGCCTGGTAGTGTCTCAGTGACACGCCTGGGGAGGAGCACACCTCCCTGGAGAGCACAGCTCAGCAAAGAAGTGCCTCTGTACCTCGCAGAGTCACCCACTACTATCATCTGTCACCTTTTCTTAGGAGCACAGGCTGTTGTTCAGCGAGCAGCTGGAGCTGCCTTACTCAGCTCCTGCATCTCTCGTGATGTGACGGGTCTTTCCTCATCAGTCTGCAGAGTGGTGAAGCGGTTCTGCAAGGGCACATGCCTAGAATATCTTGTTACTATTTTCAGCTTGTCTAAAAGTGACTGTAGGCATAATCAGATACTTACTTGAAAAACAACTACTGTGGTTTAAGCAACTACCCCCTTGTGTTTGTTCACTATAGTCCCGTTCAGCTTAGTTACTATGTGTATTGTACTAATCCATTTTGGTGCAAAAATAAATCAGTATTCTTTACTATGGATGTTTGGTGGACAAAAAACACAACTCCTATCTTGTGACTTGTTATTTTATGCTATAGAATCCAATTCTTGACATTTTGGTTTTTGTACATCAAAATTTGGGTCAGCCATTCAGATCCATTACCTTGACTCCAAAGAATTCAGCCTGAATTGATTGTTTTGCAGCTTAGAAACATCAATATACTTAAACGTCGTTTACAACCGACAGGGTGGTAATTGACAAGAACTTAATGAAAATATTAAAAAAGTACAAAACTACATTTTTAATGTAATGTCATGACTGTTGAATCCAAATATTTAATATGATTTCATAAACATACTTGTATACCAGTGCATGGGAGTGAGAAAGCTTGCAGTATTTTGACATAATTCAGATACTACTGGCACTTTTTAAACTCAAATATTTATTAAACACTCAACAACTGCTTATTTTAAAGCAGCAGTCCAAATCTAACACTACTGCTACATGAACACTGAAACTGAGGAGATAAGAGAATGGTTAACAATTATATGTAGGCAGAGGATGATTTTCATGCTCTAAGTTTTTCATTAACTTAATTTTGGAGTTTCTATTACTAAATAAACCTGCTCATCAGATTCTTCTTATATATAAAATTTCACATTTATTTTGGAAAGGAAGATTCAAGTTCTAAGGTTGCCGATTCCCATTACTTTGTGAAAGAAACTCTTGTCAGTGTTCAGATTTTCTCACTGGCCACTGTGCACCTTTACTGTCAAACCTCTCATCCAAATCCTGTCAAGTTTATGTCATTCTGTGGCCTCAGCAGGACCATGTCTGACAGTCCTTGCTGTGAAGACCATGGCCCCTGTGCCAAACTTCCTTCTGCAGTCTTCTCTCTTCATATTGTTTTGCAAAACTCTTTTCCCCTTCTGCTACTGATCCTCTATGAACAAATATGAATCTTCTGTCTGGTTGCCTGTATGTTCTGTCATTATGGATCCATACTCCTGCTCTCTGCTGTATCCTTCTAATCTGTTGAGAGGTCCAGAAGAAAATGCTGGCTTTGTTGAAGCCTGTTGCAAAATGCCTTGTTTAACTTTCATGGATATCAGGAATTTAGTGTTGTATTTCCTTAGTTATCAGCCAGGGCAATCCAGAAAACAATTTTCACCTAGAAATAAGCAATATAGAAATGCAACCATAAACCTTGTAAGGAAATACTTCTGCAAAGCAGTTTCAAAAGCAATACTATGGTGATGCTCAGTGACATTCTCAAGGTTTCCTTTTCTTACACAGGGAATTGTTTTTGACAAATTGATTATACACCCAATCAAAGAAACCTTTGTCCTTACTTAAAAAGGTATTATTTCAAGGTCTTATAAATTTTGAATAATGTACAGGAACTTTACAGCCAATCTGTCATATTATCTTTATCTTTAAAACCATTGCACTGGTAAGTAGCAAATTTACATTATGAAATATGTCTTTTCTCATTTTTCCTTCATTAAATCTTCATATATTTTGGATCCTCTATTAAAATAAACTATCCCTCATGTGCTTCGCAACAAATTTGTATAATTCCTGCATCATTATTTTTGTTTCTTCCTGCTCTACATTCAAGAGGGCAATAGATGCTGATGGTATACAAGGTTGTAAGGACTAGTTTTTTTAAAAAAAAAGTCACACAGAAATACATCTCTATCTAAAAGCATCAACTTTGGCAACTACAAAATCTTAATGATACTTTTATTATGCCTTAAAAAAAGAAATACAACAAAACTGGATCCTAAGCAAAACACTGTTTTAGACTTTAAAGGAACTGTTGTCCTTTTTCACTTGCAAATCTCCATGCAGCCTTACTTCAGATGGAATGATAACCAACAATGACTCTCTCAAAAACACTAGGAGGCACATCAGTTCTCTAAAGCCATGGGACTTGTAAATAACTGAACTGGCCAAACTTGATGTCACCCTGCCTGTTTCTTGCTGTGCAGGGGAAACCAGAGGTTAACACTGGAGGTCTATTTGCTAATAGAAATAAACATCTGAAGATGCCATGACCTGCATCAGCCCAAACCAGCAGGCTGGTTTAATCTGCTGGCCAAAATGAACAAGACCTATCCAGATTAAATTTTGCCTGCAGTGTATTTTGGTGATTCAAATTGCCCCTTCTGCCAGCTGAGCTTTGCCTATGGCAAATGGAAACACGGAAGGGAATGCAATGCCTGGCTCTCATCTAACATACTGCAACAAGAAAAAGCCTTGAAGCTAAAAACTGGCTAATTCTGTTTGGGGGCTGTCCCTCGGAAATGATCAGAGGTGAAGTGGGAAGTGTGTCTTAGAAACAGTCTTAAAGCCCAGAGGCATCTGGTGGTGGAGTCTGAACAATAGTTTTTATTTTGAGTTTCTTTTTGTATAGATATAAGGGAAGCTTCATATATCTTTCTGTAGGGATCTGTAAAAGAACCACTTTAACATATGGAATGAAAGTGGGCTTGCTTAAATTAAATGAGAATTCTAAGGGCAGCATGCAGAGATCTCACTAAAATGGGCAGACGAGTAGTATATAGACAGGTTATGGAGGTGAAGATTTTAACCCCAAGATAGTGGGCAAAACTGGAGCACTCCCTTTACCATGTAAAAGTTGCTGCTTATTATCAAATGCAATCTTGGTAGAGTCTTCGCCATCTTCAAAAATGTGAGACAAGTCACATGTCTGAAAATGAATTAAATGTCCATTTTTATAGTATCCTGTGTCTATCTGGCAGATTTTATATCTTTTTAAATACTGCTCATAAGGCCTCCTTTTGTACTATGTATTAAAAATACACACAGGCTTTCTTCAGCGGCCTCCTTTTGTGTCTAAGCATGGACATTCCTGGGGAGAAAAAAAAAGACCAAAGAAAAAGACAATGATATACCAACGAAAATACTGAAAATCCAGGGAGAGGGTACTCATGTCAGGTGCCGGGAGCCAAAGGCAATGACAATGAAAAATGCAAAATCCCACGAAGAGGTACTGAGGATTTAGAGGAAAAACACCGCCCGAACAGACAGAACAATAAAACGCTACACCGCTCCAGAGGCCCAATAATGAGATAAAGCGCTGCCGTGCCAGGCATGCAGCGGGGAGCCTGCGCTGCCCAGGCCGTCAAGGATGCCTTGGAGTGCCGATGGCAGCGCGGCCGCTGGATGCCAGCCCTGGCGGAGAGCGTGCGGGCAAAGGCCCGAAAACACGCAAAGCTTTTACGAAAGCCCCAGCAGGTAGAGAGGCCTGGGCACCGGGCGTAATTCAGGAGAGGGGCTGCTCCCGGGGGCGGGCGCAGGGAGGCACCGCGGGCGGGGCGGTCGGTGCAGTGCGGTGCGGAGCCGGATGCCGTGCGGGGCTCCGCAGGGCCGCGGCGGGGCCGAGCGGAGCGAGCGCGGGGAGGCAGCGCGGGCGGGGCGGGGCGGAGAGCGGTGCCGGAGCTGCATGCCGCGCCGGTGCT